>SKCR01049502.1:0-293080 GCA_019454045.1 Zanthoxylum bungeanum | reverse complement strand
TAATCGTTGGTTTTGTAATACGGTCGAATTCCTATAACCTAGAAGACTAGCACATGTCGTATATTAGAATGGAGTTCCAATGGTTTAACCTGATGTACCATGAGTTTTGGAAACTTGTATAGACGTGTGGTAATTGGTTGGACCAAATACTGAATGACTGACATGTGAATTCTAATAGTTGGAAGTACACACCACCGTCAACAGGAATATCCTCAAGTCGAGTAGCATATGTAATCCTTTGACTATATGATAACATTGATTTTGTGTGAGATCTTCCACACTTTGATGCTATGTATGTCAGAAAAATTTCATGATCTGGCCTCTACATGTTCATTTAGTGTAGACCGATGCACTCAGTAATCAAATGTGAAGCAAGATAGGATCTGTCGACTCGTATGTGTACCATAAGGGGTTTATGTATCTATGTCAGTAAAGTCACGATTCTTAAAGCTTTGGCCAAAGTCGATCACCTAGGGTGGATCACATCAATTATGAAGAATCGTGGACATGTCGACATGAGATGTGCGTCTCGCAAACTTGCCGGTGTATTCTATATTTCCTAAGCACAACTCGGATAGCCTATGATGGAAGGATTGTTAAACATATGTGATGACCTCGACTTGTATAGTTCAGAAAGGTCATTCGTGTTCTTCACGAATTCGGAGGTGGCCAAATTATTTACATATTAGCTAGAATTATATGTAGACCCGGCCAAGATTCCGGTTTCGAACCAGAACCGAACCGGTTGGAACCGAACGGTTCCGGTTCCAACCAGTTCCGGTTACGATTCCGAAACCGGAACCTGACCGGTTCGGTTAGGGTAAGAATCTTAACCGAACCGGTTGGAACCTTTCGGTTCCAGCAGTTCCAACGGTTCGAACCAGAATCATACGGTTCCGGTTGGAACCGAATGGAACCCTAGGGTTCCAACCGTTCCCCCAATGGCTACTAACCGTTGGGGGGCCAGCCCAACGATTAGTAGCCGTTGGGCTAGGGGGCATGGAGCCGTTGCTCCTTGCCCCAACATCCAAATTTTTTTTTTGGGATTTCCCAAATTACCCATAATAACAGTAATAAAACAGCTAATTTTCGGGGTATTTTAGGTATCACAAAAATATTCTTAAAATGTATAAATAGGGGTAATTTTTCATTATTTCAACACACCGATTTCTCAATTCTCTCAATTCTTACAATTCTCTAATTCTCAATTCTCTCATTTACAATTACAAATTACAATTTATCATTCTCAATTCTCTAATTCTTAAAAAAAATTCTTAAACAATAAATGGCAAGCTCATCTGAGAACACAATGTCAAATGTGACAGCCCAAGAGAGCGGCTCTAGTATTGGTTCACAAAGAAGAGAAATTAAGTCTCGTTCCTCGGATGTTTTCAAAATTCATTTTCATTTAGACGAAACTGATGAAGGTTCAAGAGCAGTATGCAACCATTGTGAGGTTTCTTTTAAATTTTCTGGTGGATACGGCAATATGATCAAGCACTGTAGCAACTTTCTTTTTTTTTTTTCTTTTTGTTTATAATTGTAAGTGAAAGCTTAAGCTCTCTGGAATTTCTAGAGAGCTAAAGCAATTAGGGTCTATTACCATAATAGCTTCTGGTCTTCCCTAAACACTTTAAAAACACCCAAAAATAATTTTTAATTTCAAAACTAACATCAAAACATGTTATAGAATAAAAATCAAGTTTTTCAAAATATCAAATATTTTTCCAAAAACATAAATTTATTTTAAATACGCATTTGCATAAATTTTGAATCCAATACACAAACCTAATTAGAATCCCAATAAGAAATGTCTCATGAACAATTCTAGGTCACCCAAAGATGGTCAAGTGATTCTAGAATGGTAGTCATAGCTCTAAGCTTTAATTTAGAGTTCCAAACTCTAATTAATTGTTCCATGTCCAACATGATCATCTTTGATCTCATTATAAGCATATTGTGTTTATACTTCCAAAGCATCATAAAAATATTTATTAGCCTTATTTCAACATTAAGCTATGTGATCATGCATCTAATACATAAAAAAACATAGCTTAGGAGAAGATCAAACATTACCTAGTAATCTTGATGCAAGATCCAATCTACTTCTCCTTTGTTGAAATCGTCGGAGAACATCCAAGGTATGCAAGCTCGACTTCAAGATCCAATCTCGATTTCCAATGCAAGTAAGCTTCACTTCAAGATCTAATCTTGATTTCTCCTTAATGAAATGTTTTAGAGACCTCACAAGCTTCTTTAAACATTTCTCCAAGAATTTGCTTGTATATTTACTTGTAATTAAAACCTTCATAAAGTTTGCAATTTATAGCAAAACTTAGGCAATTTTTAATTAATAAAAGTTATAATCAACTTTTAAGTGGGTTTAATCTAATTTGTCCAAATATGTATAATTAGGTGTGACTAATCTCCATTGTATCCCACTTTAATTTAATCCAATTAAATCAAGCCAAACCCATCTATTATTACATACTTACAATTACCATAATATCCTTAAATGGTACAGATAATTATGATTTTACAATTAAGCCCTTATTTAATTATTGAATTAATCCAATTAATCCAACTACGTCAAAGTAAATAATCAATGTTATCCAATAACACTTTATTATCTTAGTTGATAATTATAATATCAAATTTTATCTTTTATAAAAAATAATCGGCTACCCAAGTGCTCAACGAGTACACTTCATATTGTGACTCTCTAAGTTCAGACACGTTCGTCATATAAGCCTAGATAATACTTACGCAATTCTGCCACATCCGAATTCACGAAGAACACTAACGACATTTCGGAACTATACAAGTCGAGGTCATGACATATGTTTAACAATCCCTCCGTAGTAGGCTATCTGAGTTGTGCTTAGGAAACATAGAATACACCATCAAGTTTCCGAGACGCACATCTCATGTCGACATGTCCACGATTCTTCATAACTGATGCGATCCATCCTAGGCGATCGACTTTGGCCAAAGATTTAAGAATCGTGACTTTACTAACATGGATACATAAACCTCTTATGGTACACATACGGGCCGGCGGATCATATCTTGCTTCACACTTGATTACTGAGTGCATCGGTCCACACCCAACGAACATCTAGAGGCTAGACCATGAAAGGTTTCTAACATACATGGCATCTAAGTGTGGAAGATCTAACACAAAATCAATGATATCCTATAGTCAAAGGATTACATATGCTACTCGACTCAAGGAGATTCCTATTGACGGTGGTGTGTACTTCCAACTATTAGGAATCACCTATGATTCATTCAGTATTCGCTCTAACGAATACCCACATGTCTATACAAGTTTCCAAAACTCATGGTACAACGGGTTAAACCATTGGAACTCCAATTCCAATATACGACATGTGCTAGTCTTCTAGGTTATAAGAATTTGACCGTATTCCAAAACCAATGACTAGGAATATTACTTTAAGAATAGTTTACACCGAGTGTCAAAACTATTCTAAGGTCGATGTCATTCTTAACATATCTATACATAAATCTAATACTCATAATGACAATACCATTAATAAGGTATGAAATGAGAAATATAGTTATTTTATTAATAAATAATAAAATATACAATTCGGATTGGCACTCCAAGCACCAACTCCATCAAACTCCCACTTGCTTAGTGCCAATATGGATAGTATCGTAGTCCCATCTCCTCCACATGTTTATCAAATAACTTAAGAGGTAAGGCCTTTGTAAGCGGGTCTGCTATGTTGTCTTGTCCTTGAACCTTCAAGACCATTATGTCTTTTCGTTCAATTATCTCTCTAATTACGCGGTATTTCTTTTCCACGTGTTTAGACTTGGAATGCGCCCTCGGCTCATTAGCCTGCGCGATGGCTCTGTTATTATCATAGTATAATGGGATCAAAACCATAATACTAGGTGCGACGCCAAGTTCTGTGATAAAATTTCAAATCCAAATAGCTTCTTTAGCAGCTTCTGAAGCTGGTATAAATTCCACCTCAGTGGTGGAATCAGCTGTTGAGCCTTGCTTTGAACAACGCCAACTAATTACACCACCGTTAAGGGTAAATATCTATCATGATGTAGATTTTCTATCATCTGGATCTCCCTGGAGGTTGGAGTCTGTATAACCCTTAACTTATAACTCATCTTCTCCATATATCAGAAACTTATCCTTGGTGCCTTTAAGATATTTTAGGATATGTTTCACGACTGTCTAATGATCATTACCTGGATCAGATTGATATCGGCTGGTCACACTGATGCCGAAATGGATGTCAGGTCTAGTACATAACATAACATACATTATGCTTCCAATACAAGAAGCATATGACAAGTTAGACATCCTAACTCTCTCTTCCTCAATTTGAGGTGTCATTTTCTTCTAAAGATGTATGTCGTATCGGAAAGGTACATTTACTGCCTTACAGTTGGTAAAAATGTACCTTTCCAACATCTTATCTATGTACATCGATTGTGACAACCCTATAAGCTTCCTAACTCTATCTCGGTAGAGCCTTATACCTAGTATATAGGAAGCTTCACCCATATCTTTCATGGAGAAGTTCTTGCAAAGGTAGGCTTTCACACTTTGCATCATCCCTATATCATTTCCTATGATAAGAATGTCATCTACATACAAGATTAAGAAAACTATCATGCTCCCACTAACTTTCTTATAAACACATGGTTCTTTCTTATTTTTGATGAATCTAGATACTCTAATTATCTTATCAAAACAATGATTCCAGCTTCCGAATGCCTGTTTAAGTCCATAAATAGACTTTTGGAGCTTTCAAACCAAGTTTGAAGTCTCATTGGATACAAAACCCTCTGGTTTTTCCATATAGATATCCTCTTCAAGGAATCCATTTAGAAAAGTGGTTTTCACATCCATCTACCATATCTCATAGTCGTGATATGCATCAATGGCTAGAAGAATCCTAATGGATTTTAGCATGGCTACTGGTGAAAAAGTTTCCTCATAGTCAATCCCAGGATGTTGAGTGTAACCTATCGCTACCAGTCGGGCCTTAAAGGTTTCCACCGTTCCATCGGGCCATCGCTTCTTTTTGTAAACCCATTTACATCCAATATGTTTAACTCCTTCAGGAAGTTCAACTAAGTCTCAGACTTGATTGACATGCATTGAATTCATTTCGGATTTCATGGCTTCCTGCTAAAATTGCTTGTTTATACGTAGTCAGATCTGTTTCCGAGAGTAGAACATCAAAGCTCACATCATATGTTAAAAATAGTCTATGAGGAGGCCTTGATATTCTATTTGACTTACGTAGAACCTGTGTTGTAGATCCTTCATCTAATTGGATCTCTGGTTCCATCTCAGGTTCCTTACTGTTGGGATCAAACTCATCAAGTTTAATCTCTCTACAATTCCCACTTTCTCTCAAAAATTACTTTTCAAGAAAATTGCTAAAATCACTTGTTTATACGTAGTCGGATCTGTTTCCAAGAGTATAACATCAAGGCTCACATCATATGTTAAAAATAGTCTCCCAGGAGGTCTTGATATTATATTCGACTTACGTAGAACCTGTGTTGTAGATCCTTCATCTAATTGGATCTCCGGTTCCATCTCAGGTTCCTTACTGTTGGGATCAAACTCATCAAGTTTAATCTCTCTACAATTCTCACTTTCTCTCAAAAATTGCTTTTCAAGATAATTTGTAAAACAAACAACAAATACATCCCAATGCTCAAAATAGTAGAATTGATATCCCATGGAATTATCAGGATATCCAACGAACCTAAATTTATACCCTCTGGGTGCTAGTTTATCCCGCTGCATAATTCTAACGTATGCAGGACAACCCCAAATATTTAAATGCTTAAGATTTGGATTTCTACCGAACTATATTTGATAGGGGGTCATAGAAACAGCTTTCGATGGAACCCTATTAAGTATGTAGGCAGCAGTTTGTAAAGCGTAACCCCAAAGGTAATAAGGAAGATCTGTATAGCTCATCATGGATCGCACCATATCCAATAAAGTACGATTTCTATACTTAGACACTCCATTGTGTTTAGATGTTCCTGGTGGGCTATATTGGGCAAGAATTCCATTCTCCCTTAAATAATTTCTAAATTCTTCACTCATGTATTCACCGTCTCGATCTGATCTAAGGCATTTGATGAATTTACTGGTTTGTTTTTCTACTTCATTTCGGAATATTTTGAACTTGTCAAATATTTCCGATTATGTTTCATCAGATAGACATATCCATATCTAAACTTGTCATATGTGAAAGTCACAAAGTATGTCGAACCATCATGAGCGGTAAGATTTAATGGACCACACACATCGCTGTGTATTAGCTCCAGTAAATCTCCAGCACGATGTCTAACACCTTGAAATGGGGCTTTTGTGATCTTTCCTTGGATATATAACTAACAAATATGATAAGGATCTAAGGTAAGATTTTCAATCAAACCATCTTTTACCAATTTGGATAGACGTCTAACACCTATGTGGCCCAATCTCATATGCCATAATTCAGTATTATTTGGTTCAGACTTCCTAATTGTATTTTTCTCTTCATTAAATACATCTCTACATGTTTCCAAAACATAGTGACCGTTTGATAAAGAACATTCATTTTTCAATAAATTTTCTTTATCATATAAACATAAAGTTTCATCCTTAATGTTTGTTTTTATATCCCTCTTTATCTAATATTGTCAGTGATATTATTTGTCTGATAATTAAGAGAACATAATGTTGGTTACTAAAGTTGTCCCAAGATCATTCAAGCAATGAAAATAATGTGAATACAATAAAGAAGTATGGCAGAATCATACTTACAACGAGCGGATTATGGATGCGTCAAATTCAAAAATTCCTTCTCCTTGTCCTTGTAGAAGTCACGGCCAATGTGGTCTTTTGTTCAAGATGAACAAGCTCCAAACTTTGTCTTTGATTCCAAGCTTTTGGGATGGTTTCCCTATCACCTTGGATGATTCCTTTGTGTGTTAGCACTCTTGAAGATTTGCAACAAATCTTATTCTTCCTCTTTGCAACTCACGATAATGAAGAAAAATTGGGAGAGTAAATTGCTTCAAAGTGGCGTGAATGATGATAGAGTGAGATGTGTGTGTTGACTTATTCAATTTGATTTCAAAAATAAAAAATAAATGATTTACCAAAGTTTTGGTAAAAGTCTTACACAATCCATCATGTTGAGTGTAGAATAAGCCACCATCATTCCATCACCTAATACCATCACCAAAAAGGTAAAAGGTTGACAAGTGATGTGACATGATATGACTTGTGGGCCCGTAAACACTCCCGGACTCGGGTTCGTTAATTCCGAATTAACGAATTTTTCCGTTGCGACGTAATTAAATCAAATTTAATTAAATAATTATGCCTAGTAAAATTACTATTCACGTCGCTAGCAAATTAATTCTAAATTAATTCGTTTGCCAGAATTAAAATCTAATTTTAATTCCGCGTCAAAATCTAATTTCTTTTAATATATCGAATATATTATTTCATCGATTAATTCCAAATTAATCTTTCTCTCTCTTCAAATAGTATTTTATCCTAGATAAAATCTCTCCATAATTAATCCCAGATTAATTATGCTCGAATCATACGTCATCGGTGATCTTCGGGAAGCGACCAAAGAGATCCTTGGATATGTTGGCAGTAAATCCGGTTGTCGGACTATCCGAACACATACGTACCTCGTACTACGTTTTTACCGATTTACGAGACATGGTTGGCTTCTAGCAAAGCACCGTGCCTACCCAATTCTCCAGAAATATTCTTAATGGAATATATAATCTATGTTAGACGTAGTATACTTAGTATTGCGTATTGCGATCCAATATCGGATGTCACATGCAAGGCCTAGGGCTGGAATAGTGTTTGTCCAGTACGAAGCATATATCGGATTTCAAGCAACTAGTCTCTTTAATCGGATAATCATGACCAAGTCATATTATCTCGATGGTTGCAACCAATTTAGAGTACCAGTTCTATATCCCTGCGTGATCATCATCTTCATATGACTGAAGTGATACTTCCATCTTGACATCACACCCAATACACTCCTATTGGGTTTCTACCATAGTCTCAAGATCAATTTAAGCATTTAAATATGTGAATACATCAAAGTTAAGTTGCGGAATACTCACTTTGATCGGCTTTTGCGATGCGAGGAACAACAAAAATTTCTTGCTCCATCCTTGAAGCTCTCGGCCATGACTCCAATTTGTGCTCCATGTTGGATCTCCAAGCTCCAAGCTTTGTGTGTGGATTCCATGCTCATGAATGGGTTTCCCTATCACATTTTGATGACTCTTTAGTGTGCTAGCACTTGGAAAAATTTGCCATAAATCTTCCTTTGGTCTTTTTCTTGCTCACGGCAATGAAGGAATTTTTAGAGAAAAAATGGCCCAAGGCCGAAAATGGGAGAGGAAGGGAGAGAGAAGAAGTGAGTTGGTTTTGTGTATTTAGAATTCTAAAATCTAATACCAAAAATTCAAATCCAAAAGTACAAGGAAATAAAGCCTTCCAACCACCACCATCAATAACAAGTGACTAACATCACATCACTCAAAGTGACAAGACATCCATCAATTGAATGACTAATGATGTGACGCTTGATGTGACTTATGGGCCGCACTTGAATTCGAAATGCGAGTGGGCCCGCAAACACTCCTGGGCTCGGGTTTGCTAATTCCGAATTAACAAATTTTCCGTTACGACGTAATTAAATCAAATTTAATTAAATAATTATGCCTAGAAATATACTATTCACGTCGCTAGCGAATTAATTCTAAATTAACTCGTTCGCCGGAATTAAATTCTAAATTTAATTCCGCGTCGAAATCTAATTTCGTATAATATATCGAATATATTATTTTATCGATTAATTCCAAATTAATCGTTCTCTCTCTCTTTTAAATAATATTTTATCCCAGATAAAATATCTCGTAATTAATCCTAGATTAATTTTCTCTCTCTAATAATAATCCTAGATTAATTATGTGCGAGTCATACGTCATCAGTGAATCTTTGGGAAGCGACCCATGAGATCCCTGGATATATTGGCAGTAAATCCGATCGTCGAACTATCCGAACACGTACGTACCTAGTACTACATTTTTACCGATTTACAATACATGGTTGGCTTCTAGCAAAGCACCGTGCCTACCCAATTCTCCAGAAATATTCTTAAAGGAATATGTAATCTGTATCAGGAGTAGTATACGTAGTATTACGTATTGCGATCCAGTATCGGATGTCACGTGCTAGGCCTGAGGCTGGAATTGTGTCTGCCCCGTACGAAGCACATATCGGATCTCTGGTAACTAGTCTCTATAATCGGATAATCATGACCTAGTCATATTATCCCGATGACTGCAGTACTACAGAGTATTAGTTCCGTATCCTACGTGACCATCATCTCCACTATGACTGGAGTGATACTTCCATCTTGACATCACACACAATACAGTACGATTCTCAATATACCCAGAAGAGGCGTACACAGAACCGGTTAAAGCCCTGGACGACCAAAACCAAAGTATATTGATTGTCGCAAGTATTAGCGGTGCAAATCTGAGGTTAAGACCAAATACACCTACCCTGATTCGGACTTCCATAGACACATAGTCATACTACCAATGGAATTCCGAGGGGTTTATCCAGAGCGAAGCTGTTTCCGTACCATCAATAAACACAACCTCTTATCACACTTGCATAAGTATCCAATACTTAAATATATGAGAACTATGCCGTTATGCTCCCACAACGCGTACAAGTGCAATACTAGTCTATTCTGCATTATCGATGTCCATTCTCGATAATACTACGACTAGGGATTATTCAATGATTAAAATTTCATGGATTGATATTGTCTCATATCATCTCAATCCGGAACTAATCATAAGGACCTTTTATCATTTATATATCCCGGTAATCTAATTACAAATGATAAAAGAACAATTTCCTTTATCACATAGTTAATTTGTACAACAACACCATGTTCTGTACAAATAGTGATGCTATGGGTCATAATTGTCCAACAATGTCCCACTTGGCCTATAGCCAATCACTTAGGTGTCCTACACCTGAACTATTTATGGTTCGCTCAAACTTCTGCTGAGAAAATACTTTCGTCAGCGGATTTGCAAAGTTATCATCTGATGCGATTTATTCGATCATCATATCGCCACGATGTATGATATGAACGAATCATATGAATAGTTGAAGTATATACTTGGATCATTGATGAGACCATTAATTCTTTAGCCTGTGCTGTAGCCTAGCTCAACTGCTAACAAAACTACTCCTAATCCAATTAGGATTATTAAGATCCAAATGGCTTCTATTGCTGCCTCAGCTGCAACAATATTCCTATTTTATTGTTTATTCGGTAACAATATCTTTCTTGGAAGATTTCCAGCTCTCTGTTCCGTTATTCAAACTATATAGTACTATTATTACGACTTATAGTCATTTTTATCGGTTAGGAAACTTGCAACAGTGAACCCAGTCACTTCAAGTTCTCCTTCTCCGTAGCTTAAGAAAGCATCCTTAGATCATTTAAGATACTTAAGGATGTTCTTAACATCAATCTAGTGACCATCACATGGATTGGCCTGATTGTGACTCCATATGCTCAAAGCATATGAGACACCAGGTCGCATACATTTATTTCAATGTACGAGTTCTCAGAGAGTGCCAACAACCTTTAGATCTATCCCAGTAGATCTTTATTCCTAGAATAAAGGTTGTCTCTCCAATTACTCTATGGAGAATTTTCATGAAAGCTAAGCTTTCACCGATTGTATTATGGGAATATCATTTCCAAGAAATGATATATCATCATTTTATAGGATATTCACTGTCAGTGTGCTCCCACTAACCTCTTAATATACACAAGAATCATCTTCATTTTGAATTAAATCATATACCATTATGATTACATCAAAATGATAGTTCCAAGAACTCAATGCTTGCTTCAATCCATCAATGGATCGAATTAACTTGCAAACCTTGTTTGCTCATTTTGCTGTGACAAAATCGTCAGGATGTTGTAAACATCCTCCAAAAGGTTTCCGTTTAAGGAAAGCGGTTTTGACGTTCATCTGCCA
The DNA here is from genome assembly GCA_019454045.1 of Zanthoxylum bungeanum. Taxonomy (NCBI): domain Eukaryota; kingdom Viridiplantae; phylum Streptophyta; class Magnoliopsida; order Sapindales; family Rutaceae; genus Zanthoxylum; species Zanthoxylum bungeanum. The sequence goes on along the minus strand of SKCR01049502.1, from coordinate 281,947 downwards.
TATTTCATAAATGAAACATACAGCATTAGCAAGCATTATCCAAATGGATTTAAGCAAGGCAACTGGTAAAAGGTTTCGTCGTAATCGACACAATGTTGATAACGATACCTTTTCGCTACAAGCCTAGCTTTGTACGTTGGTATGTTGCCATCCATGTATGTCTTCATTGAAGACTTATATAGTACCAACAGGCACAATGCCTTCCGGTACATCAACTAGTATCCAAACTTGGTTGATTTACATGGAATCCATTTCGGATTTCATGACACTTTGTCATGAAGGAGTCGATACCTTATATCACATCTCCTCATACGTAGTCAGTTCATCTTCCTCAATAAGATTGACATCTTATGAGGTTAGATCAGAAACCCATACATCCCAGGTTGTTTTCTGACTCTCTCCGACTTACGGGGTTCTTGTGTATTTAAAGATTGTGGTACAGTTTCATCCTTGATGAAGTATTTGTGTTCCATTAGGACTCGGTGCTTGGAACAGTATTACTCCGATTTTCATCGAGTTTTACTTTCCTCCCACTTACCACTGCATATAGGTATTCCTCTTAGGAAAACCGCATGGCGAGCGACAATTACATTATTCTCTAGTGAGTTGTATAAGTATTATACTTTGGTTACCCTAGGATAACCTACAATTTAGGCACTTATCAGATTTAGGTTCTAGTTTGGTATCATCCAAACATATGCCCAGCATACCCAAATCATCAGGAATGAGAAAACCCGGTTTCTTTCCTGTCATATCTAATATGAAGTCTATCTAACAGATTTTCATGGAACCTTATTCGAAATAAGTATTACACTGTTTAATGCGTATCCCTTGAAGGAAAATGGTAGCTTAGAGTGACTCATGATTAACCTTATCATGTCCATTAAAATTCTATTTCTCAGTTCGGACACACCGTCAAATTGAGGTGTTCCGGGAGGAGTCCACATTGAAAGAATACTATACTCTTTCAGTTATTCGAGAAATATATTGCTTAAGTATTTTCCATCATTGTCTAATCATGATGTATAAATACTTTAGCCAATCTGTCTGTCAACTTCGTATCAAAACTCTTTAAATTTATCAAAAGTTTTCGATTCGTGTTTCAAAAGAAACACATAACCATAACGCGATGCCACATCTGTAAAAGTTACGAAGTATTCATATCCACCTCTAGCCTAGCTAGATATGGGCCCACTTACGTCACTATGTACGAGGGCTAACAGATCGGTGACACTTGCACTTTTACCAAGTAAAAAGGTGTTTTAGGCACTTTGCCCAATAAACTAGATTCGTAGACATCATTTGAATAGAATCAAATCTTTCCTAGTATCCACTCTTCAAAAGTTATGGATATACGAGTCTTGTTTAATGTGTCCCAGACAACAATGCCACAAATAAGTCTCATCTGATTGAATCAGTTTGAGCTATTTTTTTTCATGTTATACGTTTGAGATTCATTTATATTCAAAATATAAATACTGTTATTCACATCTAATGTGTTTATCTCAATATCATCTTTATAAAATAAAACACTTTAGTGTTCTAGAATATAAAGGTATATCCGCAACGGATTATACTCTGATATAGAGATAATGTTTCTAGTCAAACTAGGTACATTATAACAGTTTCTTAATTTAGGTACACACTCGAAGAGTAGTTCCTAAACTTAGGTTTCTACGGTTAAAACAGCGACTCTCGTCCCGTTTTCGATTCATAGATTAATCTCAACTGAAGTCAGTCTCCTACTTAACAGTAGATTCTGCACATCAGTGCATATCTTATGTACCACATCTAGTATCAAAAATCCAATTTTGAAACTAATAGTGAACATGTTTATGAAAAACATACTTAAAGCCGGAGCCTTGCCCCACTTTCACTTCCTTCATGTATGCCTTGTCCATACGGCAGTCACGCTTCCAGTGACCCCGTTTGCCACTGTTTAGGCAGACATCTTGGGATATGTCATTTGTCTTCCTAGAAGGCTGTGATGATTTTGCCTTTGCCCATTTTAGAAGCTCTGGGTGTGCCTCCTAGAGCATAGCCATCAATTCTCCAAGAATTTTCTCTTGGTTCACAATGAACCAGCCCCAACATTCGGGTAGAGACTATAAGATGAAATCTTTGGTAGTCTCGGCCACGTAGGTAATGCCTAGCTAACCTAGCTGATCGATGTCAGTAATCATCTGTGACACCTAGTGCTCGACAGATGTACCCTCTGACATACGCGAGCGTAAGAGCTTCTATTTGCAATTCGTACTTCTAAGATCTATGAAGATCTTTAATTTCAACATCATGGTACAAGGATATAATCCTTAATTTTGACAACGAAATTAAAGTGTCATTGCATTAAGCATAAAGGATTGAGTACTAAAGTTATCATCAAATGAATCTTCCAAAGATTATGTTATACTATTTGCTCAACTCCGGGCTTAGGCCCAAGATATTGTTCTATCAAATAGAATAACTTCTTAGTTCCCAGGACTATCCTGAAGTTTTATTCCCAATTTAAAGATTAAAGCCGTTTAAAGACATTTTCACCCAGGATTATGTTCTAAACGCTAATCTTTCAGTTATCTTGATTCTAATAGTCCAACTATCTAATCAACGATTTCGATTACTATTTATTATAATGATTACTATAGTCTAACTGTTAGATAGTTATGACCCATATCGTCACTATTTGTAAAAGACATTGTGTTTTTGTACAAATTAATTATGTAGCAATGGAAATTGACTTTTATCATTTCGTAATTAGATTACTTAAATGTGTGAATGATGAAAGTCCTTATGATTAGTTCCGGATTGAGATGATATGAGACAGTATCAATCCACGACAGTTTAATCATTAAATATCCCTAGTCGTAGTATTATCGAGACTGGACATCGATAATGCGGAATAGACTAGTATTGCACTTGTTCGTGTTATGGAAGCGTAACAACATAGTTCTCATATATTTAAATATTGGATACTTATGCAAGTATGGTAGGAGGTTGTGTTTTTTACCGATGGTACGGAAAATAGCTTCGCTCTGGATAGACCCCACGGAATCCCATTGGTAGTATGACTATGTGTCTATGGGAGTCCGTATCAGGGTAGGTGTATTTGGTCTTAACCTGAGACTTGCATCGCTAGTACTTGCGACAATCAATACGTTTTGGTTTTGGTCGTCCAGGACTTTAACAGGTTCTGTGTACACCTCTTCTGGGTTTATTGAGAATCGTAGTGTATTGGGTGTGATGTCAAGATGGAAGTATCACTTCAGTCATATGGAGATGATGGTCACGCATGGATACAAAACTGGTTCTCTAAAAGGTTGCAACCGTCGGGATAATATGACTAGGTCATGATTATTCGATAATAAAAAGACTAGTTGCCTGTGATCCGATATATGCTTCGTACGGGGCAGACACTATTCCAGCCTCTGGCCTTGCATGTGACATCCGATACTGGATCATGAGATACGCAATACTACGTATACTATGCCTGACATAGATCATATATTCCATTAAGAATATTTCTGGAGAATTGGGTAGGCATGGCGCTTTGCTAGAAGCCAACCTTGTCTTGTAAATCGGTAAAAACGTAGTACAAGGTACGTACGTGTTCGGATAGTCCGACGACCAAATTTACTGCCAACATATACAGGGATCTCTTGGGTCGCTTCCCGAAGATTCACGATGACGTATGATTCGAACTTTATTATCTGAGATAATAGCGAGAGAGACTTTATCTGGGATAAAGTAGTATTTGAAGAGAGAGAACGATTAGTTGGAAATTAATCGATAAAATAATATATTCGATATATTATACGAAATTGGATTTCGATGCGGAATTAAAATTGGATTTTAATTGGGGGTTAACGAATTGATTTAGAATTAATTCGCAGCGACGTGAATAGTAATTTGCTAGGCATGATTATTTAATTAAATTTGATTAATTACGACGCAACGAAAAAACTAGTTAATTCGGAATTAACGAACCGAGCCGGAATGTGTTTGCGCGCCACTCGATTTGAATCAAGTGCGGCGCAAGTCACATCGCGAGAGTCATATCACTTGTCACTTTAGTGATAGATGTCTACACCTTTTTTGTGAGTGACATGCAGTCACATTCATGAATTGAAAGGGGTTTGTGATGTGGGCATTTAATGCCATTTTGGAGCCAAAAATTGTTGTCTGTTGACTTTGGAAATCAAATACCAAAATTTTGGGAATAGCTTTTCATAATGGTTTTACGAAAACAAGTTGAAAAACAAAACAAAACTCCTCCCTCTCTCAAGCAAAACCCGTGAGCTCTCTCCAAGGGGAAAAGTGTTGGACAAAATGACCCATAGCGTCACTATTTGCACAGATCATTGTGTTGGTAGCAAATTAACTATGTGACAAAAGGAAATTGCACTCTCATCATTTGTGATTAGATCACCATAGATATATTAATGAAGAGAGGTCCCTATGATTAGTTCCTGGACTGAGAATGATATGAGACAGTATCAGTCCCCGAAGGATTAATCATTAAATATCCCTAGCCGGAGTATTATCGAGACTGGACATCGATAATGCGGAATAGGCTAGTATTGCACTTGTGTGCGTTGTGAGGGCACAACGGCATAGTTCTCATATATATAAGTATTGGATACTTATGCAAGTGCGATAGGAGGTCGTGTTTCACCGATGGTACGGGAAACAGCTTCGCTCTGGATAGACCCTTCGGAATCCCATTGGTATTATGACTATGTGTCTATGGGAGGCCGAAATCAAGGTAGGTGTGTATAGTCTTAACCTGAGACTTGCATCGCTAATACTTGCGATAATCGGATAGACTTTGGTCTTGTGGTACAGGGCTTTAACCGGTTCTGCGTACACCACTTCTGGGTTTATCAGAGAGTCGTAGTGTATTGGGTGTGATGTCAAGACGGAAGTATCACTTCAGTCATATTGGAGATGATGTCACGCAGGATACGGTACTAGTGCTCTTGAGTGTTGCGCAACCAATCGGGATATTGTGACCAGGTCATGAATATCCGATTATAGAGACTATGTTACCAGACATCCGATATGTGCTTCGGACGGGGTAGACACTTATCCAGCCCCAGCCCTAGCACGTGACTATCCGATACTGGGCCGATACACACAATACAATCGTATACTACGCTTGATACAGATCTTAATATTCTTAAATGGATATGTCCGGAGAATTGGGAAGACTTGGTGCTTTGCTAGGAGTCGACCTTGTCTCGTAAATCGGTTAAAACGTAGTACTTGGTACGTACGTGATTCGGATACTCCGACGACCGTATTTACTGCCAACTTATCCGGGATCTCATGGGTCGCTTCCCGATAATCCACCGATGACGCACAAACTCGCACTCTTGAATAATCTGGGATATATAAAGAGAGAGAAAATTAATCTAGGATTAATTACGGAGATATTTTATCTAGGATAAAATATCGTCTAGAGAGAGATAACGATTAATTTGGAATTAATCGGTAAATTAATATATTCGATATATTAAACGAAATTAGATTTCGACGCGGAATTAAAATTAGATTTTAATTCGGGCGAACGAATTAATTAGAATTAATTCGTTAGCGACGTGAATAGTGAATTCGCTAGGCGTAATCATTTAATTACGACGCGACGGAAAAATCGTTAATTTGGAATTAGCGAACCCGAGCCCGAGTGTGATTGCGAGCGCATTCGTATTTCGAATTCGAGTGCGGCACGCAAGTCGCATCAAGCGTCAAATCAATCGTCACATCAAGCGTCAAATCAAAAGTCACTTTGAGTGATTGTTGATTGATTGATGGATTGATGGATTGACTTGCATCACATCACTTTATTAAAGTGACATGTGAATAGTTGTGTAAGTTGGTGTGTTTGTTTTAATAGTGTTTGGAGGGAGAAAAGCATTTACTTTGGATTTTGATTTAATTCATTGTAATTGTTTTATATTTTTCTTGAAAAATATAAAGGCTTTTGGAAAAAGCTTTAACATCACAATACACAACTTCATCTCTCTCATTTCTCTCTTCTCCTCACGCCCAAAACTGAAAATGCTCACTGTTTTTGAAGCAAAATGGCGTGAATAAAGGGAAGCAAGAGGAGTGGTTTTCATGGTGAGAAATCAAGTGCTAGCACACTTACGAGTCTTGCGAAGGTGGTAGGGAGGTTCGCCCATGAGCCGGGATCCGTTTGGACGAGGGAGGCTCTTTTCTCAAACTCAATTTCTATTTGGAAGGCAGTGGACTGCATCATTTGGGCGTCCTTGGCAGTGAGTTTTTGGGCTTTGTTCGTCTCAAATCGACTCAACCGATCGATGTGAGTATTCCGCTATCTCCGTTGGTGTGTTCACACATGTTTTCATGTTGTTTGATCTTGGGACCTAGATAATAACCAACAATGGCATCAAGAGCTTAGGTTCAAGCATGAAAAATGTAGGGCTTAAAATTGGGTATTTTGTATTTGAGCATGATTTTATGAAATTGGATGATTGAGCATGTTTAAATGTTGTTGTATTGAAGATTGATTTGATCAATTTCAAGAAAAAATGTTTAGAACAATTTTCCCCAATTATTCCTCTTGGCCGAATGTGTGTATGATTTTTGGGTTCTTGGAATTTTTGATTTTGATTCATTTGATGAGTTGGAATCATTAGGATGATGTTAATTTGGAACAATTGGATTGGATTTTGAATTGAACATAAAACCCTAAATTCTCACCTTGGCCGAATAGGTATATGCCCTAATGTCTTGGTATTTTGATTTTTGAACATTGGATGTGTTGGAAATCATTTAGGATGGTGATTTAATGTCGATTGTGGGTTCGATTGGATTGAAACCAAATCGGACACAAAATCCCTTCCTTGGCCGAGAGCTTTAAGCATGTAATGGGTTTTTTTTTTTCATTTATGTGTTGGACATATGATAATGATAATGAGATGATTAATTGGACTAATATGTTGTTTTGGAAATGTTGATTTAGTTGATTAATATAATACACTTTAGGTAATTAAATTGGGAATTGGATTCATGAATTTAATTATTTAGGCTTAAATTGGATTTGGGCTTCTAATGTTGTATTTGGGCCTATTGGGCTTGATTTTATCAAGTTGGGTTTAGGCCAAATGGATTGGATCCAATTGGGCCCAAAACCTTAACCATAAAGCCCAAATGCGACTAATGAACCTTTAAAGTTCAATTGGGCCTAATGGGCCAAGATTGATTTATGGGCTTATGGGGTAAATCCCGGATTGGACTTTGGTTATCGGTTTGACCCGAGTTGACCAAAAGTCCACGCCTTAAGAAATCAATTAAAAGCCCATTGGACTTTAATTGAATTGACGTTGGACGTTAATCGGTCTTTGAGACGCGTTACGATTAAATTTGGAATTTAAATCGTAAAAGGTTTATTAATAAAGTGTAATATTTAATTTGGAATTGAATAGTGAATTAGTATTAAATACATGTTAAATTAGATTTAATGATGTAGTTTAATTTAATTCATGAATTCGTACTTTAAGTACTTATTCGCAAAAACGAGTTTGACTCGAACAAAATCAAATCGTTGTTTGAACATTGGATGATCACTTAATTATCAGATTAATTAATTTGATTAGATTGATTGATAGCATGCTTATGTGTGTGAATACGTGGTTGTGTTGAATGAATAATGTATATCGGATGGATATTAGATGGGTGGGCAATTTTAGAAATTGTTGTAATAAATTCGATTTATTAAATTGGACCTGCGTGTCCAGCCTTATCACCTTCTTCTTTGTATTCTCTTCTCACCTATTCCCCTCCATGTAAATGAGGTTTCTTTAGAAGTGTAGTGTAACGGGTAGAAGTAATACAAGTGCTAGCTTGAGTGAGAAAGGGAGAGAGATTGATCTAGGATCAATGTGTAAGTATCCATCCGCATATCATTATTATTTATTTTCATACTCGCTTTATTATGTATTTAGAATGCATGTTTAAGGGTGTATGATGATGAGACCTTAACAAAGATAATTAAATTGGTAGCCAATTTGCACGCGAAAAACCCTCGTTAAATATCAAGCGTTTATTTTCCTTCCATTGAGTGATTCTGCTCAAGATCCGAGATTGGCAGGGGTTGTTGGCCAAAGTCAAGCCCTTGTCCGTCGAAGATGTGTTTTAATCACGAGGCTTTGTTCCATATCGGTGTCGTGTCCAAGTTGTGGTTTGTTGGCCAAAGTCAAGACCACTTCTTGTCCATTGACATTGATTACGAAGCTTCCATGTCAATGGGTCCGCGCTTGACTGGGATCACTAGGTTTGTTGTGCCAAAGCCAAGGCCTAGTTGATTCAGAGGAAAAAGGTTAGGGTATATATTCGATATATAGGCATATATAAGATATATGTTTGGGACTTGGATGTCCACCTACTGGATCTAGGAGTTGGATGAGATCCAATTGATCTTCGAGATCTACCTAGTTAATTATCATACAATTTGTTGGCCAAAGTCAAGATTGTGTGATATTTAACGGGATCCTAGCCCACTAGGAAACACGGTTTCCCGAGTACTCGACAGAGGGTTAGAGGCTCGACGAAAAATAGTGGGAGGCAAGTATTGAATTTGCAACATTCGTTCGAATACTCGCTAAACGCGCTCATCTATATTTACTCGTCATATTAATCAAAAGTATTAGTTGGACTAATATTTTATGTTGTTTTAAAAATATATATAGTTGGACTATATACAAACTCATTCAATATATAGTTGATTTTATAATTGGATTATAGTAATCAATATAATTGAATTAAAATGATAGTTGATTTATAATTAGATTATAGTAATCAATTAATAAAATATAGTTGATTAAATAATTGGATTATTGTAATCATTATAATAAATAGTACCTTATTAAATTGATTAAATAGTTGGACTATTGAAATCAAGAAAGAATTGAAAAGTTGAATATTTAAAATATATAATCCTTGGATTAAATGTTTTAAATGATTTAATTTTATTGGGAATAATAATAGGTTACTTTATTGGATAAAATAACTTGTTATATCTAGGCCCATAATTAAGCAAATAAGTAGAGCATAAAATCTTTGGAAGATTTATGTGATGATGACTTTAGTGCTTAATTAATATACTTATCATAAATCTATCTTTAGATTTAAAAGTAAAATTGCAATTAATAATTCTTAGAGAATTGATTTGACTATTCTAGAGGTGAAAAGTCAAAGTTTGCAATTGGGCGTGTTGCACAAGGTGCACATCGTTTCGATATTCCGAAACCCAAGGCTTGGCCAAAGGTTTGTGAAATATTGAAAAGATAATTGACATATCCCAAAGTGACTACCATTTGGATATGGAAGACACGAAGGAATTAAAGAAAGGGCGAGGCTCTGACTTTAAAATATTTGTCAAAGTTATGTTCACTACTAGTATTGAAATGGATTTTTAAAATTAGTGTGGTACATAAAATATATGTATTGATGTTCAGAATCCGCTATGAGCTGGATACTGACTTCAAGCCGAGATTTCTCTGCGAATCGGAAACGGGACGAAAGTCGCTGTTTCGACCGTAGATACCTAAGTTTAGGAACTACCCTTTGGGTATGTACTTAAATTAGGAACTGTTATAATGTAACTAGTTTGACTAGAGACATTATCTCTATATCAGTGTTTAATCCGTTGCGGATAAAACCTTTATATTCTAGAACACTAAGTGTTTATTATATAAAGATGATACTGAGATAAAAACATTAGATGTAAATAACAGAATTTATATTTTGAATATAATAAAATCTCAAACATATAAAAATGACAAATAAATAGCTCAAATTGATTTGATCAATAGAGACTTATTTGTGGCATTGTTGTCTAGGACACAATTAAACGAGACTCGTATATCCACACTTTTGAAGAGTGGGTACTAGGACTGATTTGACTATTCAAATAAGGTCTGCGAATCTAGTTTATTAGGTAAAGTACCTAAAATACTATTTACTTGGTAATAGTATAAGGGCCACCGATCTGTTAGCCCTATTCATGGTGAAGTTAGTGGGCCCATATCTAGCTAGGCTAGATGTGAACATGAATATTTCGTGACCTTAACGGATGTGGCATCACGTTATGGTTATGTGTTTCTTTTGAAGAACACAAATCGGAAACTTTAGAGTTTCGACACGAAATAGAAAAACAGATCGGCTATAGTATTATTCCGCCACGGTAAGACCGTAATGGAAAATACTTAAGCAGTAAGTTTCATACGTACATGAAAGAGTACGGTATTCTTTCAGATGAGGACTCCTCCCGAGACACGTCAGTTAGACGGTGTGTCCGAACCAAAAACCGAATTTTGTTGGACATGATAAGGTTTATCACGAGTCGCTCTGAGCTACTGTTTCCTTCAATAGGATATGTATTAACAGTGCAAAACTTATTTAGAATAAGGTTCCATATAAATCTGTTTGACAGATATCATATAGGATATGAACAGGAGAAGAAACGGGGTTTCTCATTCCTATAATTTGGGTATGCCAGGCATAACGTTTGGATGATACCAAACTAAGGACCCAAATTGGATAAGTGCCAATATAGGTTATCCTAAGGGAAACCTTAAGTATAGTACTTGTAAATCTCACATGAGAACAATGTGATTGTTGCTCACCATGCGGTTTTCCTGAGAGGAATACCGATATGCAGTGGTCAGAGGTGGGAGGATAGTGATACTCGATGAAAATCGGAGTAATACTGTTCAAGGCACGAAGTCCTTAATGGAACACAAATAGTTCATCTATGATGAATCTATACCATTAATCTTCAAATACACAAGAACTAGTAGATCGGATAGAGTCAGAAAACAACCTAGGGTATGGGTTTCTGATCTAACCTCATAAAGATGTCAATCTTATGAAGGTATATCCACCGACTACGTTTTGAGGAAGTGATACGAGGTATCGACTCCCTATTATGGCAAAGTGCCATGAGTCCGAAATGGATTCCATGTATAACAACTATTTTGGATACTAGTTGTTGTACCACAAGGCATTGTGCCTATTGGTACATTAAACGTCTTCAAGGAAGACATACATGGAAGGCAACATACCAACGTACAAAGCTGGGCTTTTGACGGAAAGGTATCGTTATCAACATTGTGTTAATAACGGTTCAACCTTTTACCTGTTGCCATGGTAAATCCATTTTGAAGATGCTTGTTGATAACTGCATATTTCATTTATGAAATGTGTCAGTTATAGATCAAAATCGCTTTCCTGAAAAGGAAACCTTTTGGAGGATGTTTACAACATCCTGACGATTTTGTATAACCAAACAAAGGTTTGCGGGTTATTCGATCCATGTTTGGATTGAAGCAAGCATAAGGTTCTTGGAACTGTCGTTTTGAAATAATCATAATGGTTATGATTTGACTCAAAACGAAATAATTCTTGTGTATATAAGGAGGTTAGTGGGAGGGCACTGACAGTGAAATTCCCATAAAGCAATTGTGTGAAAGCTTGGCTTTCATAGATATTCTTTCAATAGAAATTCTCCGTAGAATTCTGGGGAGTAACAACCTTTATTCAAGGAATAAAGATCTACTGGGATAGATTTGGAGTTGTTAACACTCTCTTGGAAATTGTACATTTAAAATGTACTTGATAGGGTGTCTCATACGCTTCGAGCATATGGAGTCACGATCAGGTCAATCCAAGTGATAGTCACTGGATTGAACATTAAGAACATCTGTTAGTATCTGAGAGAACTAAAGATGTGTCTTAAACTATGGAGAAGGAGAACTTGAAGTGACTGGGATCACTGCTGCAAGTTTCCAAACAATTAAATACTACGGTACTATAAAGTTTGAATAACGGGACAGTGAGCTGGAAATATTCCGAGCAAGATAACTGTTGCCGAATAAACAACAAATGCGGATTATTGCTGCAGCTGATGAGGCAGCAATAGAAGCCATTTGGATCGAAAATAAATCTAATTAGATTAGATATAGTTCTGTTAGCAGCTGAGCTAGGCGTCAGCACAGGCTAAGGAATTAAAGGTCTCATCGACGATCCAGATATATACTTCTATATCATCTGATTCGTTCGGATCATACATCGTGGCGATGTGATGATCGTATAAATCGCGTCAGACGATAATCAAACAAATCCGCTGACGAAAACCTTTCCTCAGCAATTTGAGCGAACCGTACATAGTTCGGTGTGTGGGACACTTGAGTGACTGGATGTGCCAAGTGGGAGATTGTTGGACAAAATGACCCATAGCGTCACTATTTGCACAGATCATTGTGTTGTTGTAGCAAATTAACTATGTGACAAGGAAATTGCACTCTCATCATTTGTGATTAGATCACCATAGATATATAAATGAAGAGAGGTCCATATGATTAGTTCCTGGACTGAGAATGATATGAGACAGTATCAGTCCCCGAAGGATTAATCATTAAATATCCCTAGCCGGAGTATTATCGAGACTGGACATCGATAATGCGGAATAGGCTAGTATTGCACTTGTGTGCGTTGTGAGGGCACAACGGCATAGTTCTCATATATATAAGTATTGGATACTTATGCAAGTGCGATAGGAGGTCGTGTTTCACCGATGGTACGGGAAACAGCTTCGCTCTGGATAGACCCCTCGGAATCCCATTGGTATTATGACTATGTGTCTATGGGAGGCCGAAATCAAGGTAGGTGTGTATAGTCTTAACCTGAGACTTGCATCGCTAATACTTGCGATAATCGGATAGACTTTGGTCTTGGTGGTACAGGGCTTTAACCGGTTCTGCGTACACCACTTCTGGGTTTATCAGAGAGTCGTAGTGTATTGGGTGTGATGTCAAGACGGAAGTATCACTTCAGTCATATGGAGATGATGTCACGCAGGATACGGTACTAGTGCTCTTGAGTGTTGCGCAACCAATCGGGATATTGTGACCAGGTCATGAATATCCGATTATAGAGACTATGTTACCAGACATCCGATATGTGCTTCGGACGGGGTAGACACTTATCCAGCCCCAGCCCTAGCACGTGACTATCCGATACTGGGCCGATACGCACAATACAATTGTATACTACGCTTGATACAGATCTTAATATTCTTCAATGGATATGTCCGGAGAATTGGGTAGACTTGGTGCTTTGCTAGGAGTCGACCTTGTCTCGTAAATCGGTAGTAGTAACGTAGTACTTGGTACGTACGTGATTCGGATACTCCGACGACCGTATTTACTGCCAACTTATCCGGGGATCTCATGGGTCGCTTCCCGATAATCCACCGATGACGCACAACTCGCACTCTTGAATAATCTGGGATTATATAGAAGAGAGAAAATTAATCTAGGATTAATTACGGAGATATTTTATCTAGGATAAAATATCGTCTAGAGAGAGATAACGATTAATTTGGAATTAATCGGTAAATTAATATATTCGATATATTAAACGAAATTAGATTTCGACGCGGAATTAAAATTAGATTTTAATTCGGGCGAACGAATTAATTTAGAATTAATTCGTTAGCGACGTGAATAGTGAATTCGCTAGGCGTAATCATTTAATTACGACGCGACGGAAAAATCGTTAATTTGGAATTAGCGAACCCGAGCCCGAGTGTGATTGCGAGCGCATTCGTATTTCGAATTCGAGTGCGGCACGCAAGTCGCATCAAGCGTCAAATCAATCGTCACATCAAGCGTCAAATCAAAAGTCACTTTGAGTGAGTGATTGATTGATTGATGGATTGATGGATTGACTTGCATCACATCACTTTATTAAAGGACATGTGAATAGTTGATGTAAGTTGGTGTAATAGTTTTGGAGGGAAAAGCATTTACTTTTGGATTTTTATTTAATTCATTAGTAATTGTTTATTATTTTCTTGAAAAAAATATAAAGGCTTTTGGAAAAGCTAAACCATTACATAAACAACTTCATCTCTCTCATTTCTCTCTTCTCCTCACGCCAAAACTGAAAAATGCTCACTGTTTTTGAAGCAAATGGCGTGAATAAAGGGAAGCAAGAGTGGTTTTCATGGTGAGAAATCAAGTGCTAGCACACTTACGAGTCTTGCGAAGGTGGTAGGGAGGTTCGCCCATGAGCCGGGATCCGTTGACGAAGCTTGGAGCTCCATTTCTCAACTCAATTTTCTGTTTTGAAGGCAGTGGACTGCATCATTTGGGCGTCCTTGGCAGTGAGTTTTGTGGCTTTGTTCGTCTTCAAATCGACTCAACCGATCGATGTGAGTATTCCGCTATCTCCGTTGGTGTGTTCACACAATGTTTTCATGTCTTGTTGATCTTGGGACCTAGATAATAACCAAAAAAGAAGTCATTTCTTTCTTCCATCTGCTAGCACATTAGAAGAATCAATACAAGGTGATAGGGAAACCGAACTAAGAGCTTGGAATCCATTGAAGCTTGGAGCTTGTAGAACTTCATCCAACCAAATCCATCTTGGACGAAACTGGGGAAGCAAGAAGGAAAAGGAAAGAAAGTTTTGTTGATCATCACACCAAAGCCGTTCAATGTAAGTGTGTTCCGCCACTCTTCTTTGCCGTAGTCATTTCAATTTTTCTATGCTTTATATTGATCTTGTGACCACCCTAGAAACCAACAATGGGATCAGAAGCAAGTTTAAAACATGAAAAATGTTAGGGTATAAAATTTGTGGTAAATTGATTTTGAGCATGTTTTGACTAAATTACTTGTTTTTGAGCATGCTTTTGTATATGGATGACTTGGATTATTGAAGATCAATTTCCTTGAAAAAAATGGATTGGTATTTTTCCCCAAAAATGAGGGCTTGGCCGAATATGATTACTTGTAAGTCATGTTTATTTTTATTTTTGATCATTGGATGAGTTGAAAAATGTGGTAATGTTGATTTGTTAATTCAATGAAAATGAAAATGAAATCGGACAAATAAAACCCATAAATGCCTGAGTTGTAAGCATGTAATGACTGATTTTTGATTCAAAAAATGTTGGGACTAAGTTGAACAAAGAGTACATGATTAATTGATTTAAATTTTTATTTGGAAATAGGGATTTAGATAATTAATTGATTGTATTACACTTTAGTTAATTGAAATTTTAAAATTTTGGAAATATTGAAATTTGATTAATGGGGCTTGATTTGAATTGGGCTTGTAATGTTGTTATGTTATTTGGGGCCTTATTGGACTTGGTTGGGCCAAGTACAAGTAGTTGGGCAAATGGATTGGATCCATATTGGGGCTAAATCATTCCATTAAGTCCAAATAACAAAATGGGCTTTAATGTTTAATTGGGCCTAATGGGCCAAAATTGGTTACTTGGCAAATAAGGGTGATTCCTTACTTGGGCCTTGGTATTTGGGTTTGACCCATATTGACCAAAGCCCATGCCTTATGAAATCAATTGAAATCTCATTGGACTTTTAATTAAACAACATTGGATGTTAATTGGGCTTTGAGACCCATTGATTAGATTTGGAATCTAAGTCGTTAAAGCGCATTAAAAAGTGTAGATATTTAATTTGGAATTAAATAAATGAATTAGTATTGAATATGAATTAAATTAGATTTAACGAGTAATTCGATATAATTCAAGAATTCGTACTTCGAGTACTTATTCACAAACGAGTTGGACTCGCGCAAATCAAATCATTGTTTGAACATTGGATGATCATTAATATTCAAAGATTAATTAATTTGATTAGATTGATTGAATAACATGCTTTAATGAAAATACATGGATGTGACGAATGAATACGTATATCGGATGGATATTAGAAGGGAAATGGCAATTTTAGAAATTATTGTAAATTTAGATTATTTAAAAATTGGACTGCGTGTCCAGCCTTCTCTCTTTATTAATTCTTTGTATTCTCTTCTCACCTAATTCCCCTTAATGTTAATGAGGTTTCTATTATTGTATTATGTAATTGGGTAGAAGTAGAATAGTGCTAGCCGGGGAGAGGAAATGAAGTGATTTGTTCTAGGAACAAGTTGTTAAATATCCATCCGCATATCGTTATTAATTTACTTTACGCGCCTTATTATGCTTTTAGAATGCATGCTTAAGGGTGAATGATGAGACCTAACAAAGATAATAAATTGGTTACCAATTTACGCGAAAAAGCCTCAAAATATATTAAACGTTTTCCTTCCATTGAGTGATTCTTACTCAAGATCCAAAATTGGCATTGGTTTGTTGGCCAAAGTCAAGACCTTTGTCAATTGTGGATGTGTTTGAATCATGAAAGCATTGTTACATATCGGTGTCTTGTCCAAGTCATGATTTGTTCGCCAAAGTCAAGATCACTTCTTTTCCATCGACATTGATTACAAAACTTTCCAAGGTCAATGGGTCCCGCTTAATTAGAATCATTAAGCTTGTTGTGCTAAAGCCAAGGCTAAGTTGATTCAGAGGAAAAAGGTTAGGAAAATATATTGGCATATATATTGTATATATGTTTCGGACTTGGAGGTCCACCTACCGGATCTAGGAATTGGATGAGATCCAATTGATCTTCGAGATCTACCTAGTTAAATATCATACAGCTTGTTGGCCAAAGTCAAAGTTGTGTGTTATTTAACGGGATCCTAGCCCACTAGGAAACTAGGTTTCCCGAGTACTCAACAGAGGGTTAGAGGCTCGCCGAAAAATAGTGGGAGGCTAGTATTGAATTTTCAATTTTGTTCAAATACTTAGCTTTACGCACTTTCAAATTATTTCGTCAAAATTATCTTATTAGTTGGACTAATATAATTTTATTTTTCTTGTAATAGTTAGACTGTACCCAAAACATTGTTAATTGGATAATTAGATTATCGCAGTTAAAATGACAGGAAAGAATAGTGTCCGAGATATTATCATGGGAGAAAATGTCTTCAACGACATAAACTTTTCCGACTGGGAAATGAATCTAAGGATAATCCTTGGATCATAGAGGTTGCTCTACACCATAGATAGGCCTCTTGGGCCTAAGCCTAAACCTGATGAGTTGCTTGAGCTAGATCTTTGGAAGACTCATAGCGATGACAATGCAACTGCTCAGTCTATTATGTTTGCTGCCATGACTCAGCAATTCCGTCGACAAAACAAGGGATTGGATCCCTATCATATGTTGGCGAAATTGCACGATCTTCACCGATCTAATCTGAGATCACAGATATATGAGTTGCAAAAGAAGCTCTTCCGCGCTCGGATTTCGGAGGGTACATCTGTTGAACAACATGTGACACAGATGATTTCCGATATAAAGTAGCTTGGCGAGATGGGCATAGTCTTCGAGGCAGAGACTTCAATAGATTTAATCTTACAGTCTCTCCCCGACACTTGGAGTGGGTTCATCATGAACTATAACATGTTGAACCAAGACCAAACTCTTGGAGAGTTATTGTCCACTCTGCGCGAGGCAGAAAATGAGCTTGTTAAAGGCAAGAAGCGCGAGGCGCACTTCGCTTCTACATCTCAGTCTTCGAGGGCTTGCCCCAAGGCGACTGGAGGTGTGAAGAAGAAGAAGTATAAGAAGAAAGGCAAGGCCAAATCGTCAAAGGCTTCTGGGAAGCCAAATGACAAGTCTCAGGATGTATGCCTCTAGTGCGTCAAGCGGCGTCACTAGAAGCGTGACTGCCGCGAGTACAAGGCGCTCCAGAAGGAGATAAAGGCGGGCAAGGCACCGGCCTCAGGTATGTTTGTTATAGAAATAAACATGACTACTTCTAGTTTTAAAAATTGGATTTTTGATTCTGGTTGTGGTACTCACATTTGTACTGATGTGCAAGATCTGCGGATTAGTAGGAGACTGGCCTCAGAAGAGTGGGTACTTGGACGGATTTTATCCAAATTCATATGACGTCTGCGAATCTTATTTATTAGGTAAAATGCCTAAATCACCTTTTAGCGGTAAAGGGGTACGTGCCACCGAACTATTAGCCCTTGTTCATAGTGACGTTTGTGAGCCCATGTCTAGCCAGGCTAGAGGTGGATATGAATACTTCGTAACCTTTACGGATGATGCATCACGTTATGGTTATGTGTATCTTATGAGACACAAGTCGGAAACTTTTGAGAAATTCAAAGAGTTTCGACACGAAGTTGAAAAACAGACCGGTAAAAGTATTAAGACATTACGGTCGACCGTGGTGTGAATACTTGAGTAATGATTTTCTTGACTACTTGAAAGAATATGGTATTCTTTCATATTGTACTCCTCCCGAAACACCGCAATTAAACGGTGTGTTCAAATGGAGAACCGAACCTTGTTAGACATGGTAAGGTCTATGATGAGTCACACTGAGCTACCTATTTCCTTCTGGGGATATGCATTGAACAGTGTAATACTTATTTTATTAAGGTTCCGTCACAGTCTTTTCAACAGACTCTATATGAAATATGGACAGGAAACAAACCAGGTTTCTCATTCCTGAAGATTTGGGGTTGCTGGGCATACGTCAAACATTTGGAAGGTACCAAACTTGAACCCAAATCGGATAAAGGCCTTTTTGTAGGATATCCTAGGGAAACCAAAGGATATTACTTCTATCACCCACGAGAGAATAAAGTTTTTGTTGCTCTACATGTGGTTTTCCTTGAGAAGGAATTCCTAAATGCAGTGATAAGTGGGAGGAAAGTAGAACTCGATGAAAATCGTAGTGATACTGTTCCTGGCATAGAATCCTCAACGGAACATGAACAGTTCATCAGGGATGAAGCTGTACCACAATCTTCAATTACACAAGGACCACGTAGGTCGGAGAGAGTCAGAAAATAACCTGAGAGGTATCGGTTCCTGATCTCACCTCATGTGGATATCAATCTCATTGAGGAAGATGAGCCGGCTACGTATAAGGAAGCGATACAAGGTATCAACTCCGGTATACGGCAAGATGCTATGAAGTCCGAAATGGATTCCATGTACACCAACCAAGTTTGGACACTAGTTGATGCACCAGAAGGCGTAAAGCCTATTGGATGCAAATGGATGTTCAAGAAAAAGACCGACATGGATGACAACATACAAACGTACAAAGCTAGGCTTGTAGCGAATGGGTATCTTCAACGACATGGTGTCGATTACGATGAAAATTTCTCACCCGTTGCCATGACTAAATTCATTCGGATAATACTTGTTATTGCTGCATATTTCGATTTCGAGTTATGGAAGATGGACGTCAAAACCGCTTTCCTTAACGGAAACCTATTGGAGGATGTTTATATGGAACAGCCTGACGGTTTTGTCGTGCCTAAACATGCAAACAAGGTTTGCAAGTTAAATCGATCCATTTATGGATTGAAGCAAGCATCAAGGTCTTGGAACCAACGTTTTGATGAGATCATAAAAGAATATGATTTCGTTCAAAACGAAGATGATCCTTATGTATACAAGAAGGTTAGTGGGAGCGCACTGACTTTCATTGTCCTTTATGTTGATGATGTATTGCTTATGGGCAATGACATTCCCATGTTAACGTCGGTGAAAGATTGACTTTCATTAAAATTCTCCATGAAAGATCTTGGAGAAACAGCCTTTATTCTGGGAATAAAGATATACCATGATAGATCTAGAAAGATGCTTGGACTCTCCCAGAGCACGTACATTGACAAAGTGTTGAAGAGATTCAACATGGATCAGTCCAAGAGGGGACTGTTTCCAGTGTCACATGGCATCACTCTATCTAAGGACATGTGTCCTAAAACTCAAGATGAGAGAGACAACATAAGTCGGATACCGTTCGCCTCGGCAGTCGGATCGATCATGTATGCCACGATATGTACAAGACGTGATGTCTCCTATGCTTTGAGCATGTGTAGTCGCTATCAGGCCGATCTAGGTGAAGGTCACTGGATTGCGGTTAAGAATATCCTTAAGTATCTTAGACGGATTAAGGATGCTTTCTTAATATATGGAGATGGAGAACTTGAGGTAACTGGGTATACCGATGCAAGTTTCCAAACCAACAAAGACGACTTCAAGTCGCAATCCCGATACATATTTTGTTTGAACAACAGAGCAGTAAGCTGGAAATCTTCCAAGCAAGAGACTGTTGTCGATTCAACAACTGAAGCGGAGTATATCGCTGCAGCTGAAGCAGCAAAGGAGGCAGTTTGGATCCGAAAATTCCTAATTGGATTAGGAGTAGTTCCGTTAGCAGTTGAGCATGTTCCATTGTATTGTGACAATAATGGGGCTATAGCACAGGCTAAGGAACCGCGGTCTCATCATCAATCCAAGCATGTTCTTCGATGTTTCCATTTGATTCGTGAGATCATACATCATGGCGATGTGAAGATCGAGAAGGTCGCATCAGAGGACAACATTGTAGATCCGCTAATGAAAGTTATACCTCAGCAAAAATTTGAGCGACATGTACATAGTTCAGGTATTAGATGCTTGAGTGACTGGCTATAGGACAAGTGGGAGATTGTTAGACAGTTATGACCCATAGCGTCACTATTTGTAAAATACATTGTGTTTTTGTACAAATTAATTATGTAGCGATGGAAATTGCCTTTTATCATTTCGTAATTGGATTACTTAAATGTGTGAATAATGAAAGTCCTTATGATTATTTCCGGATTGAGAAGATATGAGAAAATATCAATCCACGACGGTTCAATCATTAAATATCCCTAGTCGTAGTATTATCGAGACTGGACATCGATAATGCGGAATAGACTAGTATTGCACTTGTGCGTGTTATGGAAGCGTAACAGCATAGTTCTCTTATATTTAAGTATTGGATACTTATGCAAGTGTGGTAGGAGGTTGTGTTTTTTACCGATGGTACGGAAAACAGCTTCGCTCTGGATAGACCCCATGGAATCCCAATGGTAGTATAACTATGTGTCTATGGTAGTCCGTATCAGGGTAGGTGTATTTGGTCTTAACCTGAGACTTGCATCGCTAGTACTTGCGACAATCAATACGCTTTGGTTTTGGTCGTCCAGGACTTTAACAGGTTCTGTGTACACCTCTTCTGGGTTTATTGAGAATCGTAGTGTATTGGGTGTGATGTCAAGATGGAAGTATCACTTCAGTCCTATGGAGATGATGGTCACGTAGGGATACAGAACTGGTTGTCTAAAAGGTTCCAACCGTCGAGATAATATGACTAGGTCATGATTATCCGATAACAAAGAGACTAGTTGCTTGTGATCCGATATATGCTTCGTACGGGGCAGACACTATTCCAGCCCCTAGCCTTGCATGTGACATCCGATACTGGATCACGAGATACGCAATAATATATATACTACGCCTGACAAAGATCATATATTCCATTAAGAATATTTCTGGAGAATTGGGTAGGCATGGCGTTTTGCTAGATGTCAACCTTGTCTTGTAAATCGGTAAAAACGTAGTACAAGGTACGCACGTGTTCGGATAGTCCGACGACCGAATTTACTGCCAATATATCCAGGGATCTCTTGGGTCGCTTCCCGAAGATTCACCGATGACGTATGATTCGAACTTTATTAATCTGGGATTAATAGCGGAGAGACTTTATCTAGGATAAAGTACTATTTGAAGAGAGAGAACGATTAATTTGGAATTAATCGATAAAATAATATATTCGATATATTATACGAAATTGGATTTCGACGCGGAATTAAAATTGGATTTTATTTCGGGCTAACGAATTGATTTAGAATTAATTCCCAAGCGACGTGAATAGTAAATTTACTAGGCATGATTATTTAATTAAATTTGATTTAATTACGACACAACGGAAAACTAGTTAATTCGGAATTAACGAAACCAAGCCCGGAATGTGTTTGTGACGCCACTCCGATTTTGAAGCAAGTCATATCGCGAGTCACATCACTTGTCACTTTAGTGATAGATGTCTTATCACCTTTTTGGTGAGTGACATGCAGTCACTATTCATGAAAGGGGTTGGTGTGGGCATTTAATGCCATTTTGGAGCTAAAAATTGGTGTTGACTTTTGGAAATCAAATACCAAATTTTGGAATAGCTTTTTCATAATTGTTTTTTCAAAAAACAAGTTGAAAAACAAAACAAACTCTCTCCCTCTCTCAAGCAAAACCGTGAGCTCTCTCCAAGGGGAAAGGAAGTCATTTTCTTTCTTCCATCTTGCTAGCACATTAGAGAATCAATACAAGGTGATAGGGAAACCGAACTAAGAGCTTGGAATCCATTGAAGCTTGGAGCTTGTAGAACTTCATCAACAAATCCATCTTGGCCGAAACTTGGAAGCAAGGAGGAGAAAGTTTTATTGATCATCAAATCCAAAGCCGTTCAATGTAAGTGTGTTTCCGCCACTCTTCTTTGCGTATTCATTCAATTTTATATGCTTATATTGATCTTGGGACCACCCTAGAAACCAACACTAACTATATAATCAACTATAATTTAATTGGTTAAATTCAAATATATTGATTACTATAATCCAATTATATAATCAACTATAATTTGAAGTAGTTTGAATACAGTCCAACTGTTTTAGTTATAACAACGATATTAGTCCAACTAATATTTATTCGAGTAATGACGAAAAATTGAAATGAGCGCGTATTGGCAAGTATCTAAACAAAATTGAAAATTTAATACTTGCCTCCCACTATTTTTCGGCGAGCCTCTAACCCTCTGTTGATTACTCGGGAAACCTTGTTTCCTAGTGGGCTAGGATCCCGTTAAATAACACACAACCTTGACTTTGGCCAATAAGTTGTATGATATTTAACTAGGTAGATCTCTAAGATCAATTGGATCTCATCCAATTCCTAGATCCAGTAGGTGGACATCTAAGTCCGAAACATATATCTTATATATGCCAATATATCCAATATATTCCCTAACCTTTTTCCTCTGAATCAATTAAGCCTTGGCTTTGGCACAACAGACTTAATGATTCCAGTTAAGCGGGACCCATTGACTTTGGAAAGCTTCGTAATCGATGTCGATGGACAAGAAGTGATCTTGACTTTGGCCAACAAATCACAACTTAGACAAGACATGCGATATGGAACAAAGCCTTCATGATTCAAACACATTCACGATGGACAAATTCCTTGACTTTGGCCAACAAACCAGTGCCAATCTTGGATCTTGTGTAAGAATCACTTAATGGAAGGAAAACGTTTAATATATGTTGAGGGTTTTTCGCGTAATTGGCAACCAATTAATTATCTTTGTTAAAGTATCATCATACACCCTTAAACATGCATTCTAAAAAACATAATAAGGCGCGTAAATAAATTTAATAATGATATGCAGATGGATATTTAAAACACTTGTTCCTAGAACAAATCTCTCCATTTCCTCTCTCCCGCTAGCACAAATCTTACTTCTACCCAATTACATAACACTTCTAAAGAAACCTCATTTAAATTGAGGGGAATATGTGAGAAGAGAAATACAAAGAGTCAATAGGTAATAGGCTGGACATGCATGTCTAATTTAATAAATTCTAAATTTATTACAATAATTTCCAAAATTGCCCTCACCCATCTAATATCCATCTGATATACATTATTCATACATCGCATCCATGTATTCACACAAGCATGTTATCAATCAATCTAATCCAATTAATTAATCTGAAATTAATGACCATCCAATGTTCAAATAACGATTTGATTTGCGCGAGTCAAACTCGTTTTAAGAATAATTAATCAAAGTACGAATTCTCGAATTATATTAAACTACAACATTAAATCTAATTTAATTTGTATTCAATACTAATTCTTTATTTAATTTCAAATTAAATAATTACACTTTATTAATGTGTCTTTAGCGACATAGATTCTAAATCTAATCTAAACGGGTCTCAAAGTCCAATTAACATCCAATGTCAATTTAATTAAAGTCCAATGAG
The DNA here is from genome assembly GCA_019454045.1 of Zanthoxylum bungeanum. Taxonomy (NCBI): domain Eukaryota; kingdom Viridiplantae; phylum Streptophyta; class Magnoliopsida; order Sapindales; family Rutaceae; genus Zanthoxylum; species Zanthoxylum bungeanum. Next base: position 258,123 of record SKCR01049502.1, on the reverse strand, counting down.
CTTTCAATTAATTTATAAGGCATGGACTTTGGCAACCAAAGCCCAAAAAGGAATCACCCTTTTGCCAAAAATCAATTTAGGCCCATTAGGCCCAATTAAAATTTTAAAGGTCCATTTTATTATATTTGGACTTTATGGATATGGTTTTGGGCCCAATTGGATCCAACCTATTAAACTAAACCAAACTTGGCCCAACCAAGCCCATTAAGCTCAAATACAACTTTATAAGCCCAATTCCAAATTAAGCCCAATTTATTTAATTACAATATTCCAAATTTCACAATTAAATTAATTAAAGTGTATAGCCATGATTAATTAACCAAATTAACATTTCCAAAATACCAATTTATATAATTAATCATGCTTATTATCATCAACACATGTCCAACACAATTGAATCAAAAAATCAATTCATTTTCCATGCTTCAACTCACGGCAATTAGGGTTTTATTGTTCGATTCCGAATTCAATCCAATTAAATCCTAAATCAACATTTCCCAAGTCTTTCAAACTCATCCAATGATTCAAAAAACAAAATTACCATGACATTAGGGCAAACAATACATTCGGCCAAGCCAACAATTTGGGGAAAATTTGATCCAATTCAATTTTCATCAAATTGATCATGCATAACACTATGTTATCATCATTCAAGCATACTCAAACAATCAATTTCAACCAAACATGCTCAAATCAATTTTACCCAATTTTTACCCTAAATCAATTTCATGCTTAATATGGCTCAAGATACCATTGTTGGGTTTCTACTATAGTCCCAAGATCATTCAAGCAATGAAAATATGTGAATACAATAAAGAAGTATGGCAGAATCATACTTACATTGAACGGATTTACGATGCGAGGAACAATAAAAATTTCTTGCTCCATCCTTGAAGCTCTCGGCCATGGCTCCAATTTGTGCTCCATGTTGGATCTCCAAGCTCCAAGCTTTGTGTGTGGATTCCATGCTCATGAATGGGTTTCCCTATCACCTTTGGATGACTCTTTAGTGTGCTAGCACTTGGAAAAATTTGCCACAAATCTTCATTTGGTCTTCTTCTTGCTCACGGCAATGAAGGAATTTTTAGAGAAAAATGGCCCAAGGCCGAAAATGGGAGAGGGAGGGAGAGAGAAGAAGTGAGTTGGTTTTGTGTATTTAGATTTCTAAAATCTAATGCCAAAAATTCAAATCCAACAGTACAAGGCAATAAAGCCTTCCAACCACCCCCATCAATCACAAGTGATTAACATCACATCACTCAAAGTGACAAGACATCCATCACTTGAATGACTAATGATGTGACGCTTGATGTGACTTGTGGGCCGCACTTGAATTCGAAATACGAGTGGCTCGGGTTCGCTAATTCTGAATTAACGAATTTTCCGTTGCGACGTAATTAAATCAAATTTAATTAAAAAATTATGCCTAGAAAAATTACTATTCACGTCGCTAGCGAATTAATTCTAAATTAACTCGTTCGCCCGAATTAAATTCTAAATTTAATTCCGCGTCGAAATCTAATTTCGTATAATATATCGAATATATTATTTTATCGATTAATTCCAAATTAATCGTTCTCTCTCTTTTAAATAATATTTTATCCCAGATAAATTATCTCCGTAATTAATCCTAGACTAATTTTCTCTCTCTAATAATTAATCCTAGATTAATTATGTGCGAGTCATACGTCATCAGTGAATCTTCGGGAAGCGACCCATGAGATCCACGGATATGTTGGCAGTAAATTCGGTCGTGGGACTATCCGAACACGTACGTACCTAGTACTACATTTTTACCGATTTACAAGACATGGTTGGCTTCTAGCAAAGCACCGTGCCTATCACACTTGCATAAGTATCCAATACTTAAATATATGAGAACTATGCCGTTATGCTCCCACAATGCGCACAAGTGCAATACTAGTCTATTATGCATTATCGATGTCCATTCTCGATAATACTACGACTAGGGATTATTTAATGATTAAACTTTCGTAGATTGATACTGTCTCATATCATCTCAATCTGGAACTAATCATAAGGACCTTTTATCATTTATATATCCCGGTAATCTAATTACAAATGATAAAAGAGCAATTTCATTTGTCACATAGTTAATTTGTACAACAACAGCATGTTCTGTACAAATAGTGATGTTATGGGTCATAATTGTCCAACAACTACGATTCTCAATAAACCCAGAAGAGGCGTACACAGAACCTATTAAAGTCCAGGACGACTAAAACCAAAGCGTATTGATTGTCGCAAGTACTAGCGATGTAAGTCTCAGGTTAAAACCAAATACACCTACCCTGATGCGAATTCCCATAGACACATAGTCATACTACCAATGGGATTCTGCGGGGTCTATCCAGAGCGAAGCTGTTTCCGTACCATTGGTAAACATAACCTCCTATCACACTTGCATAAATATCCAATACTTAAATATATGAGAACTATGTCGTTACGCTTCCATAACACGCACAAGTGCAATACTAGTCTATTCTGCATTACCAATGTCCAATCTCGATAATACTATGACTAGGGATATTTAATGATTAAACCTTTATGGATTGATACTGTCTCATATTTTATAATCTGGAACTAATCATAAGGACTTTTATCATTTATTTATTTAAGTAATCACATTACAAAATGATAAAATGTAATTTCCAATGCTACATAATTAATTTGTACAAAAACCACAATGTCTTTTACAAATAGTGACGCTATGAGTCATAATTGTCTAACAATCTCCCACTTGGCCTATAACCAGTCACTCAAGCATCTAATAACTGAACTATGTACATGTCGCTCAAATTTTTACTAAGGAATAGCTTTCGTCAGCGGATCTGCAATATTGTCCTCTAAAGCGACCTTCTCGATCTTCATATCGCCATGATGTATGATCTCACGAATCAGATGGAAACGTCGAAGAACATGCTTTGATCGTTGATAAGTCCGCGGTTCCTTAGCCTGAGCTATAGCCCCATTATTGTCACAATACAATGGAACGAGCTCAGCTGCTAACGGAACTACTCCTAATCCAATTAGGAATTTTCGGATCCAAACTGCCTCTTTTGCTGCTTCAACTACAACAATATACTCTGCTTCTGTTGTTGAATCAGCAACAGTCTCTTGCTTGGAAGATTTCCAGCTTACTGCTCCGTTATTCAAACAAAATATGTACCTGGATTGTGACTTACAGTCGTCTTTATCGGTTTGGAAACTTACATCGGTATACCCAGTTACCTCAAGTTCTCCATCTCCATAGATTAAGAAAACATCCTTAGTTCGTCTAAGATACTTTAGGATATTCTTAACCGTCATCCAGTGACTATCACCAGGATCGGCCTGATAGCGACTACACATGCTCAAAGTATAGGAGACATCATGTCGCGTACATATCATGGCATACATGATCGATCCGACTGTCGGGGCGAAAGGTATCCGACTCATGTTGTCTCTCTCATCTTGAGTTTTAGGACACACGTCCTTAGATAGAGTGACGCCATGTGACACTGGCAACAGTCCCCTCTTGGACTGATCCATGTTGAATCTCTTTAACACTTTATCAATGTACGTGCTCTGGGAGAGTCCAAGCAGCTTTCTAGATCTATCCCGATAGATCTTTATTCCTAGAATAAAGGCTGCTTCTCCCAGATCATTCATGGAGAATTTTAATGAAAGCTAAATTTTCACCGATGTTCACATGGGAATGTCATTGCCAATAAGCAATACATCATCAACGTAAAGGACAATGAATGTTAGTACGCTCCCACTAACCTTCATATATACACAAGGATCATCCTCGTTTTGAACGAAATCATATTCTTTTATGACCTCATCAAAATGTTGGTTCTAAGAACGCGATACTTGCTTCAATCCATAAATGGATCGATTTAACTTATAAACCTTGTTTGAAAGTTTAGGTACGACAAAACCGTCAGGCTGTTGCATATAAACATCCTTCAAAAAGTTTCCGTTAAGGAAAGTGGTTTTGACGTCCATCTGTCATATCTCATAATCGAAATATGCAGCAATAGCAAGCATTATCCTAATGGATTTAATCATGGCAACAAGTGAAAAAGTTTCCTCGTAATCGACACCATGTCGTTGACGATACCCTTTCGCTACAAGCTTAGCTTTGTACGTTTGTACGTTGCCATCTATGTCAGTCTTCTTCTTGAAGATCCATTTGCAACCAATAGGCTTTACGCCTTCGGGTGCATCAACCAGTGTCCAAACTTGGTTGGTGTACATGGAATCCATTTCGAAATTCATGGAATCTTGCCATAAACCAGATTCGATACTTTGTATCACTTCCTCATATGTAGTCAGCTCATCTTCCTCAATAAGATTAATATCCACATGAGGTGAGATCAGAAACCCATACCTCTTAGGTTGTTTTCTAACTCTCTCTGACCTACGTGGTCCTTGTGTATTCGAAGATTGTGGTACAGTCTCATCCCTGATGGACTGTTCATGTTCTGTTAAGGATTCTATGCCAGGAACAATATCACTCCGATTTTCATCGAGTTATACTTTCCTCCCACTTATCACTGCATTTAGAAATTCCTTCTCAAGGAAAACCACATGTAGAGCAACAAATACTTTGTTCTCTTGTGGGTGATAGAAGTAATATCCTTTGGTTTCCCTAGGATATCCTACAAATAGGCATTTAGGAAATAGGTTTGATGTATGCCCAGCAACCCCAAATCTTCAGGAATGAGAAACCCGATTTCTTTCCTGTCCATATTTCATACGGAGTCTGTTGAACAGACTTTGACGGAACCTTATTCAAAATAAGTATTGCACTGTTCAATGTATATCCCCATAAGGAAATACGCAGCTCTGTACGACTCATCATAGACCTTACCATGTCTAACAAAGTTTGGTTTCTCCATTCAGACACACCGTTTAATTGCGGTGTTCCAGGAGGAGTCCACTGCGAAAGAATACCATATTCTTTCAAGTAATCAAGAAACTCATTGCTTAAGTATTCGCCACCACGGTCTGATCGTAATGTCTTAATACTTTTGCCGGACTGTTTTTCTACTTCGTGTCGAAACTCTTTGAATTTCTCAAAAGTTTCCGACTTGTGTCTCATAAGATACACATAACCATAACGCGATGCATCATCCGTAAAAGTTTCGAAGTAATCATATCCACCTCTAGCCTGGCTAGACATGGGCCCACATACGTCACTGTGAACGAGGGCTAACAGTTCGGTGGCACGTGCACCTTTACCACTAAAAGGTGACTTAGGCATTTTGCCTAATAAATAAGATTCGCAGACGTCATATGAATTTGGATCAAATCCGTCCAAGTACCCACTCTTTGAAAGTGTGGATATGCGTGTCTTGTTTATGTGTCCCAGACGACAATGCCACATATAAGTTTCATCTTTGTTACTTACTTTAAGCCTTTTGTTTGTTACATTATATGTTTGAGATTGATTTATATCAAAATATAAAGACCATTATTTGCATCAGCTGTGCAAATTTCTATATCATTTTTATACATAAAACACCCAGTGTTTCTAAATACAAAAGTATACCTACATTGGGTTAACATAGATACAGAAATAATAATCCTAGTCAAACTAGGTACAAAATAACAGTTTATAAGTTCAAGTACATGCTCCGAGGGTAGTTCCAAAACATAAGTGCCCACGGCCAAAACGGTAACTTGAGTCCAACACGGAGGTCAATCTCTTCTGAGGCCAGTCTCCTACTAATCCGCAGATCCTGCACATCAGTACATATGTGAGTACCACAACCAGAATCAAAAATCCAATTTTTAAAACTAGAAGTAGACATGTTTATTTCTATAACAAACATACCTAAAGCCGGTGCCTTACCCGCTTTGATTTCCTTCATGTGTGCCTTGTACTCGCGGCAGTCACGCTTCCAGTGACCCCACTTCCCGCACTGCAAGCATACATCTTGGGATTTTTCCTTGGGTTTCCCAGAACCCTTTGACGATTTTGCCTTGCCCTTCTTCTTCTTAACACCTCCAGTCGCCTTGGGCCAAGCCCTCGGAGTCTGAGATGTTGAAGCATAGTGCGCCTCGCGCATCTTGCCCTTAAAGAGCTCATTTTCTGCCTCACGCATAGTGGACATCAACTCTCCAAGAGTTTGGTCTTGGTTTAACATGTTGTAGTTCATGATGAACCCAATCCAAGTGTCAGAGAGAGACTGTAGAATCAAATCCACTGAAGTCTCAGCCTCGAAGACTATGCCCATCTGTCCGAGCTGCTCAATATCAGCAATCATCTGTGAGACATGGTGCTTAACAGACGTACCTTCTGACATGCGAGTGCGGAAGAGCTTCTTCTGTAACTCGTATCTTTGCGATCTAAGATTAGATCGATGAAGATCGTGCAACTTCACCATCATCTCATAGGGATCCAGCCCCTTGTTTTGACGACAGAATTGTGGAGTCATAGTGGCAAGCATTACCGATTGAGCAGTCGCATTATCATCGCTATGAGTCTTCCAAAGCTCTAGCTTAAGCAACTGATCAGGTCAGGGCTTAGGCCCAATAGGTCACTCTAAAGTGTAGAGAAACTTCTCGGATCCCAGAACAATTCTGAGATTCATATCCCAGTCTTGAAAGTTTGTGCCATTAAAGACGTTGTCACCCATGACAATTTCCCTAATGCTCAACTTTCCTGTCATCTTAACCGCAATAGTCCAACTATTCGATTAACGATGTATGGGTACAATCTAACTGTTACAAGAAAAATAATAATATATTAGTCAAACTAATAAAATAATTGACGAAATAATTTTGAAAGCATGTAAGGCTAAGTATTTGAACGAAATTACAAATTCAATACTAGCCTCCCACTATTTTTCGGCGATCCTCTAACCCTCTGTTGAGTACTCAGGAAACCTGGTTTCCTAGTGGGCTAGGATCCCGTTAAATAACACACAACCTTGACTTTGGCCAATAAGCTGAATGATATTTAACTAGGTAGATCTCTAAGATCAATTGGATATAATCCAATTCATAGATCCGGTAGGTGGACCTCCAAGTCTGAAACATATATACAATATATATGCCAATATATCCAATATATTTTCCTAACCTTTTTCCTCTGAATCAACTAAGCCTTGGCTTTGGCACAACAAGTTTAATGTTTCCAGTTAAGCGGAACCCATTGACTTTGGAAAGCTTCGTAATCGATGTCGATGGACAAGAAATGATCTTGACTTTGGCCAACAAATCACAACTTGGACAAGACACACGATATGCAACAAAGCCTTCATGATTCAAACACATCCGCGATGGATAAAGGTCTTGACTTTGGCCAACAAACCAGTGCCAATCTTGGATCTTGAGTAAGAATCACTCAATGGAAGGAAAACGCTTAATATTTTATTGAGGGTTTTTTGCGTAAATTTGCAACCAATTTATTATCTTTGTTAGGTATCATCATACACCCTTAAGCATCTAAAAGCATAATAAGGCGCGGAAATAAATTAATAACGATATGCGGATGGATATTTCATAGATTGTTCCTAGAACGAATCACTCCATTTCCTCTCCCTGGCTAGCACTATTCTTGCTTCTACCCAATTACATAATACAATAAGAGACCTCATTAACATTGAGGGGAATTAGGTGATAAGAGAAATACAAAGAATCAAGAGAGATAAGGCTGGACACGCAGGTCCAATTTAATAAATTCTAAATTTACAACAATTTCCAAAATTGCTATTTCCCTTCTAATATCCATCTGATATACGTTATTCATTCAACACATCCATGTATTCACACAAAACATGTTATTCAATCAATCTAATCCAATTAATTAATCTTGAATAAGGTGATCATCCAATGTTCAAACAACGATTTGATTTTGCGCGAGTCCAACTCGTTTGAGAATAAGTACTCAAAGTACGAATTCTAGAATTATATCAAACTACAACTTAAATCTAATTTAATTTGTATTCAATAATAATTCAATATTTAATTCCAAATTAAATAACTACACTTTTAATGTGCCTTTACGACTTAGATTCCATATCTAATCTTAATGGGTCTCAAAGCCCAATTAACATCCAATGTAGTTTAATTAAAGTCCAATGGGCTTTCAATTAATTTCTTAAGGCATGGACTTTGGTCAATATGGGTCAAACCCAAATACCAAAGCCCAATTAAGGAATCACCCTTATTTGCCAAGAAACCAATTTCAGCCTATAAGGCCCAATTAAACATAAAATGCCCATTTGTCACATTTGGACTTAATGGAATGATTTGGGCCCAATTTGGATCCAATCCAATTGACCTAAACCAACTTGGCCCAACCAAGCCCATTAGGCCCAAATACAACATTTAAGCCCAATTCTAACCAAGCCCAATTAATTAAATTCTAATTTTCCAAATTTCAAAATTCAATTAATTAAAGTGTATTACATCAATTAATTATCTAAATCAATATTTCCAAAATACTAATTTGATCAATTAATCATGTCTTAATTTGTTCAACTCATGTCCAATATTTTGAAACAAAAATCAACTCATTTCATGCTCCATAGCTCACGGCATTTTTGGGGTTTTTTGTCCGATTTCGTTTTCAATCCGATTGAATCTCAAATCAACATTTCCCAAGTGTTCAAACTCATCCAATGATCAAAAGAACAAACAATACCATGACATTTAGGGCAACCATGCATTCGGCCAAGCCAACATTTTGGGCAAAAATTGATCCAATTAATTTTTCATGAAATTGATCATATATAACTCCAAGTTATCCATATACAAGCATGCTCAAACAAACAATTTGGTTAAATCATGCTCAAAACCAATTTACCCAAATTTTACCCTAATATTTTTCATGCTCAAATTAGGCTCCATGATACCATTGTTGGTTTCTAAAGTTGTCCCAAGATCATTCAAGCAATGAAAATAATGTGAATACAATAAAGAAGTATGGCGGAATCATACTTACAATGAGCGGATTATGGATGCGTCAAATTCAAAAATTCCTTCTCATTGTCCTTGTAGAAGTCACGGCCAAGGTGGTCTTTTGTTGAAGATGAACAAGCTCCAAGCTTTGTCTTTGATTCCAAACTTTTGGGATGGTTTCCCTACCACCTTGGATGATTCCTTTGTGTGCTAGCACTCTTGAAGATTTGCAACAAATCTTCTTCTTCCTCTTTGCAACTCACGGCAATGAAGAAAAATTGGGAGAGTAAATTGCTTCAAAGTGGCGTGAATGAAGAGAGAGTGAGATGTGTGTGTTGACTTATTCAATTTGATTTCAAAAATCAAAAATAAATGATTTACCAAAGTTTTGGTAAAAGTCTTACACAAGCCATCATGTTGAGTGTAGAATAAGCACCATCATTCCATCACCTAATACCATCACCAAAAAGGTAAAAGGTTGACAAGTGATGTGACATGATGTGACTTGTGGGCCCCACTTGATTCAAAATGCGAGTGGGCCCGCAAACACTCCCGGGCTCAGGTTCGCTAATTCCGAATTAACGAATTTTTCTGTTGCGACGTAATTAAATCAAATTTAATTAAATAATTATGCCTAGCAAAATTACTATTCACATCGCTAGCGAATTAATTCTAAATTAATTCATTTGCCAGAATTAAAATCTAATTTTAATTCCGCATCGAAATCTAATTTCGTTTAATATATCGAATATATTATTTCATTGATTAATTCCAAATTAATCTTTCTCTCTCTTCAAATAGTATTTTATCATAGAGAAAATCTCTCCGTAATTAATCACAGATTAATTATGCTCGAATCATACGTCATCGATGAATCTTCGGGAAGCGACCCGAGAGATCCCTGGATATGTTGGCAGTAAATCCGATTGTCGGACTATCTGAACACGTACGTATCTCGTACTACATTTTTACCGATTTACGAGACATGGTTGACTTCTACTAAAGCACCGTGCCTACCCAATTCTCCAGAAATATTATTAATGGAATAAATAATCTATGTCAGACGTAGTATACTTAGTATTGCGTATTTCGATCCAGTATCAGATGTCACATGCAAGGCCTGGGGCTGGAATAGTGTCTGCCCTGTATGAAGCATATATCGGATTACAAGCAACTAGTCTCTTTAATCGGATAATCATGACCAAGTCATATTATCCCGATGGTTGCAACCAATTTAGAGTACCAGTTCTGTATCCCTGCGTGATCATCATCTCCATATGACTGAAGTGATACTTCCATCTTGACATCACACCCAATATACTATGATTCTCAATAAACCCAGAAGAGGCGTACACAGAACCTGTTAAACTCCTAGACGACCAAAACCAAAGCGTATTGATTGTCGCAAGTACTAGCGATGTAAGTCTCAGGTTAAGACCAAATACACCTACCCTGATGCGGATTCCCATAGACACATAATTATACTTCCAATGGGATTCCGCGGGGTCTATCCAGAGCGAAGCTGTTTCCGCACCATCGGTAAACACAACCTCCTATCACACTTGCATAAGTATCCAATACTTAAATATATAAGAACTATGTCGTTACGCTTCCATAACACGCATAAGTGCAATACTAGTCTATTCCGCATTACCGATGTCCAATCTCGATAATACTACGACTAGGGATATTTAATGATTAAGACTTTATGGATTGATATTGTCTCATATCTTATAATCCGGAACTAATCATAAGGACTTTTATCATTTATTTATTTAAGTAATCAAATTACAAAATGATAAAATGCAATTTCCATTGCTACATAATTAATTTGTACAAAAACCACAATGTCTTTTACAAATAGTGACGCTATAGTTCATAATTGTCTAACATATAATAACAGTCATGCAAATCTAATTTACATCCATTTGGGAGATCTAGAACAATTGGTCCTATGGCCTTGACATCCAATGTCTCGCCATTTCCAACTCTAAGCTGGATCTCCATTTTATTTAGCCTTCTTTTAGCCCTCATTTCTTGCAGGGAATTGCAAACATGAGTGGGACTGCCGGTGTCTAATACCCATCCACTGTTTGCATCTAAGGCGAGTGAGACGTCAATAGTTGGAAAAATACAAAGCGTACCTAAGGGTCATGCTTTTCCTTTTAGCTCTGGACAGTCATTCTTCTAGTGTCTAGACTTCTTACATTGTAGACATTGATCATGATCTACTTTCAATTTTTTGCCTTTGCGCTTCTTAGAGTTCTTCTTTGATATATTCTTCTTCCCTATCTTTATTTTCTTTGACTTCCCAGAAGTCTTTGAAGAGCCAGCTCCACCATGGAGATACAGTGTGGGGTTGCCATTCTTCAAATCTTGCTCCGACGTGCGTAGCATGTTATAAAGTTCTTCGTATGTGGCTTGCATTGAATGCATATGGAAATTTAATACAAAGCCAGCATAAGATCCAGACAAAGAAGACAGAATAAAATTATGACCCAGCCGTTCATTAAACACAATGCCCTGTCGTTCCAGATATCGAATCTGGTCTATCATGTTTAAAACATGAGTGCTGAGAGCTCCTCCATCCTTGAGTTCAACAAGGAACAATTCCTTAGACCTTCGATAAAGTTCCATCTCTTTATTTACCTCGAACAACTTCTTGAGTGTTCGCATGATGCTCCAAGCATCTGCTACTTCAATGTACTATCTCAACAAATCTGGAACCATCGATTCCAAGATGTAGGATTTCACCTTCAGGTAATCATCCTTCCATCTATCAAAAGTTTCTCGCTCTTCTGGAGTGTAGTCAGGATCGATATCAACAGACAGTGGATTGATCGTGACATAAGTAAACTTTTCATACTCCAAGACAAGGCGCATGTTCATTTGCCATTCGAAATAGTTCTCTGCTCCTTTTAGCTTATTGGAATCCAAAAGTTTCATCAATTGATTAGTGGCAATCATCTATAAGATAGCATTTTTGAGTAGTAGCAGAACATTTTTCATTTCAAAAGTGATGATGAGACCTAATCAAAGATAATAAATTGGGTGCCAATTTACGAAAAACCCTCACTTTAATATTAAGCGTTTTCCATTCATTGAGTGGTTCTTTCTCAAGATTCAAGATTGACTTTGATTTGTTAGCCAAAGTCAAGATCATTGTCCATCGCGGATGTGTTTGAACTACAAAAGATTTGTTATATATCACATGTCTTAGGCAGTTGTGACTTGTTGGCCAAAGTCAAGGTCACTTATGTACATCGACGTGGATTACGAAGCTTTCCCATTGTCAATGGTTCGCGCTTAACTGGAATCATTAAGCTTGTTGAGCCAAAGCCAATGCCAATGCTTAGTTGTTCAGAGGAAAAAGGTTAGGAAATATATTAGATATATGTTTTGGACTTGGAGGTCCACCTACCGGATCTAGGAATTGGATGGGATCCAATTGATCTTAGACATCTACTTAATTAAGTTTCATACCGCTTGTTTGTTGGACAATTATGACCTATAGCGTCACTATTTGTAAAAGACACTGTGGTTTTTGTACAAATTAACTATGTGACAATGGAAATTGCTATTTTATCATTTTGTAATTAGAATACTTGAATATATAAATGATAAAAGTCATTATGATTAGTTCTGGATTATAAGATATGAGACAATATCAATCTACAAAGGTTTAATCATTAAATATCCTTAGTCGTAGTATTATCGAGACTGGACATCGATAATGCAGAATAGACTAGTATTGCACTTGTACGTGTTATGGAAGCGTAACAACATAATTCTCATATATTTAAGTATTTGATACTTATGCAAGTGCGATAGGAGGTTGTGTTCACCGATGGTACGGAAACAGCTTCGCTCTGGATAGACCCCTCGGAATGCTATTGGTAATATGACTATGTGTCTATGGGAATCTGAATCAGGGTAGGTGTATTTGGTCTTAACCTGAGACTTGCATCGCTAGTACTTACGACAATCAATACGCTTTGGTTGTGGTCGTCCGGGACTTTAACAGGTTGTGTGTATGCCTCTTCTGGGTTTATTGAGAATCGTAGTGTATTGGGTGTGATGTCAAGACGGAAGTATCACTTCAGTCATATGGAGATGATGATCACGCAGGGATACAGAACTGGTTCTCTATTATGTTGTAACTATCGGGATAATATGACAAAGTCATGATTATCCGATTATAGAGACTAGTTGCTTGTGATCCGATATATGCTTCGTACAGGGCAGACACTATTCCATCCCCATGCCTTGCATGTGACATCTGATACTGGATCGTAATACGCAATACTACGTATACTACGCCTGTTATAGATTATATATTCCTTAAAGAATATTTCTGGAGAATTGGGTAGGCACAACGCTTTGCTAGAAGCCAATCATGTCTCGTAAATCGGTAAGAACGTGGTACGAGGTACGAACGTGTTCAGATAGTCCGACGACCGGATTTACTGCCAATATATCCAGAGATCTCATGGGTCGCTTCTCGAAGATTCACCGATGACGTATGACTCGAACATAATTAATCTAGGATTAATTATAAGAGAGAGAAAATTAATCTAGGATTAATTACGGCAAGAATTTATGTGAGATAAAATTCAATTAGAAGAGAGAGAATGATTAATTCGGAATTAATAGATAAAATAATATATTCGATATATTAAATGAAATTAGATTTCATAACAGATTAAAATTGGATTTTAATTCGGGCGAACGAATTAATTTAGAATTAATTCACAAGCGACTTTAATAGTAATTTTGCTAGGCATAATAATTTAATTTAATTTAATTTAATTACGTCGCAACCGAAAATTCGTTAATTCAGAATTAACGAACCCGAGCCCGGAATGTGTTTGCGGGCCCACTCGGATTTTGAATTCAAGTGGGGCCTACAAGTCACATCACTTGTCATTCTTATCACTTTTTGGTGATGGAATTTGGTGAGTTGGTGATGACTTATTTTACACTCAACTTGATTGACTTGAGTGACTTTTACCAAATATGATTTTGGTATTTGACATTTTTTATTTTTGGAAAATCATATACAACTTTTTCACTCAATTCACTCTCTCCTCTCTTCTCATTCACGCCCAAAGCACTCTCCCTCTCCCAAAATCTTGGCTTGGCCGAGAGTCACAAGGAAGAACAAGGGGAATTTTGTTGCATATTTCTTAATTGCTAGCACACAAAGAATCATACAAATATGATAGGGAAATCTTTCCCAATAGTTTGGAATCCTTATATCAAAGCTTAGAGCTTGATACACAACTTTGGAGGAGCTTGGAACAACTTTAAAGAGAGCAAAAACTTTGTTTTCTACACATCCTATAACCGATCAAAGTGAGAATATTTCCGCTATATTTCTTTCCGTATTCACATGATTTTATGCTTGAAATGATCTTGTTTGACCTTAGAAACCCAACAATGGTATCAGAGCCAGGTTGAGCATGAAATTGAATTAGGGTTCTTAATCTAAAATTTTGGTATTTGTGATTTGAGCATGATTTAATCAAATTGTTTGTTTGAGTATGCTTATATATTGTTAACTTAGAGTTATGCATGATCAATTTGATGAAAAATTAATTGGATTAATTTTCCCCAAAATTTTAGGCTTGGCCGAATGGACATGAACCCTAGCTCATGGTGATTTTGATTTTTTAGACCATTGGATGAGTTTAAAATACATGGATAAATTGATTTGTGATTTAATTGGATTGAAATCAAAATTAATGAAAAATTACCATGATTTTCGTGAGCATTAGAGCATGTAAATGAGTTGATTTTGTTTCAATAATGTTGGACATGTATTGATAATAATAAAGTATGATTAATTATGTAAATTGGTATTTTGGAAATGTTAATTTGAATAATTAATTATGGCTATACACTTTAATTAATTAAATTGTGAAATTTGGAATATTAGAATTTAATTAATTAGGCTTAATTTGGAATTGGGCTAAAATTGTTGTATTTGGGCCTAATGGGCTTGGTTGGGCCAAGTTGGTTTAGGACAATTGGATTGGATCCAAATTGGGCCTAAACCATTCCATTGAGTCCAAATATTATAAATGGGCCTTTTAAAAATTAATTGGGCCTAATGGGCCAAAATTAATTTTGTGGCAAAGTGTGATTCCTTATTAGGCTTTGGTTGCCAAAGTCCATGCCTTAATAAATTAATTCAAAGCCCATTGGACTTTATTAAATTGACATTGGATGTTAATTGGGCTTTGAGACCCATTTAGATTAGATTTAGAATCTAAGTCATAAAGGCGCATTAAAGTGTAATTATTTAATTTGGAATTAAATATAGAATTAGTATTGAATATAAATTAAATCGGATTTAAAATTGTAGTTCGATATAATTCAAGAATTCGTACTTTGAGTACTTATTCTTAAACAAGTTGGACTCGCGCAAATCAAATCGTTGTTTGCACATAGGATGATCACTTAATTCAAAGATTAATTAATGATTAGATTGATTGAATAACATGCTTTGTGTGAATACATGGATGTGTTGCATGAATAATGTATATCAGATGGATATTAGATGGGTGAGGGCAATTTTGGAAATTATTGTAATAAATTTAGAATTTATTAAATTGGACCTGCGTGTCCAGCCTTTATCTCAGATAATTAATTGGTTGTCAATTACGTGAAAAACTCTCAACAAATATTAAGCATTTTCCTTCCATTGAGTGATTCATTCTCAAGATCCAAGATTGGCATTGGTTTGTTGGCCAAAGTCAAGACCTTTGTCCATCGCGGATGTGTTTGAATCATGAAGGCTTTGTTCTATATCGTATGTCTTGCCCAAGTTGTGATTTTTTGGCCAAAGTCAAGATCACTTCTTGTTCATCGACATCGATTACGAAGTTTTCCAAAGTCAATGGGTCCCGCTTAACTAGAATCATTAAGCTTGTTGAGCCAAAGCCAAGGCTTAGTTGATTCAGAGGAAAAGGTTAGGAAAAATATATTAGATATATTGGCATATATATTGTATATATGTTTCGGACTTGGAGGTCCACCTACCGGATCTAGGAATTGGATAAGATCCAATTGATCTTAGAGATCTACCTAGCTAAATATCATACAGCTTGTTGGCCAAAGTCAAGGTTGTGTGTTATTTAACGGCATCCTAGCCCACTAGGAAACTGTTGGACAATTATGACCCATAACATCACTATTTGTACAGATCATTGTGTTGTTGTACAAATTAACTATTTGACAAAGGAGGTCCCTATGATTTGTTCCTGGACTGAGAATGATGTGAGACAATATCAGTCCATGATGGATAAATCATTAAATATCCGTAGTCAGAGTATTATCGAGATTGGACATCGATAAATACGTAAAAGACTAGTATTACACTTGTGCGCGTTGTGAGGGCACAACGACATAGTTCTCATATATTTAGGTATATGATACTCATGCAAGTGTATTAGGAGGTTGTGTTTTACCGATGGTACGGAAAACAGCTTTGCTCTGGATAGACCCTCTCGGAATTCCATTGGTAGTATGACTATGTGTCTATGGAAGTCCGAAATCAGGGTAGGTGTATTTGGTCTTAACCTGAGACTTGCACCGCTAATACTTGCGATAAGCAATATACTTGGTTTGCGGTCGTCCAAGACTTTAACAGGTTCTGTGTACGCCAATGTTTGGGTATATTAAGAATCGTAGTGTGTTGGGTGTGATGTTAAGATGATGGTCACATAGGATATGGAACTCGTTCTCTTAAATGCTCGAGCTATCGGGATATTATGAGTAGGTCATGTATATCCGATTATAGAGACTAGTTACCAGACATCTGATATGTGTTTCGTACGGGGCAGACACAATTCTAGCCCTAGGCCTAGCACGTGATCATCCGATATTGGATCGAAATACGCAATACCACGTATACTACGCCTGATATAGATCACATATTCCTATAAGGATATTTCTGGAGAATTGGGTAGGCATGGCGCTTTGCTAGAAGCCAACATTGTCTTGTAAATCGGTAAAATATAGTACTAGGTACTTACGTGTTCGGATAGTCCGACGACCGAATTTACTGCCAATATATCCGGGGATCTCATGGGTCACTTCCCGAAGATTCACCGATGATGTATGACACGCACTTTATTAATCTGGGATTAATTTGATGAGAGAGAAAATTAATCTGTGATTAATTACGGAAATATTTTATCTGAGATAAAATATTAATTAAAGAGAGAGAACGATTAATTTGGAATTAATCGATAAAATAATATATTGATATATTATACGAAATTGGATTTCGACGCGGAATTAAAATTAGAATTTAATTCGGGTGAACGAATTAATTTAGAATTAATTCGTTAGGGACGTGAATAGTGATTTTGCTAAGCGTAATCATTTAATTGCGTCGCAACATAAAATTCGTTAATTTGGAATTAGCGAACCCGAGCCCGGGATTATTTCCGAGCGTATTCGCATTTCGAATTCGAGTGCGGCACGCAAGTCAAATCGAGCGTCAAATCGCAAATCACATCAAGCGTCAAATCACATGTCACTTTGAGTGATGTGACATTTGATTGATTGATGTGAGTTGATTTGAGATGATGACAAGACATTTAATGCTTGTCTTTTGAAAATTGAAAAAGTGGTATATGTTTATTATTTTGGAAATTAATAAACACTTTACATTTTTTCTTTTTCTTTTCTCTCTCCACATTTTACGGTTTCAAGGAAACCCTCTTTTTTCCGTCCTCTTCATTTTCGGCTTGGAGCCAAGTTCTTCTTCTCCATTTTTCTGGTTCTTTCGAATGCATAAGAGAAGAAAGAAGATGTTTTTGTGGCAAAAACATAGTGCTAGCACACACTTGAGTCATCCTAAGGTGATAGGGCAGTGAACACATGAGTATGGAACTGTTTTTGAAGCTTGAAGCTTGGAGCTTCAATGGAGTATTCCATGGTTGAATCTTGGAGGAACAACAAGCAGTGAAACCGAGCAGCCCACTGCCCAAATAAGCTCACTGCCGAGCTTCATCATGGAGGAAGATTGAAGTGTACTTCATCACGTCGCAAGATCCGATCATTGTGTGTATTTTTCCGCCATTCTCATTTGTTGTATTCACTTGTTTCTTGCTTGATTTCATGATTCTTGGGACCTAATTAGAAACCAACAATGGTATCTTGAGCTTATATCAAGCATGAAATTTTTAGGGTTTAAAATTGGGCAAAATTGATTTTAGCATAAATTGGTTAAATTGTTTGATTAAGTATGCTTGAATGAGGTTGAATTGAAGTTGTGCATGATCAATTTCATGAAATTTGATTGGATCAAGTTTTCCCCAAATTGAAGGCTTGGCCGAAAATGTATAAGCCCTAATGTCTTGGTAATTTTTGTTTATTTTATCATTGGATGACTTAAAACAATTGGGTAAAGTTGATTTGAGGTTTAATTGGATTGAATTTTGAATTGGACAATTTTTCCCAAATTAAAGGCTTGGTCGAATTCAATGGGTTTTGAAATTCATGTGTTTTTTGATTTTGATTCATTGGATGAGTTGAATTGATTTGGGAAATGATGATTGTGGATTCAATTGGATTGAAACCGAATCGGAATGAAAAAACCCCTAATTGCCGAGAATAACAAAGCATAGAAATGGGTTTGATTTTTTTTGTTAAATTGTGTTGGACATTATTTGATGTTAAAGTGCATGATTAATTAGGCTAATTGATGTTTTAGAAAATGTTAATTGGGTGATTAATTGTGTATTACACTTAGGTTAATTAATTGGGAATTTGGAATTTTATAAAATAATTAATTGGGTTTAAATTAGATTGGGCCTTAAAGGTTGTAATTGGGCTTTTGGGCTTGGTTGTACCAAGTTAGGTTTAGGCCAATTTGGTTGGATCCAAATGGGCCCAAAACTGCATCCATAAAGTCCAATTATGACTTAATGGACCTTAATTATTTAATTGGGCCTAATGGGCCAAAATGATTTCTGGGCTTATGGGGTAAATCCCCCGAATTGGACTTTGGTTATCGGTTTGACCCGAGTTGACCAAAAGTCCACGCCTTAAAGAAATTAATGAAAAGCCCATTGGACTTAATTAAATAAACATTGGATGGTAATCGGGCTTTGAGACCCGTAATGATTGAATTGGAATTTAAGTCGTAAAGGTTCGTTATAAAAGTGTAATATTTAATTGGAATTAAATAGTGAATTAGTATTAAATACAAATTGAATTGGATTTAATTTTGTAGTTTAATTTAATTCAAGAATTCGTACTTTGAGTACTTATTCGCAAAGTGAGTTTGACTCGAGCAAAATCAAATCGTTGTTTGAACATTGGATGATCACTAATTATCAGATTAATTAATTGGATTAGATTGATTGATAACATGCTTGTGTGAATACATGGTTGCGATGCATGAATAATGTATATCGGATGGATATTAGATGGGTGGGGCAATTTTAGAAATTGTTGTAATAAATTTGATTTATTAATTGGACCTGCGTGTCCAGCCTTATCACCTCTATACTTTTTGTATTCTCTTATCACCTATTCCTCTCAATGTAAATGAGGTTTCTTTAGAAGTGTTATGTAACGGGTAGAAGTAATACATGTGCTAGCGGGAGAGAGAAAGAGGGAGATTTGATCCAGGATCAATGTGTAAAGTATCCATCCGTATATCATTATTATTTTTCATATGCGCTTTATTATGTGTTTAGAATGCATGTTTAAGGGTGTATGATGATGAGACCTTAATAAAGATAATAAATTGGTTGTCAATTTGCACGCGAAAAACCCTCGCAAAATATTAAGCATATTTCCTTCCATTGAGTGATTCTCACTCAAGATCTGAGACGGCATTGGTTTGTTGGCCAAAGTCAACGCCTTTGTCTGTCGAAGATGTGTTTGAATCGAAGGCTTTGTTCCATATCAGTGTCTTGTCCAAGTTGTGGTTTGTTGGCCAAAGTCAAGACCATTTCTTGTCCATCGACATTGATTACGAATCTTTCCATGGTCAATGGGTCGCGCTTAACAGGGATCACTAAGTTTGTTGTGCCAAAGCCAAGGCTTAGTTGATTCAGAGGAAAAGGTTAGGTAATACATTGGATGTATTGGCATATATAAAATATATGTTTCGAATTTGGATGTCCCCCTACCGGATCTAGGAATTGGATTGGATCCAATTGATCTTAGAGATCTACCTAGTTATTATCATACAATTTGTTGGCCAAAGTCAAGTTGTGTGATATTTAACGGGATCCTAGCCCACTAGGAAACACGGTTTCCCGAGTACTCGACAGAGGGTTAGAGGCTCTCTGAAAAATAGTGGGAGGCAAGCATTGAATTTGCAATATTCGTTTAGTAACTTGCCATACGCGCTCAATCATAAATTATTTCGTCGTTAGTTAAATGTTAGTTGGACTAATATTTAAATTTTTGTTTTAATAACAGTTGGACTGTATTAGTTGATTATATAATTGGATTATAGTAATCAATATATTTGAATTAATTAATTTCAATTTACAGTTGATTTTATAATTGGATTATAGTAATCAATGTAATTAAGGTTAATTAATTTAAATTATATTTGATTTTATAGTTGGACTATAATAATCATTATAATATATAGTACCACAAATCGTTGATTAAATAGTTGGACTATTAGAATCAAGATAAATGAAAGATTAGTGTTTAAAACATAATCCTGGGTGAAAATATATTTAAACGACTTTATTTTTCAAATTGGGAATAAAGTTTCAGGATGGTCCTGGAAAATAATAAGTTACTTTATTTGATAAAATAACGTATTATCGCTAAGCCCTGAGTTAAGCAAATAGTAGAGCATAATCTTTGGATGATTTATGTGATGATAACTTTAGTGCTTAATCCATTATACTTGTCATATAGACTCCTTAATTTCTTAATCAGAACTAAGGATTAGATTCTTAAAGTATGATATTGAAATTGAAGGATCTTCATAAATCTATACTTAGATTTTAGAAGTAAATATTGCAATAGTAAACTCTTGGAGAGTTAATGACTATTCTCAAGGAGACAAAGTCAAAGTTTGCAATTAGGCAAGTAGCGCAAGGAGCACCTTACTTCGATATTCTAGAAACCCGAGGCTTGGCCAAAGACTTCTGAAATATGAAAAAGGGCAAAGGCAAAATCATTATAATCTTCTAGGAAGATAAAATGACATATCCTAAGAAGGAATTGAAGACGAGCAAGGCTCTGACTTCAAATATGTTTGTCATAAATATGTTCATTACTAGCATTAAATTGGATTTTAAATACTTAGTGTGGTACATAAATATATATTGATGTTTAGAATCTGTTTTGAACAGGATACTGACTTCAATTGAGATTTATCTGCGAATTGGAAACGGGACGAAAATCACTGTTTTAACCGTAGATACCTAAGTTTAGGAACTACCCTCGGGTGAGTACTAAGTTAGGAAACTGTTATATGTAAGCTAGTTTGACTAGAAACATTATCTCTATATCAGTGTTTGACCCGCTGCGGGTGAACCTTTATATTCTAGAACACTAAAGTGTTTTATTATATAAAGATGATATTGAGATAACCACATTAGATGTGAATAACAATATTTATATTTTGAATATAAATAAAATCTCAAACATATAACATGACAAACAAATAGCTCAAACTGATTTGATCAGAAGAAACTGACAATGTGGCATTGTTGTCGGGGACACAATTAAACAAGACTCGTATATCCACACTTTTGAAGAGTGGATACTAGGACTAATTTGATTCCATTCAAATAAAGTCTACGAATCTAGTTTTTTGGGCAAAGTGCCTAAAACATTATTTACTTGGTAAAAGTGCAAATGCCACCGATCTATTAGCCATCGTTCATAGTGAAGCAAGTGGGCCCATGTCTAGCTAAGCTAGAGGTGGATATGAATATTTTGTGACCTATACGGATGTGGCATCACGTTATGGTTATGTGTTTCTTTTGAAGAACACAAATCGAAAACTCTTATAGTTTCGACACGAAATAGACAAATAGATCAGCTAAAGTATTAAACCGTCACAGTAAGACCGTAATGGAAAATACTTAAGCAATAAGTTTCAAAATACTTGAAATAGTATAGTATTCTTTCAAAAGAGGACTCCTCCCGGAACACGTTATTTTGACGGTGTGTCCGAACAGAGTAACCGAATTTTGTTGGACATGATAAGGTTAATCATGAGTCGCTCTGAGCTACCATTTCCTTCAACGGATACGCTAAACAGTGCAAGAACAAATTTTGAATAAGGTTCCATAAAATCTGTTTGACAGATATCATATATAGATATGAACGGGAAAAGAAACCGGGTTTCTCATTCCTGTTAATTTAGGTATGCTAGGCATACGTTTGGATGATACCAAACAAGAACCCAAATTGGATAAGTGCCAAATGTAGGTTATCCTAGGGATACCAAAAGTATTGTACTTATACACCTCACAAGAGAACAATTAGATTGTTGCTCACCATACAGTTTTCCTGAGAAGGAACACCAATATGCAGTGGTAAGTGGGAGGATAGTAAAACTCGATGAAAATCGGAGTAATACTATTCCAGGCATCGATTCCTAATGGAACACAAATAGTTCATCAAGGATGAAACTATTACCATTAATCTTCGAATACACAAGAACCGCGTAGGTCGGAGAGAGTCAGAAAACAACCTGGGGTATGGGTTTCTGATCTCACCTCATAAAGATGTCTATCTTATTGAGGAATACCAACTGACTACGTATGAAGAAGTGATACAAGGCATCGACTCCCTATTATGGCAAAGTGCCATATAATCCGAAATGGATTCCATGTATATCAGCCAGTTTGGATACTAGTTGATGTACCATAAGGCATTAATCTTCGAATACATGGATGGCAACATACCAACGTATAAAGCTAGGCTTTTAACGGAAAGGTATCGTTATCAACATTGTGTTGATTACGATTCACCCTTTTACCTGTTGCCACGGTAAATCCGTTTGGATAATGCTTGCTAATGCTGCATGTTTCATTCATGAAATGTGGCAGCTGAATGCCAAAACCGCTTTCCTTAACGGAAACCTTTCGAAGGATGTTTACAACATCTTGATTGTTTTGTCGAACCATAACAAGCAAACTAGGTTTGCAGGTTATTCGATCCATAGATGGATTGATGCAAGCATTAAGTTCTTGGAATTATCGTTTTGATGTAATCATAATGGTGTATGATTTAATTCTAAACAAAAATAATTCTTGTGTATATAAGGAGGTTAGTGGGAGCGCACTGACAGTGAATGTCCTGAGTAATGATGATATATCATTTCTTGGAAATGATATTCCCATAATATAATCGGTGAAAGCTTGGCTTTCATGATAACGACTATAAGTCGTAACATCGGTACTATAAAAGTTTGAATAACGGAACAGTGAGCTGGAAATCTTCCAAGCAAGATATTGTTACCGAATAAACAACAAATGTGGGTTAATTACAGCAGTTGAGGCAGCAATAGAAACCATCTGGGTCAATAACAAATCTAATTAGATTAGATATAGTTCTGTTAGCAGCTGAGCTAGGCGTCACCATAGGCTGAAGAATTAAATGTCTCATCAACGATCCAGATACTTACTTAGATATTCATCTGATTCGTTCGGATCATACATCGTGGCGATGTGATGATCGAATAAATCGCATCAGATGATAATCATGCAAATCCGCTGACGAAATCTTTTCTGATCAGTTTGAGCCAACCGTACATAGTTCGGGTGTCAAGCACTCGAGTGACTAGCTATAGGCCAAGTGGGAGATTGTTGGACAATTATGACCCATAGCGTCACTATTTGTACAGATCATGGTGTTGTTGTACAAATTAACTATGTGACAAAGGAGATTGCTCTCTTATCATTTGTGATTAGATCACCTAGATATATAAATGATAGGAGGTCCCTATGATTTGTTCCTGGACTGAGAATGATATGAGACAGTATCAGTCCATGAAGGATAAATCATTAAATATCCCTAGTCAAAGTATTATCGAGATTGGACTTCGATAAATACGTAAAAGACTAGTATTACACTTGTGCGCGTTGTGAGGGCACAACGGCATAGTTCTCATATATTTGGGTATAGGATACTCATGCAAGTGTAATAGGAGGTTGTGTTTTACCAATGGTACGAGAAACAACATTGCTCTGGATAGACCCCCTCGGAATTCCATTGGTAGTATGACTATGTGTCTATGGAAGTCCGAAATCAGGGTAGGTGTATTTGGTCTTAACTTGAGACTTGCACCGCTAATACTTGCGACAATCAATATATTTTGGTTGCGGTCGTCCAGGACTTTAACAGGTTCTGTGTACGCCAATGCTGGGTATATTGAGAATCGTAGTGTTTTGGGTGTGATGTTAAGACGGAAGTATCACTCCAGTCATAGTGGAGATGATGGTCACATATGATATGGAACTCGTTCTCTTAAATGCTCGAGCTATCGGGATATTATGACTAGGTCATGTATATCCGATTATAGAGACTAGTTACCAGACATCCGATATGTGCTTCGTACGGGGCAGACATAATTCCAGCCCCAGGCCTAGCACGTGATCATCTGATACTGGATCGAAATACGCAATACCACGTATACTACGCCTGATATATATCACATATTCCTATAAGGATATTTCTGGATAATTGGGTAGGCATGACGCTTTGCTAGAAGCCAACCCTGTCTTGTAAATCGGTAAAACGTAGTACTAGGTACTTACGTGTTTGGATAGTCCGACGACCGAATTTACTGCCAACATATCCGAGGATCTCATGGGTCGCTTCCCGAAGATTCACCGATGATGTATGACTGGCACTTTATTAATCTGTGAATAATTTGATGAGAGGGAAAATTAATCTTGGATTAATTACGGAGATATTTTATCTGGGATAAAATATTAATTAAAGAGAGAGAACGATTAATTTGAATTAATCGATAAAATAATATATTTGATATATTATACGAAATTGGATTTCGACGCGGAATTAAAATTAGATTTTAATTCGGGCAAACGAATTAATTTAGAATTAATTCGTTAGCGACGTGAATAGTGATTTCACTAGGCGTAATCATTTCATTGCGTCGTAACGGAAAATTCGTTAATTTGGAATTAGGGAACCCGAGCCCGGGATTATGTGCTAGCGCATTCGCATTTTGAATTCGAGTGCGTCACGCAAGTCAAATCGAGCGTCAAATTTTAAATCACATCAAGCGTCAAATCACATGTCACTTTGAGTGATGTGACATTTGATTGATTGATGTGAGTTGATTTGAGATGATGACAAGGCATTTAATGCTTGTCTTTTGAAAATTGAAAAAGTGGTATATGTTTATTATTTTTGGAAATTAATAAACACTTTACATTTTTTTTCTTTTCTCTCTCCACATTTTACGGTTTCAAGGAAACCCTCTCTTTTCCCTCCTCTTCAATTTCGGTTTGGAGCCAACTTCTTCTTCTCCATTTTTCTGGTTCTGCCGAATGCATAAGAGAAGAAAGAAGATGTTTTTGTGGCAAAAACATAGTGCTAGCACACACTTGAGTCATCCTAAGGTGATAGGGCAGTGAACACATGAGCATGGAACCGTTTTTGACGCTTGAAGCTTGGAGCTTGAATAGAGTCTTCCATGGCCGAATCTTAGAGGAACAACAAGCAGTGAAACCGAGTAGCCCATTGCCCAATAAGCTCACTGCCGAGCTTCACCATGGAGGAAGATTGAAGTGTTCTTCATCGCGTCGCAAGATTCGATCATTGTGAGTATGTTTCCGCCATTCTCCTTTATTTTATTCACTTGTTTCCTGCTTGATTTCATGATTCTTGGGACCTAATTAGAAACCAACAGAAACTAGGTTTCCCGAGTACTCAACAGAGGGTTAGAGGCTCGCCGAAAAATAGTGGGAGGCCAGTATTGAATTTACAATTTCGTTCAAATACTTGGCATTAGGCGCTTTCAAATAATTTCATCAATATATATATTTATTAGTTGGACTAATATTTTATTATTTTTTAACAGTTGGACTGTACCCAAATATCATTAATTGATAGTTTTACTATTGCAATTAAGATGGCTAGAAAGATCAGAGTTAGAGACATTATCATGGGCGAAAATGCCTTTAATGGCGCGAACTTTCCTAATTGGGATATGAACCTCAGGATTGTCCTGGGGGCTGAGAGGATGCTTTATACGATAGAGAGACCTCTCGGGTCTAAGCCCGAAAATAAGTAGCCGCTTGAGCTTGAGCTTTGGAAGACTCATAGCGATGACAACTCAACTGCTTAGTCCATCATGCTCGCTGCGATGACCCCTCAATTTCGTCACCAAAACAAGGGATTGGATCCCTATACTATGATGGAAAAATTGAAGGACCTTCATCGATCTAACCTTAGATCGCAAATGTATGAATTACAGAAGAAGCTCTTTCGCTCTCAAATGTCAGAGGGTACATCTGTTGAGCACCATGTGTCACAGATGATTGCTGACATTGAACAGCTGGGTCAGCTAGGCATAACCTTTGAGGCTGAGACTTCTATAGATTTGATCTTGCAGTTTCTTCCTGACAGCTAGAGCGGGTTCATCATGAACTACAATATGATGAACCAAGACCATACTCTTGGAGAGCTGATGGAAATTCTGCGTGAAGCAGAAAAAAAGCTGATGAAGGGCAAAAAGTGCGAGGCGCACTTCGCTTCAACATCTCAGTCTCCGAGGGTTTGGCCCAAGGCGACTGGAGGTGTAAAGAATAAGAAGAAGAAGAAAGACAAGGCCAAATCTTCAAAGTCTTATGGGAAGGCTAAGGACAAATCCCAAGATGTATGCTTGTAATGTGGCAAACGGGGTCACTGGAAGCGTGACTGCCGTGAGTACAAGGCGCACATGAAGGAAATCAAAGCGGGCAAGACACCGGCTTCAGGTATGTTTGTTATAGAAATAAACATGTCTACTTCTAGTTTTAAGAATTGGATTTTTGATTCTGGTTGTGGTACTCATATATGTACTGATGTACAGGATCTGTGGATTAGCAGGAGACTGGCCTCATGAGAGATTGACCTCCGCGTTGGAAATGGGACTAGAGTCACCGTTTTGGCCGTTGGGACTTATATTTTGGAACTGCCCTCGGGGCATGTACTAAATGTTTCAGACTGTTATTATGTACCTAGTTTGACTAGGAATATTATATTTGTATTTTTATTGGCCCAATGTGGCTATACTTTTGTTTTTAGAAACATTGGGTGTTTTATGTATAAAAATGATATGGTGATATGCAGTGCTGATGTGAATAATGGTCTTTATATTTTGAATATAAATCAATCTCAAACATATAATGTAACAAACAAAAAGCTTAAATTAAGTAAGAAAATGAAACTTATATGTGGCATTGTCGTCTAGGACACATTAACAAGACTCGCATATCCACACTTTCGAAGAGTGGGTACTTGGACGGATTTGATCCAAATTCATATGACGTCTGTGAATCTTGTTTATTAGGCAAAATTCCTAAAACACCTTTTAGCGATAAAGGTGCACGTGCCACCGAACTGTTAGCCCTCGTTTATAATGACGTATGTAGGCCCATGTCTAACCAGGATAGAGGTGGATATGAATACTTCGTAACCTTTTACGAATGATGCATCGCGTTATGGTTATGTGTATCTTATGAGACACAAGTCGGAAACCTTTGAGAAATTCAAAGTGTTTCGACACGAAGTAGAAAAACAGACCGGTAAAAGTATTAAAACATTACGGTCAGACCATGATGGAGAATACTTAAGCAATGAGTTTATGGATTACTTGAAAGAGTATGGTATTCTTTAACAGTGGACTCCTCCCGGAACACCTCAATTGAACGGTGTGTCCGAACGGAGAAACCAAACTTTGTTAGACATGGTAAGGTCAATGATGAGTCGCACTGACCTATATATTTCTTTATGGGGATATGCATTGAACAGTGCAATACTTATTTTGAATAAGGTTTCGTCAAAGTCTGTTCAACAGACTCCGTATGAAATATGGATAGGAAAGAAACCGGGTTTCTCATTCCTGAAGATTTGGGGATGCTGGGCATACGTTAAACATTTGGAAGGTACCAAACTTGAACCCAAATCGGATAAATGCCTATTTGTAGGTTATCCTAGGTAAACCAAAGGATATTACTTCTACAACCCACAAGAGAACAAAATATTTGTTGCTCTACATGCGGTTTTTCTTGAGAAGGAATTCCTAAATGCAGTGGTTAGTGGGAGGAAAGTAGAACTCGATGAAAATCGAAGTGATACTGTTCCTGGTACAGAATCCTTAACGGAACATGAATAGTTCATCAGGGATGAGACTGTACCATAATCTTCGAATACACAAGAACCGTATAGATCGGAGAGAGTTAGAAAACAACCTGAGAGGTATGAGTTTCTAATCTTACCTCATGTAGATATTAATCTTATTGAGGATAACGAGCTGGCTACGTATGAGGAAGTGATACAAGGTATCGACTCCGGTTTATGGAAAGATTCCATGAAGTCCGAAATGGATTCCATGTACACCAACCAAGTTTGGACACTGGTTGATCCACCAGAAGGCATAAAGCCTATTGATTTCAAATGGGTCTTCAAGAAGAAGACCGACATGGATGGCAACATACAAACGTACAAAGCTAGGCTTGTAGCGAAAGGGTATCGTCAACGACATGGTGTGGATTACGACGAAAATTTTTCACCTGTTGCCATGATTAAATCCATTCGGATTGTGCTTGCTTTTGCTGCATATTTCGATTACGAGATATGGCAGATGGACGTCAAAATCGCTTTTCTTAATGGATACCTTTTGGAGGATGTTTATATGCAACAGCCTAACGATTTTGTCATACCAAAACATGCGAACAAGGTTTGCAAGTTAAATCGATCCATTTATAGATTGAAGCAAGCATCACATTCTTGGAACCAACGTTTTGATGAGATCATAAAAGAATATGATTTCATTAAAAAACGAGGATGATCATTGTGTATATAAGAAGGTTATTAGGAGAGCACTGACATTCATTGTCCTTTACGTTGATGATGTATTGCTTATTAGCAATGACATTCCCATGCTACAGTCGGTGAAAGCTTGGCTTTCATTAAAATTCTCCATGAAGGATCTGGGAGAAGTAGCCTTTATTCTGGGAATAAAGATCTACTGGGATAGATCTAGAAAGCTGCTTGGACTCTCCCAGAGCACATATATTGACAAAGTGTTGAAGAGATTCAACATGGAACAGTCTAAGAGAGGACTGTTTCCAATGTCACATGGTGTCACTCTATCTAAGGACATGTGTCCTAAAACTCAAGATGAGAGAGACAACATGAGTCGGATTCCGTTCTCTTCGAAAGTCGGATCGATCATGTATGCCATGATATGCACGCGACCTGATGTCTCCTATGCTTTGAGCATGTGTAGTCGCTATCAGGCCGATCCAGGTGATGGTCACTAGATGGCGGTTAAGAATATCCTTAAATATCTTAGACAAACTAATGATGCTTTCTTAATCTATGGAGATGGAGAACTTGAGGTAACTAGGTATACCGATGCAAGTTTCCAAACCGATAAAGACGATTGTAAGTCACAATCTGGGTATATATTTTGTTTGAACAACGGAGCAGTAAGCAGGAAATCTTCCAAGCAAGAGACTGTTACCGATTCAACAACAGAAGCGGAGTGTATTGCTGCAGCTAAAGTAGCAAAAGAGGCAGTTTGGATCCGTAAATTCCTAATTGGATTAGGAGTAGTTCCGTTAGCAGCTGAGCCCGTTCCATTGTATTATGACAATAACGGGGCTATAGCGCAGGCTAAGGAACCTCGGTCTCATCAATGATCCAAGAATGTTCTTCGACGTTTCCATCTGATTCGTGAGATCATACATCGTGGCGATGTGAAGATCGAGAAGGTCGCATCAGTGGACAACATTGCAGATCCGCTGACGAAAGCTATTCCTCAGTAAAAGTTTGAGCGACATGTACATAGTTCAAGTGTTAGATGCTTGAGTGACTGGATATAGGCCAAGTGGGAGATTGTTGAATATATAAATGATAAAAGTCCTTATGATTAGTTCCGGATTATAAGATATGAGACAATATCAATCCACAAAGTTTTAATCATTAAATATCCCTAGTCGTAGTATTATCGAGACTGGACATCGATAATGCAGAATAGACTAGTATTGCATTTGTGCGTGTTACAGAAGCATAACAACATAGTTCTCATATATTTAAGTATTTGATACTTATGCAAGTGCGATAGGAGGTTGTGCTCACTGATAGTACGGAAACAGCTTTGCTCTGGATAGACCCCTCAGAATCTCATTGGTAGTATGATTATGTGTCTATGGGAATCTGAATCAGGGTAGGTGTATTTGGTCTTAACCTAAGACTTGCATCGCTTGTACTTACGACAATCAATACGCTTTGGTTGTGGTCGTCTGGGACTTTAACAGGTTCTGTGTACGCCTCTTCTGGGTTTATTGAGAATCGTAGTGTATTGGGTGTGATGTCAAGACGGAAGTATCACTTCAGTCATATGGAGATGATGATCATGCATGGATACATAACTGGTTCTCTATTATGTTGCAACTATCGGGATAATATGACAAGGTCATGATTATTCGATTATAGAGACTAGTTGCTTGTGATCCGATATATTCTTCGTACGGGGCAGACACTATTCCAGCCTCAGGCCTTGCATGTGACATCTGATGCTGGATTGTAATACGCAATACTACGTATAATACGCCTGTTATAGATTATATATTCCTTAAAGAATATTTCTGGAGAATTGGGTAGGCACAGCGCTTTGCTAGAAGTCAACCATGTCTTATAAATCGGTAAGAACATGGTACGAGGTACGCACGTGTTCGGATAGTCCGACGACCGAATTTACTGCCAACATATCCATAGATCTCATGGGTCGTTTCCCGAAGATTCACCGATGATGTATGACTCGAACATAAATTAATCTAGGATTAATTATAAGAGAGAGAAAATTAATCTATGATTAATTACAGTAAGAATTTATCTGAGATAAAATTCAATTAGAAGAGAGAGAACGATTAATTCAGAATTAATCGATAAAATAATATATTCAATATATTAAATGAAATTAGATTTCATAACAGAATTAAAATTGGATTTTAATTCGGGCGAATGAATTAATTTAGAATTAATTCACGAGCGACTTTAATAGTAATTTTGCTAGGCATAATTATTTAATTAAATTTGATTTAATTACATCGCAACGGAAAATTTGTTAATTCAGAATTAATGAACCCAAGCCCGGTATGTGTTTGCGGGCCCACTCGGATTTTGAATTCAAGTGGGGCCCACAAGTCACATCACTTGTCATTCTTATCACTTTTTGGTGATGGAATTTGGTGAGTTGGTGATGACTTATTTTACACTCAACTTGATTGACTTGAGTGACTTTTTACCAAATATGATTTTGGTATTTGAAATTTTTGATTTTTGGAAAATCATATACAACTTTTTCACTCAAGTCACTCACTCTCTCCTCTCTTCTCATTCACGCCCAAATCACTCTCCCTCTCCCAAAATCTTGGCTTGGCCAGAGTCACAAGGAAGAACAATGGGAATTTTGTTGCATATTTCTCCATTGCTAGCACACAAAGAATCATACAAAGGTGATAGGGAAACATTTCCCAAGAGTTTTGAATCCTTAGATCAAAGCTTGGAGCTTGATACAAAACTTTGGAGGAGCTTGGAACAACTTCAAAGAGAGCAAAAATTTATTTTCTACACATCCTATAACCGATCAAAGTGAGTATATTTTCGCTATACTTCTTTCCGTATTCACATGATTTTATGCTTGAAATGATCATGGTTTGACCTTAGAAACCCAATATTGTTGGCTAAAGTTAAGGTTGTGTGTTATTTAAGGGGATCATAGCCCACTAGGAAACTGGGTTTCCCGAGTACTCAACAGAGGGTTAGAGGCTCGCCGAAAAATAGTGGGAGGCTAGTATTAAATTTGCAATTTTGTTTAATACTTGCCAATGAGCGCTCTTTTATTTTATTTATCATCGTTATAAATATATTAGTTGGACTAATATTGTTTTAATGATTTCTTTGAACAGTTAGACTGTACAAGACACTACTCCACTTGTAGTTGTTTATATAGTTGGACTATAATAACCATTGCATTTTGTGTGTACCTGATATCTTTGATTGGATAGTTGGACTATTGCAATCGAGATGGCTGGAAATATTAGCGTTAGGGACATCATCATGGGTGACAATATCTTTAATGGATCCAATTTTCCAGATTGGGAGATAAATCTCAAGATAGTCCTGGGAGCCGAGAAGTTACTCTATGTCATAGAGAGACCTCCCGGGCCTGAGCCCATACCTGAGCAGTTAGTAGAGCATGAGCTTTGGAAAACTCATCGTGATAATAACTTTATTTCTCAATCCGTCATGCTTGCTACAATGACTCCTCAATTTCGTCGTCAAAACACAGGATTGGATCCTTATAACATGATGTGGAAATTGAAGGACCTTCACAGATCTAATCTTAGATCTCAAAAGTATGATTTGTAGAAGAAGCTATTTCGCTCGCGTATGTCAGAGGGTACGTCTGTCGAGCACTACGTGTCACAGATGATTGCTGACATCGAACAGCTAGGTCAGTTGGGCATAACCTTCGAGATCGAGATTTCCATAGATTTGATCTTACAGTCTCTACCCGATTGCTGGGGCAGGTTCGTCATGAACTATAACATGATGAACCATCTTAGAGAGTTAATGGAAATGCTGAAAGAAGCAGAGCCAGAGCTTCTGAAGGGCAAGAAGCCCGAGGCGCATCTTATCTGTGGCATTGTCGTTTGGGGCACATTAACAAGACTCATAAATCCACACTTTCAAAGAGTGGATACTTGGACGGATTTGATCCTAATGCATATGACGTCTCTGAATCCTGTTTATTAGTCAAAATGCCTAAAACACCTTTTAGCGGTAAGGGTGTACGTGCCACCGAGCTGTTAGCCATCGTTCATAGTGATGTATGTGGGCCCATGTCTAGCCAGGCTAGAGGTGGATTTGAATGCTTCGTAACCTTTACGGATGATGCATCGTGTTATGGTTATATGTATCTTATGAGACACAAGTCAGAAAATTTTGAGAAATTCAAAGATTTTCGACATGAAGTAGAAAAATAGACCGGAAAAAGTATTAAAACATTAAGGTCGGACCGTGGTGGAGAATACTTAAGCAATGAGTTTCTTGATTACTTGAAAGAATATGGTATTCTTTCACAGTGGACTCCTCCCGGAACACCTCAATTGAACGGTGTGTCCGAACGGAGAAACCAAACTTTTTTTGACATGGTAAGGTCAATGATGAGTCGCACTGAGCTACCAATTTCCTTCTGGGGATACGCATTGAACAATCCAATACTTATTTTGAATAAGGTTCCATCAAAGTCTGTTGGATAGACTCCATATGAAATATGGACAAGAAAGAAACTGGGTTTCTCATTCCTGAAGATTTGGGGATGTTGTGCATATGTTAAACGTTTGGATGGTACCAAACTAGAACCCAAATCGGATAAGTGTCTATTTATAGGTTATCCTAGGGAAAGCAAAGTATATTACTTCTACAACCCATGAGAGAACAAGGTATTTCTTGCTCTTCATGCGGTTTTCCTCGAAAAGGAATTCATAAATGCACTGGTAAGTAGGAGGAAAGTAGAACTCGATGAAAATCGGAATGATAATGTTCCTGGCACCGACCCCCTCACGAAATATGAACAGTTCATCAGGGATGAGACTGTTGTACAATCTTCTAATACACAAGAACCACGTAGCTCGGAGAGAGTCAGAAAAATAACCTGAGAGGTATGGTTTCTGATCTCACCTCATGTATATATTAATCTTATTGAGGAAGATGAAATGGCTCCGTATGAGGAAGCGATACAAGGTATCGACTCCACTTTATGGCAAGATGCCATGAGGTCCGAAATGGATTCCATGTATACCAATCAAGTTTGGACACTGGTTGATGCACCAGAAGGCATTGTGCCTATTGGTTGTAAATGGGTCTTCAAAAGAATACAGACATGGATGGCAACATACAAACGTACAAAGCTAGGCTTGTAGCCAATGGGTATCGTCAACGACATGGTGTCAATTACGATGAAACTTTTTCACATGTTGCCATGATTAAATCCATTCAGGTAATTCTTGCTATTGCTGCATATTTCAATTATGAAATATGGCAGATGGACGTCAAAATCGCTTTCCTTAACGGAAACCTTTTGGAGGATGTTTATATTCAACACCTTGACAATTTTTTGTGCCAAAACATGCAAACAAGATTTGCAAGTTAAACCGATCTATTTATGGATTGAAGCAAGCATCGCGTTCTTGGAACCAGTATTTTGATGAGATCATAAAAGAATATGGTTTCATTCAAAATGAAGATGATTCTTGTGTATATAAGAAGGTTAGTGGGAGCGTATTGACATTCGTTGTCCTATACGTTGATGATGTATTGCTTATTGGAAATGACATTCCCATGCTACAATCGGTGAAAGCTTGGCTTTCGTTAAAATTCTCCATGAATGACCTAGGAGAAGCAACCTTTATTCTGGGAATAAGGATCTACTGGGATAGATTTAAAAGTTGTTGGCACTCTCCCAGAGCTCGTACATTGACAACATGTACGAGACCTGATATCTCACATACTTTGAGCATATATAGACGCAATCAGGCCGATCCAGATGATGGTCACTGGATTGCTGTTAAGAACATCCTAAGTATCTTAGACGAACTAAGGATGCTTTCTTGGTCTTTGGGGAATGAGAACTTGAGGTGACTGGGTTCACAGATGTAAGTTTCCAAACCGATAAAGACAACTGTAAGTCGCAATCAGGGTACATATTTTATTTGAATAACAGAGCAGTGAGCTGGAAATCTTCCAAGCAAGATACTGTTACCGATTTAACAATAAAAGCGGAATACATTGTTGCGGCTGAGGCAGCAAAAGAAGCATTTTGGATATATAAAAACCTAATTGGATTAGGAAGAGTTCTGTTAGCAACTGAGCTAGGCTATAGCACAGGCTAAGAAACCACGGTCTCATCATTGATCCTAGCATGTACTTCGATGGTTTCATCTGATTCATGAGATCATGCATCGTGGCGATGTCAAGATCGAAA
Source organism: Zanthoxylum bungeanum (assembly GCA_019454045.1). Lineage (NCBI taxonomy): Eukaryota > Viridiplantae > Streptophyta > Magnoliopsida > Sapindales > Rutaceae > Zanthoxylum > Zanthoxylum bungeanum. The sequence continues at coordinate 222,965 of SKCR01049502.1, read as the reverse complement.
AAATCGCATCAGATGATAACCTTGTAGATCTGCTGACGAAAGTTATATCTCAGTAAAATTTTAAGCGACCATTACATAGTTTATGTGTTAAACACCTGAGTGATTGGCTATAGGCCAAGTGGGAGATTTTTGGACAATTATGACCCATAACATCACTATTTGCAAAAGACATGGTATTTTTGTACAAATTAACTATGTGAAAAAGGAAATTGCTATTTTATCATTTTGTAATTGGATTACTTGGATATATATAAATGATAAAAGTCCATATGTGTAAACCAGATTAATAAGATATGAGACAGTATTAATCCACGAACGGTTTAATCATTAAATATCCATAGTCATAGTATTATCGAGACTGGACATCGATAATGCGGAATAGACTAGTATTACACTTGTGCGCGTTATGGAAGCTTAACGGAATAGTTCTCATAAATTTAAGTATTGGATACTTATGCAAGTGTGATAGGAGGTTCTGTTAGCCGTTGGACCGGGAACAGCTTCGTTCTGGATAGACCTCTCAAAGTCTCATTGGTATTATGACTATGTGTCTATGGGAATCCGAATCAGGGTAGGTTTCTGTGATCTTTAACCTGAGACTTGCATCGCTAGTACTTGCGACAATCAGTTTGCTTTGGTTTTGATTGTCCGGAGCTTTAACAGGTTCTGTGTACGCCTCTGCTGGGTTTACTGAGAATCGTAGTGTATTGGGTGTGATGTCAAGATGGGAGTATCATTTCAGTCATATGGAGATGATGGTCACACAAGATACGATGCTAGTACTCTTAAATGTTGCAGTTATCGGGATAATATGACTAAGTCATGATTAACCTATTATAGAGACTAGTTACGCGGGATCCGATATATACTTCGTACGGGGCAGACACAATTCCAGCCCTAGGCCTAGCTTGTGACATCCGATACTGGATCATATTACGCAATACATAGTATACTACGCCTGATACAGATTAAATATTCCTCGTTGAATATTTCTGGAGAATTAGGTAGGCATGGTGCTTTGCTAGAAGCCAACCATGTCTTGTAAATCGGTGAGAACGTGGTACGGGGTACACACGTGTTCGGATAGTCTGATGACCGCATTAACTGCCAACATATCCATGGATCTCTTGGGTCGCTTCCCAAAGATTCACCAATGACATTTGACTCGAACAAAAATAATCTGGGATTAATTATGAGAGAAAAAATTCATCTGGGATTAATTGCGTGAATAATTTATCTGGGATTAAATTCGTCTAGAATAGAGAACGCAATTAATTTGGAATTAATCGGTAAAATAAATTTAATAGTTAAATTATATTTTTCTGTTTAATTTATTTATTTGGGCTAAAATAATATATCGGATATATTATTTGAACTTGGATTTCAATACGGAATTAAAATTGGATTTTAATTCAAGCGAACGAATTAATTTGGAATTAATTCGTAAGCGACTTTCGTAATAATCTTGCGATGCATTATTAATTAATTAAATTGGATTTAATTATTTAGCGACGAAAATTCGTTTAATTACCCGGGCCCAATGTGTGTTGTGTAAGCCAACTTGAATTTGGAATTCAATTGGGTGGGACCCACCACTTACATCAACTTGACCCTTGATGGAAATAGTTGGCAACATTTATGGTTGGACTTTAAATACACACAACAACCAAAAACACACCAACCAAGTCAACTTTAGAAGTTACTATTTACCTTCTTCTCTCTTCCCTCTCTTGGCCGAATTGCTTCACTCTTGGTGGAAGAATTTTGCTTCATTTTTTTTTTATCAAAGCTAGCACTTTGGGAGTCAAACAAGGTGATAGGGAAACTCCCCCAAGAGTTTGGAACTCAATATAAAGCTTGGAGCTTCATCCATTCAAAGAATTTTTGAAATCCTCAACCGATCAATGTAAGTTATTCCGCAAACTTTACTTGATATATTCACACACAAATCTTGTTTAGAGACATTGGGCATGTGTAGGACACTAACATACCATTCTAGAATCACTTGACCACATTTGGGTGACCTAGAATTGTTCACGAGATATTTCTTATTGAGATTCTAATTTGATTTGTGTATTGGATTCAAAATTTACGCAAGTGCATATTTAGAATAAATTTATGTTTTTATAAAAATATATTTTATTTTGAAAAACTTGATTTTTCTTCTATAACATGTGTTGATATTGGTTTTGATGTTAAAAATTAATTTTGGGTGTTTTTGAAGTGTTTAAGGAAGACCGAAAGATATTAGGGTAATAGACCCTAATTCATTCAGCTCATTGGAAAGTAAAAAGAAACAAAAAAAAAAAATTTAAGTTGGGTGCTACAGTGCTGCGCGCACTGTAGCGCTACGCGTGGTAAATTTATTTTGCTTCGCTCTGGAGTTTTCCGACTTCGTTTCAGCCCCGGTGTTTTCCTATACACTCGTAATGAAATATAGTATGTTATTAAATTATTTAAAATTACACCCATACTTGATATCCACGGGTTAGTCCCATTTCCACTGTGCGAGACACCGATCCAACCCGAGGGGTTCCATAACTGCCCCAACACATCTGACAATTGTCATTTTGTAGATACTAGTGCCTTTATTACTCGTCCTTTTTCAGGATCTATAAATTCAACTCATCATTTCTCTATTCAACACATCCAAATAAAAAAGAGAGCAAAAATTGAGAAAATTTCAAGACGACGAGTCACTAATATCTGTGTATTTTATGGATCTAGCTCTAGAACTAATCCAGGATTTATTGAGGCTGCAAAATAATTGGGTAGAATTATAGCATAAAGAAACATGCACTTAGTATATAGCGGTGGCGATCTTGGATTGATGGATTGTGTTTCAAATACCATGCACGAAAGTGACAGTCAAGTTTTATGGATTATTCCAAAAATATTGCCAAATAGAAACCTCATCGGAAAAAAATGGATAATAATACAGCGTCTCATGTATGTCTGAAAGACTTACTGAAATGATTAATCATGCTGACGGTTTTATTGCTTTACCAGGTGGGTTGGGCACGTTGGAAGAAATATTCATAGTTGCGTCAAGTGTGAACTTGAACATTCACCCAAAACTCATTGGACAACTTAATGTTGATCATTTTTTCGATTTTCTTTTAGGATTTCTTGAGGATTCCAAAAGACTTGGGTTAATTTCGAAATCGATAAAAGATATCGTCCTAACTTCAAGAAAATCTTATGAATTAATTGGCCAACTCTTAGCTTCTGAACCAAAAATCGACCACATTCTTTCCAAGTTGAATTGGTCTAATAACGTTCGTGGCTAGAAGCGTAAGTGGACTTGAATCTTAATCTGTAACTTTTTTCTTTTAAATAGTCGTAAATTCGATTGTCAATTCCACACTAACAGGTGATGTCTTCTAAACTCTACTTCTTCTTATTCACACATTGGGGAAAATATCTCAATTTGATTGGGGAAGGGGATAATTGACTAGATAATTTTCGTTTTTATATTTTTCTTTTTGTAAAAAAAAAGGTTTTATTTTTGTTTTGTTGTTTTAAAAAAAAAATTGTTGTTTTGTGAGTAAAAAAAAAAATTTATTTGCTGTTGATTTAATTTTTTGTTTTCATTCAAAAAACTACATACAAAACAACAATAAATTTTTAACTAACCAAGTGGAATTGTTGTTCTGAAATGGCGGTGTAAGGAGTTTTCGATCCTGAGACGCATCCCAATGTAATTTGCAACATGTTATTTTTGTTCATTTCTTTTTGAATCATTCAAATTTATGAATTCTCCATAATTTTGATTAATTTTGATTTCCATATGCTCATTTGACAGATATTATCAACATACACGGTAACATATGATCGTGAGTTGTAAGTGAAATTTTTTTAATATTCAATTCTCTAGTTTGTTAGAGATGGCACCTAAAGGCGGTGGAATTTATGTTTTTATTAAAAAAAACTAACGAAGCTTTTACTTAAAAATCGGACATCTTCCCTTAGCAAACAGTGATTGTTCGCGTAAAACGATAGGACTTAAGTTAGTTTAAAAAATGATATTAATAATAATCAAGCTTACTTAGTAACCGGACATCTTGCCTCAGCAAGCAGTAATTGTTCGCGTCAAACGGTTGAGCTTGAGTTTGTAAAAAAATGTGTGAATAAGTTTGATTTTGTACCCTCTCTAACTCGAGCAATTTAGTCTATGTGGGTGTTTTAACACTTAGTGCCCTAAGGCCAACTGGTCTGAGAGTCACTGGCCCAAAGCTCGTTACATGGGATAAAGAGAAAGCTTAAGGAAATCAGACACTTCTTTTTTTGACATCTGAGATTCGAACAATTAAGTTCGTAGGGGTGTCTTAACCCCTAGTTCCCTAAATCTAACTGGTTTGGGAGTCACTGGCCCAAAGCTCGTTACAAGGGTTAAAGATATATTATTATAAAAAGAAATATTTTTGTATATAAATCAAATGTCATTGCCAACAGGTGTGAATTCTGATATAACTTTAGGACAAAAATATTATTCTCTTTTCAATAAGACATGTGAATATTGTGATAATACATTACTAACTTGGATAAGAATTATCTTTTTAGTTTTCGCTTAAATTACTATGGACTAGTAATAAGCTGGTTGGGGGTGTGATGAACACTAAAAAGTTTACACTTATTAAGAAGAAAATTAATCATTTTACACTTGTAGTTTCATTAATCTCCTTAATTTAGCATATTTGTGAAATAATAATAAAATTTATGTTTTATATATTTTTATTGTGATTTTTATTTTTTATGTAGATGAAATAATAATTTGGATGCATAACTAGAAAAATAGAAGTGATATTTGAATTTTGGAGGTCAGAAACTTAAAAGGACGTTCTAACAGTGTACAATTTTGGAAATTTCAACCTTGCGTAATTTTCTAATTTTAGCCATAATATTTTACTCCGATATCGAATTGAGGCAATTCTAAATCCAGATGAAAGAATACTCAAATATCTACAATTTTTCTCTTTACAAGATTTTATAATTATGAGGTTTTTAAAGTCGAAATTGATGAAAAAAAATCAATATGTGCTGTATGTAATTTTTAATTATTAGAAAAAAAAATTAATTATATATAATTGGAAAATGAAAACCCATCCAAAGGTGGTTGTCATTATCCATTTGCATGCAACAATCATACAACTTTTGAAAGTTTTATGACTTTAAAAAATAAATAAATAAATAAATAAATAATGAGATGTTGAGCACCTCTCGTTATAAATAGAGGTGTTTTACACCTCATTTCCTCAACCCACTCCAATTTCTCTCTGAGAGTTTGTGGAGTTCCAACTCTTGTGTTTTTTATTTTTCAAACTTTGTTGTAATTTCTTTTTATTTTCAATAATAAAATTATGTGTGTTTTTATTCAAAGTATGAGTAACTAATTCAATCCTGCTGGGGTAAAGGGTGAAACTTTTAATATAAAAATATAAATTAATCTTACTTATATTATAATATATTAATTGTAATCTAAAGACTAATATTTAATTTAAATTTGGACTAATTATTGACAAACTTTGTTACCGTCTTTATGGCTAGTTTTATATATTCGGTATAATTGAATACCTAACTGGACTTGTTATAGACAAATGTTATCACCGCCTTTATGGCTATTTTATATATTTTGACATAATTAATTCCTGAAATAAATTAATTGGGTAATAATGACAATTTATATATTATAAAAAGTAAGATTTCTCAAAATTTGAAATAATAAAGTGGATCCCCAAACCCCAACATTTTATTTTATTGTTGCAGTCTAATTTAAAATTATCACTCACTTCAAACAATTCAGTCTTTTATTTTCACTTGAATTACTATTTTATTTTACTCAATCTATTCCCTTTGGATATACCCCGGACTTATCGGGTTATTTTATTACTTCGACACTCTTATACTTGAGAGTAAAGAATCATTTTGTGAGTGTGTTAATAATACACAAAAAAAAAAAAAAAATACATGAAAATATATTAAAAATATATATATAAATTCTAATTTATGTTGTCTCCAAAATCTCCATCTAACACATTTGGTGATATACTCATTATTTCATATCACAAGTGATTATGTATCTTATTTATTAAATAAATAAAAGAGGAAAAAAATATAAATAAAAAAATAAATGAGATAAATAAAATAAAAGAATTAAATTAAAAAGTAAAATAAAATAATAAAATAATTAGCTGATCTTTAAAAGATCTTGGACCGAAACTCAAATCAAATTCACAATTTTATATATACAACAAAATGTGCTTTTTGAGTATTAATTCAAAATGGAAATATGGAATTACAGCTGGAGTGATAGAGATTAGCTTCAAAATTACTACAAAAGCAAAAGTAGGAACACAACAAAACCACAACTGGACACCCCGGCTTTGTTTCCAGAGAATTACATGGAGGCATTATTTTTAAAACAGCAGTGATATACATACATACAATCTCACTTACAAAAACTACACCCCTCTCATTGTAGCTACAGTGATTGCTACAGTAATCACTGTAGCTACAGTGAGAGAGGTGTAGTTTTTGTAAGTGAGATTGTATGTAAGTGTAGCATTTTTGTTTTTAAAATTGGATTAATTATTGAACCGATCAAATCGAGAGTAGGTTGTGGGTTCAGTTTGGTTAAATCTAAAAAATCGATGTATAAAAAATGACAAAATCGATTCAAATCGCTGAATCGATCTGGTCGGTTCTTTATAAAAAAAAAATTAAAAAATTAAAAAATTAAAAAATTAAAAAATTAAACCAAACAATGATGTTTTTTATAATTTTTAATTAATTAAAATTATTTATAATGACAGTCGTTTATGTCATTTCAATTAGTCAAACCAATAAATCATTAAACTTTTTAAATTACTCATCCAATTTTTAAACAATAATGAGAGGTCATTGTCATATTATAATAATGGGAAGCAACGGTAGGCTGGCTAGCTGCCCCATCACTTTGTGTTAAAATTATCAATAATTTTAAGAGATATTTTTTTTATAACATTCTAATAATATCTATGCTTCAAACAGTTATATATTTCAGTATCTCTCTAAAATATATAACTATTTGAAGCGGAAATATTATTAAAATATCATTAAAAAAATATCTCCTAAAATTATTCTAAAATTATAGAAGCTGAGGTTACTGGAGCATGATAATGCAGAATTATTATTTGTCATATCATTTACTTGTGACACTTAGAAAGCAGCAGTCCCGAGTTTGGACACCAAAAAGTTGAGCCGGGTCTGCTCCGAGGTGATTGATAGGGATTTTATTTACAAATTTATTAGGAAAATTGATCATCCTACCCCGACACGCCTGACACACTTCCCCCTCTTTGTCTCATAGTCAACTTACTAAATTGTCCATTTCATTATCAATTTTGACTTCTTCAACTATTATACATTACAAATTTTATATATTTATATATATTAATTTAAAAATAATTATATACTAATTATATCTCAATTTGTGATTTTAATTATTTTTTTATTTTTTTATTTTTGTTAATAAATATTACAGATTTCGTATCTATTCATTTATTTTTTTTATTCATTTTTAATTTAATTAATACTACTTATTTATTAAAATAATATAATTTAACCAAATAAATTTAAATTATAAAATAAAATAGATTTTGTATATATTCATAATTATTTTTTTGGAATTAAAAAAAAAGGAACGATCATATCGTTCCCCCTAACGATCGTTCCCTTTTAAGGGGAACCGTCCCTCTTTCTTAATATTTTTTATTTTTTTTTAATTCCGAAAAAGGGGACTTTTACTTTTTTTTTTTTAAAAGAAAATTATTTTATTAAAAGCTGTGTTGATTCTGATTCTGATTCTAATTTTGTATTTTCTTTATTAAAAGTTGTTTGTCTTATTTAATTTCGTAAATCAGTATCCATATCTACTTTTACTTTTTTTTAAAAAAAAAAATTTATTAAAAGTTGTGTTGATTCTGATTCTGATTCTGATTTTATATTTTCTTTATTAAAAGTTATTTGTCTTATTTAATTTCGTAAATCAGTATCCATATCTACTTTTACTTTTTTTTAAAAAAATATTTTATTAAAAGTTGTGTTAATTCTGATTCTGATTCTGATTTTATATTTTCTTTATTAAAAGTTGTTTGTCTAATTTAATTTCGTAAATCAATATCCATATCTATTTTTACTTTTTTGTAAAGTTATTTATTTTATTTGTGTTTACTTCTTATATAAAGAGGTAGTTTGTAAGTTTGAAGGTAATATCATTTGAGCCTATCTCATCTCATTCCCTCTTTCTCCTTCAACATATCATTCTCTCTTCTTAGAATAGAGTTATCATCTTCGGGAAACATTATGGATAACTGTAACTTGGGCTCATTTTCAAATAGTTGGTCATGCGAGAATGAAGTTCGAAGTGGGGAAAACATCTACAGCAATAGTCGTGATTATACAACTGAATTTACTACAGACCAAGTTATTTTTATGTTTGTATTATGTATATTCGTTATTTATTTTTAAAGTGTAGAAATTATATATATTTGTTAATTATACATCTTCATTATTTTTTTATATAGATCTTTGAAAGTAGAGAAGTTATGATAAATTGGGCGAAAAGAGTTGGTCTAGAAAATAATATTGTGATAGTGATTAAAAATTCTGCTAATTTGAAAGGCGGAAAGCTGCCAAGGTGTCATCTTATATGTGAAATATGAGGAAAGTACAAACCACCACGGTATCTTGTTGAAGGTCAATCCATAGTAAAAAATAGTGGGAAAAAAATGTGAATGTCCATTTGAGTTGCGAGGTATACCAAAACCTTTAGACAGTGTTATGTGGGGATTAAAGGTTACATGTGGTTTCCATAACCATCAAGTAGCAGAATATCTTGATGGTCATGAATATCCGTCTAGGCTAAAATCGTTAGAGAAACAATTTGTGCTTGATATGGCCAACAGCACTGCACCTCGTGAAATTCTTCGTGTTTTAAAAGATATAGACCCGTCAAATAGTACGAAAATCAGAAGCATTTACAATGCTATTTCCAGAAACAAAGAAGCGAAACGAGGTGGTCTAACTGCTATTCAATATGTTTTGGATCAATTGATTAAGAAAAATTATCTTCATGATTACCTTACAAATCCATACACCAATGAAATTACATATATTCTTTGGGTTCATCCTAAAAGCCTAGAGTTGTCTGTTAACTTTCCTTCTGTGTTAATCATTGATGCAACATACAAGACCAACGAGTATTGGATACCACTATTGGAGGTTGTTGGTATTACATCCACAATGCGAACTTACTCGCTTATGTTCGCATATCTTAGTAATGAGACGGCTGAGCAACTAACATGGGCATTATCAATCTTGAAGAAATGGATGGTTAAAAAAGGAGCATCTTTGCCATCAGTTTTTGTTTCAGATCGGGATTTGGGGCTTATTAAAGCCATTGAAACATGTTTTCCCATGGCTCGTCACATTTTTTGTATTTGGCACATAAATCAGTGCGTAATGAAGAAATGCAGTCCTATGCTTGGTATGCAATGGAAACACTTTTATTCATCATGAAACTCTCTTATTAATTCGAGACTGAAATTATATTTGGGAAATATCATGTCATCCCTACAATTATCTTTTGAAAAAATACACAAGATGTTGAGAAATCAATTTGGGGAAATTCAAAAGTCATTCGAGAAATCTTTGAACATTCCACGACATACAAATTTGCGTGTGGAGATTTTTAATGAAATAAGGTGTCAGATTTTGTTAGAGGCGATTGAGTTTATTTATGATCAGCTGAAATGTGTTGATGACATATCTCACCAACTAGCCGACATGTGCAACTGCTCATTCAAAATAATATATGGATTGCCATGTATGCACGATATTGCATATTGTCTTCATCTTTCCATCCCAATTTCGATACAATGTGTTGAAGCACATTAGAGAAGGTTATCAATGCACGTACACCAGTTCAATTATGATGTAACACGGCCTAACAGGATATCAAACGTTGTTGAATTATTACATGAGATGGATCCATGTATGCGAGAGCATATGATATACAAGTTTCTCGATATGGCATATCCATCTCAAAGCACAGTTCGAGTCCCTTCGTACAACACTGAACATAGAGGTCGACCTACAGGCAGAGATGAGCAAAGAAAAAGTCGCATACCTTCTTTTGGATATGCTTCCACTTTAGGATCTAGGGTAACTCAACCAACTATACCGACTCTAGAGAGAGGTGATGAGTGGTAATTATATCACTATTTCTCACTCATTTAACTTAATATTTTGTATAGTTTCTTGAGTTTTGTGAATATTTTGATGTGTTTTGTGTTATTTTGTATATAAATAAAGTTTCAGGACTCTCTGGAGGTGATTTGGGGCCAAAATAGTGAAAAAAACCAACAAAAGGGCATTTTCATAATTTTACGCGTCGCGACGGGCAAAGCCTTGCGCGTCGCGACGCCTAACATGCACCAAGAGCTGCTAACGTGTACCGGGTCCACAAGTCAGAATCTGATAAGTTTGACTTTGCTAACGTGCGTCGCGCCATGTGTCACCATCACAGTCGATCTGCTAACGTGCGTTGTGCCACGTGTCATCATCCTACGGTGCCGACAATCGCCATTGCCATGTGTCGCCATGTGTCAACCACATCATCATCCACATCAGCTGTTGACCGAGTCAATGTGCCACGTCATCGCCACATCATCATCATCCAATCACGAAGTGCCACATGTCACAATCCTACGGTGCCGACAATCACTTTCGCCATGTCAGCGCCACGTCAGCATAATCATTGAGTTGCCAGCCGCCTTGCCACGTGCCATCTTATCTCTTTATCCGAATCACCACGTGTCAGATAAGAATCTGAAGCTGACGAACCAAAAGCCGCCACGTGTCACGTCGCAACGCGCAAAGCCTTGCGCGTCGGGACGCCCAGAGCCTACCGAGGCCTATAAATCCAGATCGATGTTTCAGTTGTATATGTACCTTCCTCTCTGAATTCTCTGATGTAAATAGGGAGTTTTCTATCTAGTTTCTTTTAATTTCAGTTTTGTAATTAAATTTTAATTAAGTTCTGTAATAATAGTAATTTACTTTCTTTACTTTTACAGTTTTTACTATTCAACATGAGGAGGTAACTTCCCCCTGCTAGGGTGAAAGGTAATTCTTTTACTATTTCTATTTAGATTAATCTCCCTTAAATATAATATATTCACTATTTAAAATATTGACTTAATGAGGATACCGCTATATTGGTCAGTTGGTAATTCATTTTAAACTGGTTTAAACCTGACTAAGCAAGGATACCGCCAGATTGGTCGGTTGGTAATTAAATTTTCTTACCGCCTATATGGCAGGTTTATTTTGGTTCCGCCTTTATGGCTGGTTGGACTTAATTTGACTTAATCAGGTTATCGCCTATATGGCTGGTTGGTAAAATAATCACAAGTTAATAAATTATATTAAGGGAGATATCTAAATAGTAAATAGTAAAAGTTGATCATTTTACCTTAGCATTTTATTTTATTGTAATTTACTTTTCAGCTTTTACTTTACCGCAATTACTTTTCAGCATTTTTACTTTATGTCTTTTACTTTTATCTTTTTACTAGCCCTAGTTATGTGTCATAACTAAGTTAGTTATCTGGGGTTGTGATAAATTTTAATATCACCAGTTTATAAGGGGTTATTTTATAGTTTGGGTAATTTAAAAGTTTACTTATTGAGTCTTAAGCTTAATGCGTCTTGTTAATTGGCCACTAATAAGATTGATCTGGTAAATCTAAAATAAACTTGACCAATTAATTTTAGGTTGCAGCCTTAGACTTAATAGCCCACGATCTTCCTTGAGGATAGATAACCCTTTAATAGATTTCCTTACAGGATAGACATATACCTGTCGGGTGGGGGTAGCCATAATTGGAACTTAAACTTAATGAATCCAAATAATTTGGTTGACATAGACATATGATTCAATTGGGTTATACTGGGTATTTGCATCTGACCAGCGACGTAATTAAATAATTATTCCTAGCAAAATTACTATTCATGTCGCTAACGAATTAATTCTAAATTAACTCATTTGCCCGAATTAAAATCTAATTTTAATTCCATGTCGAAATCCAATTTCGTATAATATATCGAATATATTATTTTATCGATTAATTCCAAATTAATCATTCTCTCTCTTTAATTAATATTTTATCCCAGATAAAATATCTCCGTAATTAATCCCAGATTAATTTTCTCTCTCTATTAATTAATCTCAGATTAATAAAGTGCGAGTCATACGTCATTGGTGAATCTTCAGGAAGCGACCCATGAGATCTCCGGATATATTGGCAGTAAATACGGTCGTCGGACTATCCGAACATGTACGTATCTAGTACTACGTTTTTACCGATTTACAAGACATGGTTGGCTTCTAGCAAAGCACTGTGCCTACCCAATTCTCCAGAAATATTCTTACTGGAATATGTGATCTATATCAGGCGTAGTATACATAGTATTGCGTATTTCGATCCAGCATCGGATGTCACGTGCAAGGCCTGGGGCTGGAAATGTGTCTGCCCCGTACGAAGCACATATCGGATCTCTAGTAACTAGTCTCTATAATCGGATAAACATGACCTAGTCATAATATCCCGATAGCTGCAGCATATAAGAGAACCAGTTCCGTATCCTACGTGATCATCATCTCCACTATGACTGGAGTGATACTTCCATCTCGACATCACACCCAATACACTACAATTCTCAATATACCCAGAAGAGGCGTGCACAGAACCTGTTAAAGCCCTGGGCGACCAAAACAAAAGTATATTGATTGTCGAAAATATTAGCGGTGCAAGTCTCAGGTTAAGACCAAATACACCTACCATGATTCGGACTTCCATAGACACATAGTCATACTACCAACGGAATTCTGAGGTGTCTATCCAGAGCGAAGATGTTTTCGTACCATCGGTAAACACAACCTCCTATTACACTTGCATGAGTATCCTATACCCAAATATATGAGAACTATGATGTTATGCTCCCACAACGCGCACAAGTGTAATACTAGTCTATTCCGCATTATCGATGTCCAATCTCGATAATACTACGACTAGGGATATTTAATGATTAAACCTTCATGGATTGATATTGTCTCATATCTTATCAATCTGGAACTAATCATATGGACCTTCTATCATTTATACATCTTGGTAATCTAATTACAAATGATAGAAGAGAAATTTCCTTTGTCACATAGTTAATTTGTACAACAACACCATGATCTGTACAAATAGTGATGATATGGGTCATAACTGTCCAACAATCTCCCACTTGGCCTATAGTCAATCACTCAAGTATCCTACACCCGAAATATGTACGGTTCGCTCAAACTTCTACTGAGAAAATGCTTTCGTCAGTGGATTTGCATGATTATCGTCTGATGCGATTTATTCGATCATCACATCACCACGATGTATGATCTGAATGAATCAGATGAATATATAAAGTATATATCTGGATCTTTGATGAGACCATTAATTCTTTAGCCTGCGTTGTAGCCTAGCTCAGCTGCTAACAGAACTATATCTAATCCAATTAGATATATTATCGACCCAAATGGCTTCTATTGCTGCCCCAGCTGCAACAATAATCCACTTTTGTTGTTTATTCAGTAACAGTATCTTGCTTGGAAGATTTCCAACTCACTGTTCCGTTATTCAAACTCTATAGTACCGTTGTTACGACTTATAGTCGTTTTTATCGGTTAGGAAACTTGCAGCAGTGAACCCAGTCACTTCAAGTTCTCATTCTCCATAGTTTAAGAAAGCATCCTTAGTTCATCTAAGATACTTAAGAATGTTCTTAACATCAATCTAGTGACTATCACTTGGATTGGCCTGATTGTGACTCCATATGCTCAAAGCGTATGAGACACCAGGTCGCGTACATTTTTCAATGTACAAGTTCTCGGAGAGTGCCAACAACTTTAATTCTATCCTAATAGATCTTTATTCCTAGAATAAAGGTTGTTTCTCCCAAGAATTCTACGGAGAATTTTCATGAAAGCCAAGCTTTCACCGATTTTATTATGGGAATATCATTTTCAAGAAATGACATATCATCATTATATAGGACATTCACTTTCAGTGCGCTCCCACTAACCTCCTTATACACAAGAATCATATCAGTTTTGAATTAAATCATACACCATTATGATTACATCAAAACAATAGTTCCAAGAAAGCAATGCTTGCTTCAATCCATCCATGGATCGAATTAACTTGCAAACCTTGTTTGCTCGTTTTGTACGACAAAACCGTCAGGATGTTGTAAACATCCTCCAAAAGGTTTCCATTTAAGGAAAGCGGTTTTGGCATTCAGCTGCCATATTTCATAAATGAAACATGCAGCATCAGCAAGCATTATCCAAATGGATTTAACAATGGCAACGGTAAAAGGTTTCGTCGTAATCGACACAATGTTGATAATGATACCTTTTCGCTATAAGCCCATCTTAGTACGTTGGTATGTTGCCTTCCATGTATGTCTTCCTTGAAGACTTATATAGTACCAATAGGCACAATGCCTTCCGGTACAACAACCAGTGTCCAAACTTGGTTGGTATACATGGAATCCATTTAGGACTTCATGGCACTTTGCCATAATAGGGAGTCGATACCTTGTATCACTTCCTCATACGTAGTCAGTTCGTATTCCTCAATAAGATTGACATCTTTATGAGGTGAGATCAGAAACCTGTACCTCTCAGGTTGTTTTCTGAATCTCTCCGACTTACGCGGTTCTTGTGTATTCGAATATTATTGGTATAGTTTCATCCTTGATGAATTATTTGTGTTCCATTAAGGAATCGGTGCCTGGAATAGTATTACTCCGATTTTCATCGAGTTTTACTTTCCTCCCACTTACCACTGCATATAGGTATTCCTCTTAGGAAAACCACATGGCGAGCAACAATTACATTATTCTTTTGTGAGTTGTATAAGTACTATACTTTTGTTTCCCTAGGATAACCCACAATTAGGCACTTATCCGATTTGGGTTCTAGTTTGGTATCATCCAAACATATGCCTTGCATACCCAAATCTTCAGGAATGAGAAAACCCAATTTATTTCCTGTTCATATCTAATATGAAGTATGTCTAACAATTTTTATGGAACCTTATTCAAAATAAGTTTTGCATTGTTTAAAGCTTATCCCTTAAAGGAAATGGTAGCTCAGAGCGACTTATGATTAACCTTATCATGTCCAACAAAATTCGGTTTCTCTATTCGGACACACCGTCAAACTGACGTGTTCCGGGAGGAGTCCTTATTGAAAGAATACTATACTCTTTAAAGTATTTGAGAAACTTATTGCTTAAGTATTTTCATCATGGTCTAACCGTGATGATTTAATACTTTAGCCGATCTGTTTGTCTACTTCGTGTCGAAACTCTTTGAATTTAGCAAAAGTTTCTGATTCGTGTTTCAAAAGAAACACATAACCATGACGCGATGCCACATCCGTAAAGGTCACGAAATATTCATATGCACTTCTAGCCTAGCTAGACATGGGCCCACTTACGTCACTATGAACGAGGGCTAACAGATCGGTGGCACTCGCACTTTTACCAAGTAAAAGGTATTTTAGGCACTTTGCCTAATAACTTAGATTCGTAGACTTTATTTGAATGGAATCAAATATGTCCTAGTATCCACTCTTCAAAAGTGTGGATATACGAGTCTTGTTTAATGTGTCCCAGACAACAATGCCACAAATAAGTCTCAACTGATTAAATGAGTTTGAGCTATTTGTTTGTCATGTTTTATGTTTGAGATTTATTTATATTCAAAATATAAATAATGTTATTCACATCTAATGTGTTTATCTCAATATCATATTTATATAATAAAACACTTTAGTATGCTAGAATATAAAGGTATATCCGCAACAGATTATACTCTGATGTAGAGATAATGTTTCTAGTCAAACTAGTTACATTATAACAGTTTCCTAATTTAAGTACACACCCAAAGGGTAGTTCCTAAACTTAGATTTCTACGGTTAAAACAGCGACTCTCGTCCCGTTTCCGATTCGCAGATCAATCTCATCTGAAGTCAGTATCCTGCTTGTCAGCATATTCTGCACATCTGTACATATTTATGTACCACACTTAGTATCTAAAATCCAATTTTAATACTAGTAGCGAACATATTTATGACAACATATTTGAAGTCGGAGCCTTGCACCGTCTTCACTTCCTTCACGTCTGCCTTGTCCATACGGCAGTCACGCTTTCAGTGACTCTGTTTGCCACAGTTTAGGCAGACATTTTGGGATATGTCATATTTCTTCCCAGAAGATTATAATGATTTTACCTTTGTCCCTTTTCCACACTCCATAAGCCTTTGGCCAAGCCTTGGCCTTCTAGGATGTCGAAGTGAGATGCGCCTTGCGCTTCTTGCCTTATTGCAAACTTTGGCTTTGTCTCCTTGAGAATAGCCATTAACTCTCCAAGAGTTTACTATTACAATTTAGTTTTCTAAGATCTAAGAATAGATCTATGAAGATCCTTCAATTTCATTATCATACTATAAGGGTCTAATCCTTAGTTCTGATTAAGAAATTAAGGAGTCTTTTTGGCAAGGTTATTGGATTAAGCACTAAAGTTATCATCACATGAATATTCCAAATATCATGTTCTACTATTTGCTCAACTCTGGGCTTAGGCTTGAGATGTCACTCTATCAAATAAAGTAATTTCTCGGTTTCCAGGACTATCCTGAAGTTTTATTCCCAATTTGAAAATTAAAGTCGTTTAAATACATTTTCACCCAGGATTATGTTTTAAACACTAATCTTTCAATTATCTTGATTCTAATAGTCCAACTATTTAATCAACGATATTAGGTACTATTGATTATAATGATTACTATAGTCCAACTATATAATCAACTATAATTTAATAGAATAAATTCAATTATATTGATTACTATAATCCAATTATAAAATCAACTATTAATTGAAATTAGTTAATTCAAATATATTGATTACTATAATCCAATTATATAATCAACTATAAATGAAATAGTTTGAATACAGTCCAACTATTTTATTAAAACAACATTAAATATTAGTCCAACTAATATATTAATTTATATTGACGAAAAAATTGAAATGAGCGCGTATGGCAAGTGACTAAACGAATATTGCAAATTTAATACTTGCCTCCCACTATTTTTTCGGCGAGCCTCTAACCCTCTGTTGAGTACTCGGGAAACCTTATTTCCTAGTGGGCTAGGATCCCGTTAAATAACACACAATCTTGACTTTGGCCAACAAATTGTATGATAATTAACTAGGTAGATCTCTAAGATCAATTGGATCCCATCCAATTCCTAGATCCAGTAGGTGGACATCCAAGTCCGAACATATATCTTATATATGCCAATATATCCAATATATTATCTAACCTTTTTCCTCTGAATAAACTAAGCCTTGGCTTTGGCACAACAAACTTAGTGATCCCAGTTAAGCGTGACCCATTGACCTTGGAAAGCTTCGTAATCAATGTCGATGGACAAGAAGTAATCTTGACTTTGGCCAACAAATCACAACTTGGACAATACACCAATATGAAACAAAGCCTTCATGATTCAAACACATCCGCAACGGACAAAGGTCTTGACTTTGGCCAACAAACCAATGTCAGTCTTGGATCTTGAGTAAGAATCACTCAATGGAAGGAAAACGCTTAATATGTGAGAGAGTGAGGCGCGTGTAATTGGCAACCAATTAATTATCTTTGTTAAGGTCTCATCATCATACACCCTTAAACATGAATTCTAAACACATAATAAGGCGCATATAAATAAATATAATAATGATATGTGGATGGATACTTAAACATTGTTCCTAGAACAAATCTCTCATTTCCTCTCTCCCTCCCGCTAGCACAAGTATTACTTCTACCCGATTACATAACACTTCTAAAGAAACCTCTTTTACATTGAGGGGAATAGGTGAGAAGAGAAATACACCGAGTCAAGAGGTAATAGGCTGGACTCGCAGGTCCAATTATAAATTCTAAATTTATTACAATAATTTCCAAAATTGCCCTCAACCATCTAATATCCATATGATATACATTATTCATACATCGCATCCATGTATTCACACAAGCATGTTATCAATCAATCTAATCCAATTAATTAATCTGAATATTAATGACCATCCAATGTTCAAACAACGATTTGATTTTGCGCGAGTCCGACTCGTTTTGCGAATAAGTACTCAAAGTACGATTCTTGAATTAAATTAAACTACAACATTAAATCCAATTTAATTTGTATTAATACTAATTCAACTAATTAATTCCAAATTAAATATTACACTTTTTAATGAACCTTTAGCGACTTAGATTCTAATCTAATCTTTACGGGTCTCAAAGCCCGATTAACATTCAATGTCAATTTAATTTAAAGTCCAATGGGCTTTTAATTAATTTCTAAGGCATGGACTTTTGGTCAATATGGGTCAAACCCAAATACCAAAGCCCATTTAAGAAATCACCCTTATTTGCCAAGAAACTAATTTAGGCCCAATTAAAATTAAAGGTCCATTAAGTCATAATTGGACTTTATGGAAATGGTTTTGGGCCCAATTGGATCCAACCAATTAGTCTAAACCAAACTTGGCCCAACCAAGCCCATTAAGCCCAATTACAACTTTACAAGCCCAATTCCAAATTTGGCCCAATTAATTAACTTACAAAATTCCAAATTTCACAATTAATTAATTTAAAGTGTATGTCATAATTAATTAGCCAAATTAACATTTCTAAAATACTAATTCACTCAATTAATTATGCTCATTATCATCAACTTATGTCCAACATAATTGAATTAAAAAATCAACTCATTTTACATGCTATAACTCACAGCATTCTAGGGTTTTCATGTCCAATTGTAAATCCAATCCAATTGAATCTCAAATTAACATTTCCCAATGTTTTCCAACTCATCCAATGATCAAAAACACAAAAAATACCATGACATTAGGGCAAGATTAGATTCGGCCAAGCCTAACCAATTGGGGAAAAATTGATCCAATCAATATTTCATGAAATTGATCATATACAACTTCAATACAACATCATTCAAGCATACTCAATCAATTAATTTTATCAAATCATGCTCAAAATGATTTTACCCAAATTTTACCCTAAATTCATTTCATGCTCAAAATGGCTCAAGATACCATTGTTGGGTTTCTATTAAGTCCCAAGGATCAATTCAAGCAATGAAACACATGTGAATACTCAACGAAGAATGGCGGAATCATACTTACATTGATTTGATTTTTCGATACGACGAACACAAGCCCTTGCTCCATGAAGCTCTCAGTTTGCTCCTTGTTGTCCTCCAAGATTCGGTCAACTCCTCCATGGATTCTCCAAGCTCCAAGCTTTATTTGATGATTCTATGCTCATGAAATTAGTTCTCTATCACCTTAGGATGACTCTTCATGTGCTAGCATTGGCAAGATTTCCCACAAATTTTCCACTTTCTTTCTTAGTGCTCTCGGTTTTGAAGAACAAAAATGAGAGAAATGGTCTCCTGGCCGAATGCAAAGAGAGGAGAGAAGGAAGGCCCTTGGCTGAATGTGAGGGAGAGAGAGAGAGGTGAGTGTGTGTTGGTTATTTTGGTTTCCAAAACCTAATACCAAAAATCAAAACCAAAAAGTTATATTAGCCTTTCCAAAAGTCAACAAATTTGGAGCCAAAATTTGGAAGTTAATTCCTTCCAACAACTCACATCACTCATGAATAGTGACTGGTTGTCAATCAATCAAAGTGACTAGACATCCATCACTTGAATGACGAGTGATGTGACGCTAGATGAGACTTGTGGGCCGCACTTAAATTCGCAATGCGAGTGCGCCCGCAAACACTCCCGGGCCCGGGTTCGCTAATTCCGAACTAACGAATTTTCCGTTGCGACGTAATTAAATAATTATTCCTAGCAAAATTACTATTCATGTCGCTAACGAATTAATTCTAAATTAACTCATTTGCCCGAATTAAAATCTAATTTTAATTCCATGTCGAAATCCAATTTCGTATAATATATCGAATATATTATTTTATCGATTAATTCCAAATTAATCGTTCTCTCTCTTTAATTAATATTTTATCCCAGATAAAATATCTCCGTAATTAATCCCAGATTAATTTTCTCTCTCTATTAATTAATCCCAGATTAATAAAGTGCGAGTCATACGTCATTGGTGAATCTTCGGGAAGCGACCCATGAGATCTCCGGATATATTGGCAGTAAATACGGTCGTCGGACTATCCGATCACGTACATACTTAGTACTACATTTTTACCGATTTACAAGACATGGGTGGCTTCTAGCAAAGCACCGTACCTACCCAATTCTCCAGAAATATTCTTACTGGAATATGTGATCTATATCAGGCGTAGTATACGTAGTATTGCGTATTTCGATCCAGCATCGGATGTCACGTGCAAGGCCTGGGGCTGGAAATGTGTCTGCCCCGTACGAAGCACATATCGGATCTCTGGTAACTAGTCTCTATAATCGGATAAACATGACCTAGTCATAATATCCCGATAGCTGCAGCATATAAGAGAACCAGTTTCGTATCATACGTGATCATCATCTCCACTATGACTGGAGTGATACTTTCATCTCGACATCACACCCAATACACTACGATTCTCAATATACCCAGAAGAGGCATACACAGAACCTGTTAAAGCTCTAGAAGACCAAAACCAAAGTATATTGATTGTCGCAAGTATTAGCGGTGCAAGTCTCAGGTTAAGACCAAGTACACCTACCCTGATTCGGACTTCCATAGGCACATAGTCATACTACCAATGAAATTCCAAGGGGTCTATCCAGAGCGAAGCTGTTTCCGTACACAGGTAAACACAACCTCCTATTACACTTGCATGAGTATCTTATAACCAAATATATGAGAACTATGCTGTTATGTTCCCACAACGCGCACAAGTGTAATACTAGTCTATTCCGCATTACCGATGTCCAATCTCGATAATACTACGACTAGGGATATTTAATGATTAAACCTTCATGGATTGATACTGTCTCATATCTTATCAATCCGGAACTAATCATATAGACCTTCTATCATTTATACATCTTGGTAATCTAATTACAAATGATAGAAGAGCAATTTCCTTTGTCACATAGTTAATTTGTACAACAACACCTTGATATGTACAAATAGTGATGTTATAGGTCATAACTGTCCAACAAACTAAACCGGAGAATAAAATGGAGTCGACACCTGGTGTGAACTGGGAAAATGATTTAAGGCCGCACTCACCCCTCGCAACGGAAGACCTCAAACCGTTAGGTTCGGAATGGTCCCTTACTTATGTCACTTTGTAATGAACGGATTTGTGCAATTTTAACCAAGTCTACGCAACATACATTTGCAAAAATAATCTACATCTAAATTCATATACGGCCTAAATCTAAGTTTGCATGCTTTAAAAATAAGTCGGGAAAGCGGTAAACACACAACTCATGAATATCTTAAATTAGCACGTGCGGAATAAATATGTGACCAAGGAATTTGGTCGTTCTCAATGTAGGACCTCGTATATCCGGTTGGACATATTCCACGTCAACCGAGCATGTCGTGTCCGGGATAATAAAATAAAATATAATAAAGGGTGCCCTCAGGTCTTACCTTTTAAGTCATTTCTCGATAGTGCGTTTCACGGTGTCAGAATGGTTATCGTTTCTGCTATTTTTTACTGGTCAACTAATCCCGTTGTTTTCTCAGGTTCGCTGTTCCCGTTATTTTGTCTATTTTCACTTGCGGTTTCCGCTAGCTATTTTTTCTGATTCACTCACTGTTCCGCTCGCTGTTTTATTTATTTATTTATTTATTTAATGCAGTTTTTTAGTCTATTTTTGGGCTGGTTTTTGGATGATTTTTGGCAGTTTTCTGTCTTGGTTTTGGCTACTTTGGTCACTGTATTTCTCGCTATTTTTGGTCATTATTTTGGTGACTATTTTGCGGTATTACGGGATGATTTTATAGCATTTTCGGTGGTAGTTTGTGGAGGCTATTTTTACGTGTGCATGGGCTGCATGCAAGGGCAGTTTGTGGGCTGTGTTGAAGGCTTGTTGTGTGCGTGAAGGAGGGCAGTTTCTGTGCGTGAAAGAGGGCAATTTCTGTGCGTGGAAGAGGGCAGTTTCTGTGCGTGAAAGAGGGGTTGTTGGATGGCTTAAAGGCTGCTGGTTAAGGGCTTTAGGTGGGGCTGTTTGTGCAGTATTTGGGGGTGTTTCAGTGGACTGATTTGGTTGTAGTGTTGGTGTGAATGAAGGCCGGTTTATGTGTGAAGTCTGTGAGTGAAGTTTGCTTACGTGTTGAGGATGTGAATGGAGGACAATTTACGTGAGGGCAGTCTTGAAGAAGTGACGTGAGTGAGTTGCTGTCGGTGAAGTTGAGGGGTGTTCCGAGGGTACGTGTGTTGCTGGCTGTAATGAGGGGTACGTGTGTTGCTAGCTATGTTATTTGAAGAATGAGACAGATTGTGTGAGGTGGGGCTGTGGCTTGAAGTAATGGCTTATGTGAAGGGCAGTGTGAAGCAAATGGCTTTTACGTAGAAGGCAGACTGGTGAAGTTGCTGGTCAAAGGGGTGCGTGAAGGCTATATGTAGAAAAGGGAAGGGAGCTACAGTCGATGCTTTGTGTTGATATGTGTGCGGAGTCAACGTGAATGTGTGCGTGAGTTTTGTTTCTTTAGTCGATGTGGAAGTAATGTAATTTGAGGATCTGGCTGTGCTGAGGGATGAGAACGTAGTGCCTGGGGTTCAGAGTCTGTTTGAGTGCGTTAGTGGGGGCTGAGTGGCTGTTGTTGTATTTGGTCGATGTGGGACGTGAGGATCGGTTTGGAGGGTTGTTTTATGCGTGAGTCGAGGCAGTTTCTGGTTGATGTTTGGGCATGATAAGGGGCTATTTTACTGGCAGTTTTGCGTGACAAGGAGGGGGCAGAATAGAGGGCAGTGGGGTGAGTTTGGAGCTGTCTTCAAAGGGAGAATTGGCGAGACATGGGGATGGTTACTGGCAGTGTTTTGGACGTGAATGAGGCTGTCTTCTAAGGGGAATTAGCGTGAATAAAGAGGAGAAGAGAGTGCTTGTGTTGTCTATCTTGTGCTAGAGGCAGGATGGATGAATTTTGGGTTCTTTTTATAGGCGAATGGTGGTGCATTTATTGGGTAGGCTATCATTGATGAGGGTATTAATTGGGTGGCTAATTGATGTTGAAAATGGGATGGGAAACTGGCTTTGTCAATGGTGTGGGGTTACTTGGTTAAATGATGTGGGGTTTGCTTGGTGTGTCATATTTGACTTGGTGAGGGGAGGCTATTAAATGGCTTGAATAATTTGGTAAAGGGATGGCTTTTTTTTGTTTATTGTTGAATTTGTTGTTGGTTCACGTGGGATGGTTTGAAGAGAGGGGATTTGTTGCTTGACTTTTTATGATTTGTGATTTTGTTTGTTTGTTGAATTTGTTTGTGTGGGTTATTTAATTGATTTGTTTTCTTGTGTTTGTTTCTTTGTGATTTATTAAATTGTGATTTGTGTTTGTGTGGGTAGTGACGTGGGGCATGTGTCTTGTTTTTGATTTGTTTATTTGCTTTGTGTGTGATGCTTGACTTTGTTTCACGTGGGGATGAGCTAGGTTTGTGAAGTTAGGGTTTATTATTCTTGTGTTGTGGACGTGAGAATGGAGAGAGGAGAGGGTAGGTTTAAGGTTTGGATCGGGGATAAATTTTAAAACAGAGGCCTAATGAGCAAACCCGAAGCTAAGTAAGCGAATTAAATCCAACGAGGCATTGATCCTTGAATCTTCCCTTCCGACGTCCATTTCCTGCGACTTCCGCAACTCAAAAGGTAGTGCCTCCGCACGAGGCTCATCATCGGGAACTTATATGCAAAAATACAGTGCCTACAACGGGTCCGATTGGCAGGTGAGTCTTCTGACTCTTTTACTTCACATCTGCCTGGTTTAGGAAGAAGCATCTATGCTAAAAAGAGAATAGCCAAAAGAATATGTATCTATTATAAATGTTCTTGTTATGTTTTTTGATACTCGTTGTCATTCTTTATGAATGGTGTCTGATAACCGCGAAGATAAGATTAATTTCATTAGGGATGGCTTGAGTAAGGAGTCTTTGGATGATATATCTAAAACTCTTGAGACGCATCCCAGTGGATATGTGTATCACGAAATTCATGTGTTATATGCACAATTCTAAAAAGAAAGACAACAGTTAAGTCTCGGTAATCTGACTCAAAAAGACCATGTTTGCCAATTTATAAGAAAATTGGATGGGAAGCTTGTCCCTAACGCATAGACGTCAATTAAGCCGTAAATAATTGTAAATATTATATCTCTTTGTCTTTTCCTAATAATTGTAATTTGTTTTGTTGTTTTCTTTTATTTTCTCGGACAGGATCCAGACCTTTTTGACTATCACGATTTATTTTACTGTTAACTAATAATTGTCATTTGGCAGGTATTGGTGCTATTATTTTACTCACCCTTTTCAGGTGTTATAAATTCAACTCATCATTGCACTTTTTAAGACATCCAGAGTAAAACATGGAAGCCACTTCAAGAAGACGAGTTGAAAACATCTGTGTGTTTTGCGGTACTAGTGTTGGTGTTAAGCCACAATACATAGAAGCAGCACAGGAATTGGGTCGAGTCTTAGCTGCAAGGAATATGCACTTAGTATATGGCGGAGACAATCTTAGACTAATGGGGATCGTTTCAAAGGCTGTACAGGAAGGAGGCAGTCAAGTCTTGGGAATCATCCAAAAACCCTTGGCAGAGGCAAATCTTATTGGACCATCAAACGGAAAGGAACTGATTGTGCCAGGTATGTCTGAACGATTGGTAGAAATGATTAATCGTGCTGATGCTTTTATTATTTTGCCATGTGGCTTGGGTACATTGGAGGAAATTTTTACAGTGTTATCTTGGGCGAACCTGAACATACACCAGAAACCGCTTGGATTGTATGACCTTGAAGGATTTTATGATTTTCTTTGTGTGTTTCTTGATGATGCTCGGAGAAATGGGTTCGTGTCAAAACCTTTAAAAGAACTTCTCTTCACTGCCAGAATTGCTCCGGATCTAATTGACCAAATCTTAGCCTATGAACCACAAGTTGACCCTATTCTTTCAAAGATAAATTGGTCCGAGGACGATCGTGGTAAGAGGCGTCGGATTAATCTGGATCTTAACCTTTAACTTTTCGTGTAGAATTTCAGCTAACTATGTATTATCTTCTAAACTCTTCTACTACTGTTTAAGACATTAGGGACAATGTCTCATTTAGGTTTGGGGGAGGGAATTAGTTGATCAGTATCTTGTTTTTAGTTGTGTCTTATTTTTATTTTTAGTCCAAATTTTTTTGAAAAATACAAAAAAAATGAAAATTTTTCAAAAATTACAAAAATATTTTGCGTTTTTGTGTTTTTATTTTGACTAAAAATGTGAAATTGGTAAGAGATAGCTGAGTAAGGAGTTTCCACTCCTGAGACTTATCTCAAACCTAATTCGGAACAATTTAATTTTTATTTATTTTCTTTTGAAGATCAATTAAGGTCTCAAGATCAATTATAAGCATAAATCAAGTGCGAATACACATCGAAGAAGTTGCGGAATACTTACATCGATCGGTTGAGCGATGAGGAGGCAACAAAAACTTTTCTTTTCTTCTTCACTGCATTCGGCAGTGAGCAGTTTTTGCTCACTGGTTTGGCCTCGATTTGGTCCTTCGTCAAGCTCCAAGCTTCGTCGAATGGTTCCCGGCTTATGGGTGGACTTCCCTATCACCTTCGCAAGTCTCGTAAGTGTGCTAGCACTTGTGATTTTGTCACAAAATCCACACTCTAGGCTTCCCACTGCTCACGGTTTTGGAAGAAACCAGTAAGCTTTTTCACAGCCCCTTGGGCGTGTGTGTTAGAGAGAATGAGAGATTGGGTTGAATTGGTTGGAAAAAAAAGTAAATCAAACACTTATATATTTTCCAAAAATAAATAAGTGAATTGTTGGACAATTATGACCCATAGCGTCACTATTTGTACAGATCATGGTGTTATTGTACAAATTAACTATGTGACAAAGAGATTGCACTCTTATCATTTGTGATTAGATAACCTAGATGTATAAATGATAGGAGGTCCATATGATTTGTTCCTGGACGGAGAATGATATGAGACAGTATCAGTCCACGAAGGATAAATCATTAAATATCCCTAATCAGAGTATTATCGAGATTGGACATCGATATATACGTACAAGACTAGTATTACACTTGTGCGCGTTGTGAGGGCACAACGACATAGTTCTCATATATTTGGGTATAGGATACTCATGCAAGTGTAATAGGAGGTTGTGTTTCACCGATGGTACATGAAACAGCTTCGCTCTGGATAAGACCCCCTCGGAATTCCATTGGTAGTATGACTATGTGTCTATGGAATTCCGAAATCAGGGTAGGTGTATTTGGTCTTAACTTGAGGCTTGCCCCGCTAATACTTGCGACAAACAATATACTTTAGTTGAGGTCGTCCAGGGTTTTAACAGGTTCTGTGTACGCCAATGCTGGGTATATTGAGAATCGTAGTGTGTTGGGTGTGATGTCAATACGGAAGTGTCACTCCAGTCATATGGATATGATGGTCACGTATGATATGACTAGGTCATAGTTATCCGATTATAGGGACTAGTTACCAGACATCCGACGTGTGCTTCGTACGGGGCAGACACAATTCCAGCCCCAGGCCTAGCACGTGATCATTCGATACTGGACAGAAATACGCAATACTACGTATACTACGCCTGATACATATCCTTTATTTCTGTAAGGATATTTCCAGAGAATTGGGTAGGCATGGCGCTTTGCTAGAGGCCAACATTGTCTTGTAAATCGGTATAAACGTAGTACGAGGTACTTACGTGTCCGGATAGTCCGACGAACAAATTTACTGCCAACGTATCAAGGGATCTCATGGGTCGCTTCCCAAAGATTCACCGATGACGTATAACTCGCACTCTATATTAATCTGGGATTAATTAGAAGAGAGAGAAAATTAATCTGGGATTAATTGCAGAGATATTTTATCTGGGATAAAATATCAATTAAAGAGAGATAACGGTTAATTTGGAATTAATCGAGAAATTAATATATTTGATATATTAATTGAAATTGGATTTCGACGCGGAATTAAAATTAGATTTTAATTCGGGCGAGCGAGTTAATTTAGAATTAATTCGTTAGTGACGTGAATAGTGATTTCGCTAGGCGTAATCATTTAATTACGACGCAACGAAAAATTTGTTAATTTGGAATTAGCAAACCCGAGCCCGAGATTGTTTACGAGCGCATTCGCATTTCGAATTCGAGTGCGGCACGCAAGTCAAATCAAGCGTCAAATCGCTAGTCGCATCAAGCGTCAAATCATTAGTCACTTTGAGTGATGTGACTTGACAACTTGATGGATTGAGTGATGGAAGTAGGTGTGGCCATTAATTGTTTGACTTTCGAAAGGCCAAATTCATTCAAAATGAATTTGAAATTCACATTTGTGTATAAGATACACAAATTTGGAACACATTTGACAACTCTCTCTTCTCTCTTTCTCTCATCTCTTCACGCCCAAGGGGCTCCAAAATACCTCACTGGTTCTGTTTTTGCCGTGAGATAGGGAAGCTTGGAGTGGGATTTTGTGGCAAAATCTCAAGTGCTATCACAATTACGAGACATGCGAAGTTGATAGGGAATTCCACCCATGAGCCGGGAACCATTCGACGAAGCTTGGAGCTTGACGAAGGACCAAAAACGAAGCCAAAACAATGAGGAAACACAGCCCACTGCTGAATGCATAATGAGCAGAATTTTGAGTTTTGTTGCTTGCCGCGTCGCTCAACCGATCGATGTAAGTATTCCGCAACTTCTTCAATTGTTATTCACACATTATTCATGCTTATAATTGATCTTGGGACCTTAATAGAAACCAATAATGGCATCTAGAGCAAGGTTTGAGCATGAAATGTTTAGGGCTTAAAATTTGGGTAAAATTGATTTTGAGCATGAATTATGAAATTGGATGATTAAGTATGCTTGAATGTGTTTTATATGATGATTGATTGGATCAATTTGTTGAAAAAATTGTTTGGAACATTTTTCCCCAAATTACTTAGCTTGGCCGAAAGTTAGGAGCCCTATATGTCTTGGCATTTTTTATTTTTTGATTCATTGGATGAGTTAGAATCAATTAGGATGTTGATTTAATGTCGATTGTGGGATTAATTGGATTGAAACCAAATCGGATATAAAATCCCCTCCTTGGCCGAGACTTTGAGCATGTGTTGGGTTTGATTTTGTCAAAATGTGTTGGACACTAATTGATGTAATTAAGCATGATTAGTTATGTTAATTAATGTTTTAGAAATGTTAATTGGGTAATTGATTGTGTAATGCACTTTATGTAATTAAATTGTGAAATTGGGTTTTGTGATTTAATTATAATTGGGCCTTAAAATTGGATTTGGGCTTTAATGTTGTAATTGGGCTTGTTGGGCTTTGTATTACAAAGTTGGGTTTAGGCCAAATGGATTGGATCCAATTGGGCCCAAAACCGCTTCCATAAAGCCCAAATGCGACTTAATGGACCTTTAAAGTTTAATTGGGCCTAGTGGGCCAAAATTTATTTATGGGCTTATGGGGTAACTCCCGGATTGGACTTTGGTTATCGGTTTGACCCGAGTTGACCAAAAGTCCACGCCTTAAGAAATTAATTAAAAGCCCATTAGACTTTAATTAAATTGATGTTGGACGTTAATTGGGCTTTGAGACCCGTAACGATTAAATTTGGAATTTAAGTCGTAAAGGTTCGTTAAATAAAGTGTAGTATTTAATTTGGAATTAAATAAGCGAATTAGAATTAAATGCATATTGAATTGGATTTAATTATGTAGTTTAATTTAATTCGAGAATTCGTACTTTGAGTACTTATTCGCAAAAACGAGTTTGACTCGAGCAAAATCAAATCGTTGTTTGAACATTGGATGATCACTAATTATCAGATTAATTAATTTGATTAGATTGATTGATAACATGCTTGTGTGAATACATGTTTGCGATGCATGAATAATGTATATCGGATGGATATTAGATGGGTGGGACTATTTTAGAAATTGTTGTAATAAATTTGATTTATTAATTGGACCTGCGTGTCCAGCCTTATTACCTCTCATTCTTTGTATTTTCTTCTCACATATTCCCCTCAATGTAAATGAGGTTTCTTTAGAAGTGTAGTGTAACGGGTAGAAGTAAATACTAAATACTTGTGCTAGCGGGAGAGATAAAGGGAGAGATTTGATCTAGGATCAATTGTGTAAAGTATACATCCGCATATCATTATTATTTTACATACACGCTTTATTATGTGTTTAGAATGCATGTTTAAGGGTGTATGATGATGAGACCTTAACAAAGACAATAAATTGGTTTCCAATTTGCACGCGAAAAACCCTCGCTCTATATTAAGCGTTTTTCCTTCCATTGAGTGATTCTCACTCAAGATCCGAGACGGCATTAGTTTGTTGGCCAAAGTCAAGGCCTTTGTCTGTCGAGGATGTGTTTGAATCACGATAGCTTTGTTCCATATTGGTGTCTTGTCCAAGTTGTGGTTTGTTGGCCAAAGTCAATACCACTTCTTGTCCATCGACATTGATTACGAAGCTTTCCATGGTCAATGGGTCGCGCTTAACTGGGATCACTAAGTTTGTTGTGCCAAAGCCAAGGCTTAGTTGATTCAGAGGAAAAAGATTAGGAAATACATTGGATGTATTGGCATATATAAGATCTATTAAGGTCCCAAGATCAATTATAAGCATGAATCAAGTGCGAATACACATCGAAGAAGTTGCGGAATTCTTACATCGATCGGTTGAGCGACGCGGAGGAAACAAAAACTTTTCTTTTCTTCTTCACTGCATTCGGCAGTGAGCAGTTTTTGCTCACTGGTTTGGCCTCGATTTGGTCCTTCGTCAAGCTCCAAGCTTCGTCGAATGGTTCCCGGCTCATGGGTGGACTTCCCTATCACCTTCGCAAGTCTCGTAAGTGTGCTAGCACTTGTGATTTTGCCACAAAATCCACACTCTAGGCTTCCCACTGCTAACGGTTTTGGAAGAAACCAGTAAGCTTTTTCACAGCCCCTTGGGCGTGTGTGTTAGAGAGAAAAAGAGAAGGAGAGATTGTGTTGAATTGGTTGGAAAAAATGTAAATCAAACACTTAAATATTTTCCAAAAATAAATAAGTGAATTACCACTTTTTAGGCTTCCAAAAAGTCAAATAGTAAAGCCTTCCAACAACTCCAACAACTACCATCAATCAATCAATGGTCACATCACTCAAAGTGACATGATTTGACGCTTGATGTGACGCTAGATGCTACTAGCGATTTGAAGCTTGATTTGACTTACGTGCCGCACTCGAATTCGAAATATGAATGCGCTCGCAAATAATCTCGGGCTCGGGTTCGCTAATTCCAAATTAACGAATTTTTCGTTGCGTCGTAATTAAATGATTACGTCTAGCGAAATCACTATTCAAGTCGCTAACGAATTAATTCTAAATTAACTCGTTCGCCCGAATTAAAATCTAATTTTAATTCCGCGTCGAAATCCAATTTCGTTTAATATATCAAATATATTAATTCTTCGATTAATTCCAAATTAATTGTTATCTCTCTTTAATTGATATTTTATCCCAGATAAAATATCTCCGCAATTATCCCAGATTAATTTAGAGTGCGAGTCATACGTCATCGGTGAATCTTTGGGAAGCGACCCATGAGATCCCCGGATATGTTGGCAGTAAATTCGGTCGTCGGACTATCCGAACACGTACGTACCTCGTACTACGTTCATACCGATTTACAAGACAAGGTTGGACTCTAGCAAAGCGCCATGCCTACCCAATTCTCCGAAAATATCCTTACAGGAATAAATGATCTGTATCAGGCATAGTATACGTAGTATTGCGTATTTCTGTCCAGTATCGAATGATCACGTGCTAGGCCTGGGGCTGGAATTGTGTCTGCCCCGTACGAAGCACATGTCGGATGTCTGGTGACTAGTCTCTATAATCGGATAAACATGACCTAGTCATAATATCCCGATAGCTGCAGCATTTAAGAGAACCAGTCACGTATCTACGTGACCATCATCTCCATATGACTGGAGTGACACTTCCGTATTGACATCACACCCAACACACTACGATTCTCAATATACCCAGCATTGGCGTACACAGAACCTGTTAAAGCCCTGACGACCTCAACCAAAGTATATTGATTGTCGCAAGTATTAGCGGTGCAAGTCTCAGGTTAAGACCAAATACACCTACCCTGATTTCGGACTTCCATAGACACATAGTCATACTACCAATGGAATTCCGAGTGGGTCTATCAAGAGCGAAGCTGTTTGCCGTACCATCGGTAAAACACAACCTCCTATTACACTTGCATGAGTATCCTATACACAAATTATGAGAACTATGTCGTTGTGCCCTCACAACGCGTACAAGTGTAATACTAGTCTTTTACATATTTATCGATGTCCAATCTCGATAATACTCTGACTAGAGATATTTAATGATTTATCCTTCGTGGACTGATACTGTCTCATATCATTCTCCATCCAGGAACAAATCATAGGGACCTCTCATCATTTATATATCTAGGTTATCTAATCACAAATGATAAGAGTGCAATCTCCTTTGTCACATAGTTAATTTGTACAACAACACAATGATCTGTACAAATAGTGACGCTATGGGTCATAATTGTCCAACAAAAATAGCCCTATATACTTAATCTCCAATTAAATAATATAACCCAAAATATAGAGGGCATCCATTGACGGATGCAGCATGTCGATAATAGAATTAAGATAAATAAAAGAATGAGCATCACAAACGAACCAGCTTCTTGTAAATCTTGTAATTTGAATCCTTCTAAACCCAAGATTAGGAATGACAAAAGAAATTGATGAATTAAATTTGTATCAAAATCTAAACGAATTGAATTAAAATATAATGATATGTTCCAAGAATGCAATCCACCTCCAATTCTCAAGAAAATATCCAAGAAGAAATCCAAATCCGAGGTTAACAAGACAAGTGCGAGTAAAAATAGATCCAAATATATCAAACCTAATATTAGCACGAAGGAATCCAAGAATTACAAGAAAAGACCTGCAAGATCGAGAGAGCTATTTATTGAAGGGTTTAAATCAGAATGAGGCATAGGGCTTTTACTTATTATTTTGTCATTTATTTTTTTATTTTAGACATTATTAGAATTACATTAGTTATTCTAACTTGGGTTTGAATTAACACATGCATGTTATTTAGGCAATTAACGCATGCATGTTGTTTAAGTCATTACGCATGCACTGTTGTTCATTATGCATGGCACTTGCAGCATGCAAATTGGTCAATTACGTGACATTATATGCAACATGTAAGCTAATGGTTTGGTTTTTTTTTTTTGTCAGTAATGTGCCCTTATTAGACTAGGAATGTTAGTTTAATTGGCGTTCCGTTTCGGCATTGGATCACATCATATAATAAATTTATATCCAATTCGTTTATTAAATGAATCTCAATATCAGGATTCGTATTCGATTCATTTAATAAAAGAATTCCAAACGAATATTCATTTAGTACTGATATGATTTTTAATAACATAAACTATTGTAATTTATTTACATTAATTTTTCATAAACATACAAGTATAAATTACACAATTAATGGATTTACTAAAAATAACCCACCAAATCTAACCCACGTTAATTTTTGTGATAACAATAACTTCTAGCAGCAGGAAAAAAATAACTAAATAAACGGATCCTAAAGAAGAAATGAATCGGTAAATTCAAATTCGTATTCGATTATTCTAAAATCGAATCAAATTGATCTATTTACTAAAGGAATAAAATTTTACAAACCCATATCCTCTTTAAAGCGAATCGAACCGAATGAATAAACAAATCCTAACTAAAATTGTTACCCCTACCCAAGATTGCAGGAAATCGAAACAAGAGTTATTGCGAAGGCGAAAGAAGTAACCTATGATGCATTTGCGGTATTTTTATCAACCAACTGAATAATAGCAACAAGCAGTAAGTGTAGGCAAGCTCATATACTTTTGTGTCTATAGCCTTGCCAACAAAGAAGTGCTCAGCTGAGGCAATGCAGAGGCAATAGCCACCCACCTTGAAGTGCACTTTTTAGTCAAACAACGAAGAAAATAAAAGCTAAAGGAGGCAACTAACCTTAAGAATGATGTAGAAGCAAATACAAACAATACCTTAACAAGAACTAAGATAACGGGGCTTCAGCGCCGGCCAAAATAAATCAATCTTAAATCCTTTTAGAAAATTACATATGGCCAGAATATTTCTCAATAAATTTACATCCCTGAGTTATTGAAGAGCCCTGCACATCATTGTTATTTCCTACTTTGTCTCAAACAGAAACATGTTTCCCTATGAGAAACTTATTGGATGCAAAGGCTCAAACATATTAGTATCTCGACAAAATCCAAAAATCAAGGAAGCGACTTTATTTGCTGTATCAAGATGATTATCAATTTTTTTTCAAGAGAAAAACGAACAAAAGAGCTGCACTTCTAGGTCTTTTCATGGTCTTAGGGAAATAAAAATACGACATACCATTTCCAAGTTTCGAAGTAGATGGTATTTTCTGAAAAATATTTGAAAATAGAATCACCAAAGAAGATTTATGGCCAAGATTTTGGATTTATTCTTTCACTGACTGTAGAACCAAATTGTGGGCCACCCTTACGATATTGGATAAGATATTCAATTGGGTATCCCCTCAACTTATGTGGCACAATTCCCAGATCCTGAAATGTTAAAGCTGCAAAGCCAGCGACAAAATGAGAAGTTGAATTTCACAGATGGGAACTAGGAGACAACTGGGAATGAAATAAATATATGATTAGACAGAAAATATTTTGTAATCCTAATATTAACTAATGAACTAACCGTTGTCAGACACAATCAGATCTGAAGTAAGGGCATTAATCTCATCCAGATTGAAAATGCCAGGACTGGGCAATGGAAAGGGTAATTTCTTCAGTAATATCTCCCGAGGCATAGTAAAGGCCTGAAAACATTCACACCAAGAAGCAATTAAATACAGACTCAATACCAAATTAACATGGAACATAATCAGACAGCAAAATATATATATATAATAACACAAACGTTTTGGAATGCCAACACAATAACAAAAGACATTGTCTTTTACTTCATAATTAAGACAGAAAAAAGGGAAGAGTTATCAAATACTTCGATTGCTACAGATCTAACTAAATTATAATAGCTAAAGCATCCAGAAGCATGTGTAGAAATGTTTCTCATCATTTTAAGAAATTTAATCCCCTAAATACAAAGGTTACATAATTACCTTTGCAATAGGGAAAGGAACTTTCACATAGCGAGGATATTCACGGATCATGTCATACATAACCTCTGCCTGCATGGCAATAAAAGTTCAGTTATGCAAGCCTGCACAACTGCAAGTAAATGTGAAATGGGAAGGGAAATTACCAATTCATGCACTGTAAAGACCTCTGGACCACCTAGCTCATAAATTTTTCCCATGCTGCTTCCATCATCTTTTAAGGCCGCAATAATTGCAGCAGCAACATCAACAACATATACAGGTTGGATCCTGCAAAGCAGGCAATGTCAGGAATATATCCAAAGGGTTCAAAAGAAAATTTATATACCAGCCCTGCTCAAAAAAATATTAAAGTCTTCAAATTCCCCAAAGAATACTTTCTGCATGCGGTACAGCGGTTGATGAGTCAACACATACCTGGTAGTTCCACCCCCAAAAAGTGGAAGAAAGTTAAATTTTTTCACAAACTGTGCCCACTTATTCAAAAGCCGATCCTCCGTTCCAATCATTGCAGCAGGCCTCATAATTGTGGCCTACAGAAATTATATTATATTAGGAACTCTGCATATGAAAGCAGCCAGGTAACGATTAAATTAGAAAAGCATGTTATGGATCAACATTTTAGGTGGTGTCCAATCTGTACTTAAATTTATGTTTGTGCATCATACAACAATCGTTTCCTTGAGTGATTTCGAAGCTGAAAAAGAGGCCGAGAACCAATAGGCTACAATCAATTTCAAAAGCCCCAACAAGTATTTGATTAGGTTTCATTTACCCTACTTAAGCATAGCTATGGGACTTATCAAATTATCATCGGCTACTGTCTGGCAATGCTGATATGGCGGATAGAAGATTTTCGGGAATAAGTAACCAGTTTCAAAAAGAAAATTGGAAGAATATAAAAGAATTACAAGGACACAGTACACACAGGTAATAATGGAAGATTGAAAAACTAGAATAAGCTACAAAAAAATAAAAAGAAACCAGTTGACAACTGAAGCAAGCAATCTAAGTATGTTAAAAGGTGGCATATCACAATGCCCTAAAAACAACAAATTCATGATTGCAAAGCCCAAAAAACATTAATGTTTGGCCATGATCGGTAAAATATACTATCACAGGAATTGGCAGTCCTGACAGCATTTGCAAGTGAAAAATAGCAATGATTGAAAACATAGCAGCTTCACGGAGTTAAAAAGGAATAAAGAAGTCCACCAAAGGACGGGAACACAACCATACTTAGCAGTAGAATGTGTATGTAGACTGAAGCAAAGATTCGCTCGAGATCATCATGGCATAAGCCTAAAACAAACTGGTTGAACCGGTTAGCTCAGGTCAGGTCAATGGATCAGAAGATCTTACTAATCATTGGCAGGACAACAAAACATGTTTTAATATAAGGAAAGGGGATAAATGTCTACGCCAAGATTGCTTCGAACTTGGGATTACCTTACTCTCTAATCTCTATTGCTTCGCACTTGGGATGACCTTCTCTCAATATCAGCTAGATGTTAGAAAGGAAATGTATATCTCACCTCAGGTACTTCTCTCAAAACAGCTTCCTCACCAGCAGCTTTAGTACTAAGCACTCTTGATGGGGATGATGGAGATGCCCCTAAGCAAGATACTTGAATAAATCTCATGATACCACCATGTTCTTTTGCAATCTGGACAAATTTACAAATATGAAATTAAACTTGATAGCTGCAGAAGGTAATAACAAATTCAAGACTGTCATAATGTAACTCACAAACCATACATTATTGAAGAAATTGGTAAAGAGAGAGCATTACAACTGATAGATACAAATGCAGTCAACAACAACCGCAATCAACACCGCTACATACATGTTACTTTTGAATAAATATTTCAACCTCATTTTCAAGGGTTGCCCCATGCAAATGATAAAACTTTTGAATTCGGATATCTAAAAGTTGAGTCAACACAATGAATCATTGGGTCACTTTGTCTGTGAAAAGTCATGGACAACTTGATCTCCAAAGAATACATGCAATTTTTCAATTAATATTGTTTCCCCTTCAAACACTAAATTCCAAATTCGTATTCTCGCAATGCCACCACAGTTCAATAAGAATTAAGCATTACAATAACGAATGTGCAAGAACCCACCCCTGCAATGCGTTCAGCCATAAAATGATTCACATCCTCAAAGCTATAGTTTCTGGTCTCGAAATCTCTCCCTGCCAATAAGAAATATTAGCAGTAGTAGTTAATATTTTATATACTCTTAAGATTAAAAGGATTTAATAGGAACATCTACAAGAGATGAATGTCTACCGATAAGATTGATAACAACATTAGCCTTTGCCATTGTGGCCTTGATTGTGTTATCATCTCTTGGGTTAAATTTCATTGGTACTATCTGAGACAGAGAAACAGAAAAAGATCAATTTCATGCATTGGATATAACTGTAAATGCACAGCACATAAATTTTTTATTTCAAATGCATGAAAAGAAAATTTTATACTACTACACCTGTCCCAAATCTCCCATCAACTTGAGATGACGAGGATCATCCTCAGAACCCCGGAAAGGAACTAGCACTTGAGATCCCGTTTTAGCTGGAAGAAAAGTAGATTATATGCAGTCAGAGAAAATACCACTAAATTTCACAGTTGAAACCAAAAAATATGTCAAAACAAAAGTCAACACGATCAAATATAACTAATGCACACCATGACCAACATAATATCAACTAAAGCAATAGCTTGTGAACAAATAACTCACCAAGTTGTTGCACAAGATAACGTCCAAGGAACCCAGTGGCGCCAAACACTGTAGCTATAATGCCACTGTAAAAATAAGTTTCCTTGATCACAAGACCGCATAATGAAATAAAACAAGAACAAAATCCCTCACAAGTAAATTAGGATGCCTTTAAGTGCTTCTGAGTAAAATGTTTTTCCATTCTCCAACCGAAAAGTCAATTTTTTTTTCAATTACCTATTAAGTATTCAAGAAAGAAGTACTATATGTGCATTTTGCTAATCTGAGAACCACGTTTCTGAATTTCATGGTTTTTGAAAGAGACCAAAACGCAACATTTTAAACAAATGAAGAAGACTCATTTGCGATCACATTATGCAAAACAAAACCCACCAAATATTAGCTACATTTATCCCCAAAAAAAAAAAAAAAAAAAAAAAAAAAGTAGAAAAATGAAGAAACATTACCTAACAGAAGATCTTCCACCAGTGCCCTTACGAACAAGGTGACCAATACCTTTAGAGGCAACCGAAGTAGATTCAAATCTCGGATGATCAGCTCCATTATCTGTAAAATTTCACAAAAATATTTATAAAAAAAATGACAAAATTTAACTTAATTAAAACCCTAAAAACAGAAAAATCCGAGGAAATGATGGGATTACAGTAATCGAGGAGCGGGTAAATCGATTTCAGAGAAGAAATGGGAGCTGCGGGCTTCAGTGATTGGTGCCCTAATCGCCTTGCAACGGCCTGCATCGTTACTTGTCAGCTTATAGCAACAAAGAGATCCACAGTCTACTGATTGTGTAGTGCTTTGCTTGGGGCTGGAAATGGGATGAATGCTAACTTGGATCTGGGTCGGGTTTCAATCAGGCCCATTCTTTCTGCCCGGTTTGGTTTTTTTTATTTTTATTTTTTTTAAAAATAAAATTATCATTCTAGGTTTTGGCAAAACTTTATTTAAATCGGAAAATATTTAAAGTATATCAATTTTCATTTGAAATTATTAGCTATGTATCAATTTCTAGCGAAGTTTTAGGGAATTTATCATCATTCCACTATTAATTTATGGAATTTTTCAATTTTCAGCATGGCAATGGGCTTGGAGTATCCTTGTTCGAGCCCGACCAACCAAAAAAAAACCTGAGCCCGGAAAAAGCTTGGTCCGTCATTTTTTCAGGCCGGGTCGGGTCGGCCCATCCCGTGCTCAGGTTTTTTTGCTCTATTTTTTATTTTTTTATAATTTTTACAAAATTAGTAATAATCAAAATCGTATACTAAAATATATCAATAAAAATAGAGAATCAATTCCTCAAAGATATATGCATCAACCTAAGAATCAAAAATCTATTAATTAATTAATATTTTTATTTTTTTTTTTTTTTACCGGGCCTGGACCGGGCCCAAGCCCTACCATTATACGACCCATTCTATATTTTTTAAAGATCAGTCCGAGCTAAACCTCGGATGGACCGGACCGGGCCACGGGCTAAATTGCCATCTCTAATTTCTAGCGAAGGTTATGCGTGGTTTTCTTTGATTTAAAAAAATGGACGACTATTTTGTAGGTTTTGACCAAAGTTGAATTAAATGCGAGAATATTTTAAGTATATTAATTTTCATATGAAATTGTTAGTTATGCATTAATTTTGCACTGAAGTTTTAGGGAATTTATCATTCTTTTCACTGTTGATTATAAAAATTGATATAATTTACAAATTTTCGAATGGAAATTGATGCGGCGGTAAATTCTCTAAAAATATAGTATAAGTGTAAGAGAGACATGTCCATTAAAAAGTGTCTTATAGGAAAGACACAAGTTGATGGGACATATCTTCTATATTGTAAGAACACATCTCTAGACTCCAAAGAGCATAAGGAATGGGTATAACTCTTAGGAGAGTTACACCCTAACCTAAAGGGTGCCCATAAAATCACAATTCCATGCCTATAAAATGTGGCTTTGAGATCATTTCTAGGCATCCAAAATATTCATAAGTCTTTAATTTGTCTAGAGAGTAATTTAAAGAGATAGTTTCCACCATTTGTCATTGTTCAAATTTTTGGAGAAAAGAGTGCTCCTTCTACAAGAAGCATGCTAGTAATCCTGCTAGAACGTTAGCCACAAGACATCTGTAGAGTACCGAGGCGTGACTAATAAGTTCTTAAGGACAGTGGCAACTCGACTTGGATCAAGTTTTCAATCATCTTCAATATTATTCAGGTTTTTCTAAGTTTCGTGGTTTATGTTCTGGTTTTTGGTATGTTAGTGTACAATTAATTAAATGATGCATGTTAATTTCATTTAATAACACATTTACGACAACAATCTTAGGAACTTATTACTTTCTGTGTGTTGTTAACTCTGAATTTTACATGTTATAATTGTCTTCTTCTTGGAAAATGTGTTATGTGCATGAAAAATATACATGAGTGTTCGAACGCTCGACGATTGTGTAGGCAAAAAATTTTATTTTACGCAATTTTCGTTCAAACGTGTCTTCAAACGCAACTGGAATGCAATTCTTCTAGAAAGTTTTGTTCGAACGCATCTTCAAACGCTGCACAAACGTGAACTCTCTGGAAAGTTTCATTCGAACGTCTGAACGAACGTGACACTAACGCAAGTTACTCTTGGAATTTTTTAGATTTAAAAATAATAACATATACTTCGATTAATCTATATTATAGAATGATATACATGTTATAGATATGGAATTGGCATTGTAGAATATATATATACTAGTTTTTGCCCGTGCCTACGGCACGGTGTTACAGTATTAAATGATTTTATTTTTTAATTAAATGATGCACATGCCTACGGCACGGTGTTACAGTATTTGGCCCGTGCCTACGGCACGATGTTACAGAATTAAATGATTTTATTTTTTAATTAAATGATTTTATTTTAACTTTCTATTTTTTAATTTGAAAATTTGAAAATTTTTGACCCATTCCATCAATCAATTCACTCTCTTTCCTCCAATTACCAATGAAATGATCTGAGCCGTCAATTAAGCCACATAAAGAGAGCCGTTGGATACACTCTCTTTCCTCCAACACCATTCTCCTTTATTATTATTATTATTATATATATATATATTAACTTAGAAAAATCATATACTGAATTTTGTAAACTTGGTAGTATATGTTTAAGTTAATATTAGGGTATTCAATTATCACAAGCATACACCTGGTCAATAATGTAATAGAGTTGAAAATTATTTGTTTGTTGCATACTTGATTGAGAGTTAAAAGTATAATTGTACACAAGTAATTACATTCAAGCTTGATTGAAGTTAAAATCATATACACATCTATTTGAAATATTATTGTCTTTGTGAATTGAAATGAACATTAAGATTGAACGTCAAAGATATTCTATTAAGAAAGTGTTTAAGGAAATTCTGTCAATAATGCAATAAGAGCCTAAGTGGGCATGAATTTAAGTGGTTACACCGGACCCCCTCGTCCTTTGAGAATTTTCCTTTATTCACTTACCATAGGAAACCTTCGTCATAAATTCAAGGACTTGTGTTATTTGGTACTACTGTCCAAAATAACAATAAGTGGATTCTTAATGTATCACTTAAGCAAGATCATACGTTTGATCATTGCATGATTTGTCTTTTGTAGACTTATTGATTACTGTCAATTTCCAGTTACACATGGCTAGCGAAAATATCACAATACCGATCGCTCATGGAGAGAAACCGGAAAATTTTGATGGAGCAAACTTCAAACAATGGCAGAGCAAAATATTATTCTACCTAACAAAACTACAGTTGGCTAAGTATCTAAAAGATCCTCCGAGTTTTGTGGAGGGTGAAACGGAAACAGCCAAGCAACTACGAGAAGAAACATGGTCGTCAGACGACTTCTTGTGCAAGAACTACCTCTTTGGAGGACTTGACAATACCATGTATAATGTATAACAATGCATGACTTCTGCGAAGATTCTCTGGGAATCTCTCAAGAAGAAATATAAAACAGAGGATTTCGGATAGAATAAATTTATGGTGGGTAGGTTCCTAGACTACAAGATGATAGATTCAAGGACTGTGATGTCTTAGATGGGTGAACTATAACTAATCATTCATGAAATATTAGATGAATGAATGAAACTCTGCGAGACGTTTCAAATTACCACAATTATTGAAAAGTTGCCTCCATCATGGAAGGACTTCAGGAGCTATCTGAAACACAAGAAGAAGCATATGAGTCTTGAAGACCTTGGAGTTTGATTGGGGATCGAATAGGACAATAGTAAGTCCGAGAAGGCTAGCTACAAGACTATGGAGTCTAAGACCAACATCGTCGATGGTGTAAAGGGTAACAAGAAAAGAAAGAACTATGAAGCTGACTCTTCCCAAGTAAACAAGAAGTTCAAAGGGAAGTATTACAT
This sequence comes from Zanthoxylum bungeanum, assembly GCA_019454045.1. Lineage (NCBI taxonomy): Eukaryota > Viridiplantae > Streptophyta > Magnoliopsida > Sapindales > Rutaceae > Zanthoxylum > Zanthoxylum bungeanum. Next base: position 181,236 of record SKCR01049502.1, on the reverse strand, counting down.
CTGTGGGAAAAGCGGTCACATAGCAAATGACTGCAGAAACAAGAAGTCTCAGGACAAGGCAAGAAAAAGAAAAATGAGGCACATGTCACTGAGGATGAGTAGCTAACTGACGATATTTCAGAGATGAATCTCTCAGCAAATGTAACTGAAGCCAACTTGGTTGGGAATCTGAGAGAATGGTGGGTAGACACGGGGGCTACTCGTCATATTTGTGCTGACAATAAAATATTTTCCTCCTACCAAAAGGTCGATGGTGGCGATAATCTGACAATGAGAAACTCGTCTACCTCTAGAGTGGTTGGACAAGACATAGTGGTTCTAAAGATGACATTAGAGAAATAGCTTACATTGAAGAATGTTTTGCATGTTCCTAATATTCTGAAGAACTTGGTTTCGGGTTCACTCCTTAGCAAGAATGGTTTCAAGCTTGTATTTTTTTTTTCTGATTTATACTGATAAAAAATGATGTCTATGTAGGAAAATGATATCTCACCGATGGTCTTTTCAAGTTCAATGTAATGATTGTCAATTGACACAATACTAATAATAAAGCTACATCTTCTACTTATATTATTGAGTCAGAAAATATATGGCATGAGAGGTTAGGGCATGTTAATTATGATACAATGTGTAAATTAATTAACATGTACCTTATACCTAAATTTACAATTGATAACCAACATAAATGTGAAGCATGTGTCGAAGCAAAAATGAATAGAACATCATTTCATTCCATAGAACGAAGTTCTGAATCTTTGGAACTTATACACACCGATGTGTGTGATATGAATGTTGTGCAAACAAGAGGCGATAAAAAGTACTTTGTCATTTTTATCGACGATAGCACAAGATTCTGTTATGTGTATTTGTTAATGAGAAAAAAATGAAGCTATTGAGAGTTTTATACACTATAAGAACGAAGTTGAAAATCAACTTGGCAAGAAGATCAAAAGAATCAGAATTGATAGAGGAGGTAAATATGTGTCACCATTCGGTGAATATTGTTCCAATCATGGAATTATTCACGAAACTACTGCTCCTTATTCGCCTCAACAAAAACGAGATTGTGGAACGCAAAAATTGAACAGTGAAGGAAATGATGAATGCCATGTTGAAAAGCTCTGGTTTACCCCAGAACTTGTAGGGGAAGCCTTGTTTTCCGCTAATTATGTTCTGAACAAGTTACCTCATATAAGATTGGACAAAACACTTTATGAATTGTGGAAATGTCATGTACCTTCCTACAAATGTCTAAAAGTGTTGGGGTGTCTCAATTGAAGAAATATAATAAAGGAGATCTAAATGTGGCTAGAACTCTTGTGGACATTGTTGAACAATTATGACCCATAGCATCACGATTTGTACAGAACATTGTGTTGTTGTACAAATTAACTATATGACAAAGGAAATTGCTCTTTTATCATTTGTAATTGGATTACCGGGATATATATAATTGATAAAAGTCCATATGATTAGTAACAGATCAATAAGATATGAGACAGTATTAATCCATGTAAGGTTTAATCATTAAATATCACTAGTCGTAGTATTATCGAGACTGGACATCGATAATGCGGAATAAACTAGTATTACACTTGTGCGTGTTATGGAAGCGTAACGACATAGTTCTCATATATTTGGGTATTGGATACTCATGCAAGTGTAATAGGAGGTTTTGTTTACCGATGGTACGGAAACAACTTCGCTCTGAATAGACCCCTAGGAATCTCATTGGTAGTATGACTATGTGTCTATGGGAATCCGAATCAGGGTAGGTGTATTTGGTCTTAACTTGAGACTTGCATCGCTAATACTTGCGAAAATCAGTATACTTTGGTTTTGGTCGTCCGGGGCTTTAACATCTTCTGTGTACGCCTCTTCTGGGTATACTGAGAATCGTTGTGTATTGGGTGTGATGTCAATATGGAAGTATCACTCCAGTCATATGGAGTTGATGATCACGCAAGATACGGAACTAGCACTCTTAAGTACTGTAGTCATCGGGATAATATGACTAGGTCATGATTATCCGATTATAGAGACTAATTACCAGAGATCCGATATATGCTTCGTACGGGGCAGACACAATTTCAGCCATAGGCCTAGCATGTGATATCGATACTGGATCGTAATACGCAATACTACGTATACTACATCTGACAAAGATTACATATTCCTTAAAAGAATATTTCTGGAGAATTGGGTAGGCACGGTGTTTTGCTAGAAGCCAACCATGTCTTGTAAATCAGTAAAAACATGGTAAGGGGTACGCACGTATTCGGATAGTCCGATAACCGGATTTACTACCAATATATCAATGGATCTCATGGGTCGCTTCCCGAAGATTCACCGATGACGTATGACTCGAACATAATTAATCTGGATTTAATTATAAGAGAGAGAAAAATTAATCTATGATTAATTGCGGAAAGATTTTATCTGTGATAAAATTCAATTAATAGAGAGAGAACGATTAATTCGGAATTAATCGATAAAATAATATATTCGATATATTAAATGAAATTAAATTTAATAACGGAATTAAAATCAGATTTTAATTCGGGAGAACAAATTAATTTAGAATTAATTCGCAAGCGACATTAAATAATAATTTTGTTAGGCATTATTATTTAATTAAATTTGATTTAATTAAGTCACAACGAAAAATTCGTTAATTCGGAATTAACGAACCCGAGCCCGGAATGTGTTTGCGGGCCCACTCGGATTTTGAATTCAAGTGGGGCCCACATTTCACATCACAAGTCACATCACTTGTCTTTCTCATCACTTTTTATGATGGAAGTTAGTGTGATGTGATGTTGGCTTGTTTTTCACACCAGTTAATAAAGTGATGGACATTTTACCAACTTGGAATTTTGGTATTACTTTACATTTTGATTTTTGAAATCAATTAATTTTTGGTAACACATTCACTCATCTCTCTCATCATTCTTTTTCTCCTCTTTCACGCCATTTTGCACTCTCCCTCTCTTGGACTTGGCTTGGCCGAAACTTACCAAGAGAAAATGAAGAAATTTGTTGCAATTTTTCTAGTGCTAGCACACAAAGAATCATACAAAAGTGATAGGGAAACATTTCCCAAGAGTTTGGAATTCTTTCCTCAAAGCTTGGAGCTTGACACTCAACATTGGAGGAGCTTGGAGCAACTTCAAAAGAAGCAAAAATTTTGAACTCTATACATCCTATAACCGATCATTGTGAGTATAATTCCGTTATACGTCTTTGAGTATTTACACATCTTTCATGCTTAATATGATCTTGGTTTGTTCATTAGAACCCAACAATGGTATCAGAGCATAAATTAAGCATGAAATTGAATTATGGTTCTTAATCTAAAATTTGGGTAATTTTGATTTGAGCATGATTTGATCAAATTGTTTCTTTGCGTATGCTTAGATAATGATAACTAAGTGTTATGCATGATCAATTTTATGAAAAATTAATTGGATTAATTTTCCCCAAATTACATTGCTTGGCCGAATGTAAGCATGAACTCTAATGTCATGGTGATTTTGATTTTTAGACCATTGGATGTGTTTAAAATGATTGGATAAATTGATTTGTGATTTAATTGGATTGAAATCAAAATTAATGAAGAAAAATCCATAATGTCGTGACATGTAGTAGCATGTAATTAGTTGATTTTGTTTCAATTATGTTAGACATGAATTGAATATAATAAAGCATGATTAATTATGTAAATTGGTATTTTGGAAATGTTAATTTGAATAATTAATTATGACTATACACTTCAATTAATTAAATTATGATATTTGGAATATTAGAATTTAATCAATTAGGCATAATTTGAAATTGGGCTAAAATTGTTGTATTTGGGCCTAATGGGCTTGGTTGGGCCAAGTTGGTTTAGGACAATTGGATTGGATCCAAATTGGGCCTAAAACCATTCCATTAAGTCCAAATATGATAAATGGGCCTTTTAAATTTAATTGGGCCTAATGGGTCAAAATTAATTTTATGGCAAATAAGGTGATTCCTTTATTGGGCCTTGGCACTTGGGTTTGACCCATATTGGCCAAAGCCCATGCCTTAAGAAATTAATTGAAAGCCTATTGGACTTTAATTAAAATTGATATTGGATGTAAATTGGGCTTTGAGACCCATTAAGATTAGATTTAGAATCTAAGTCGTAAAGGCGCATTAAAAGTGTAATTATTTAATTTAGAATTAAATATAGAATTAGTATTGAATACAAATTAAATTGGATTTAAAATTGTAGTTCGATATAATTCAAGAATTCGCACTTTGAGTACTTATTCTTAAACGAGTTAAACTAACGCAAATCAAATCGTTGTTTGAACATTGGATGATCACTTAATTCAAAGATTAATTAATTTGATTAGATTGATTGAATAACATGATTTGTGTGAAATACATGGATGTGTTGTATGAATAATGTATATCGGATGGATATTAGATGGGTGAGGGCAATTTTGGAAATTATTGTAATAAATTTAGAATTTATTAAATTGGACCTGCGTGTCCAGCATTTATCTCTCGATTCTTTGTAATTCTCTTCTCACCAATTCCCCTCAATGTAAATGAGGTTTCTTTAGAAGTATTATGTAATTGGGTAGAAGTTAGAATAGTGCTAGCCGGGAGAGAAAATGGAGTGATTTGTAAATTTGTGAGATATACATTCGCATATCATTATTAATTTATTTATCACGCCTTATTATGCTTTTAGAATGCATGTTTAAGGGTGTATGATGAGACCTAATCAAAGATAATAAATTGATTGCCAATTTACGCGAAAAATCCTCAATAAATATTAAGCGATTTCCTTCCATTGAGTGATTCTCTCTCAAGATCCAAGATTGACATTGGTTTGTTGGCCAAAGTCAAGACCTTTGTCTATCGCGGATGTGTTTGAATCATGGAGGCTTTATTCCATATCGTACGCCTTGGGCAAGTTGTGATTTGTTGGCCAAAGTCAAGATCACTTCTTGTTCATCGGCCTTGATTACGAAGCTTTCCCACTGTCAATGGGTCACACCTAACTAGAATCATTAAGCTTATTGAGCCAAAGCCAAGACTTAGTTGATTTAGAGGAAAAGTTTAGGCAATGTATTGGATATATTGGCATATATTGGATATATATTTCGGACTTGGAGGTCCACCTATCGGATCTAGGAATTGGATGAGATCCAATTGATTTTAGAGATCTACCTAGTTAAATATCATACAGCTTGTTGGCCAAAGTCAAGGTTGTGTGTTATTTAACGGGATCCTATCCCACTAGGAAACTAGGTTTCCCGAGTACTCCACAGATGGTTAGAGGCTCGTCGAAAATAGTGGGAGACAAGTATTAAATTTGAAATTTCGTTTAGATACTTGCCAATACGCGTTCATTTCATTTTTCGTCATCAATTATTTATAAATATATTAGTTGGACTAATATTCAATTGTTTTTTTTAATTAAACAGTTGGATTATATTCAAACTACTTCATTTATAGTTGATTATATAATTGGATTATAGTAATCAATATATTTGAATTTAACCAATCAAATAGTAGTTGATTATATAGTTAGACTATAGAAATCATTATATTCGATAGTACCTGAAATCGTTGATTGGATAGTTGGACTATTGGAATCAAGATAATTGAAAGATTAGCATTTAAAACATAATCCTGGGTCAAAATGTCTTTAAGCGACTTCAATTTCATATTAGGAATAGAACCTCAGGATAGTCCTGAGAGCTGAGAAGTTACTTTATTTGATAGAGTGACATCTCGGGCTTGAGCCCGGAGTTGAGCAAATAGTGGAGCGTGAGCTTTGGAAGACTAATGGTGATGATAACTTTAGTGCTCAATCTGTTATGCTTGCCGCAATGACTCATTAATTTCTTCGTCAGAACTAAGGATTAGATCCTTATAGTATGATATTGAAATTGAAGGATCTTCATAGATCTATACTTAAATATTAGAAGTACTGATTGCAAAAGAAAACTTTTGGAGAGTTAATGGCTATGCTCAAGGAGACAGAGCCAGAGCTTACAAAAAGGCAAGAAGCTCAAGGCGCATCTTACTCCTGCATCCCAGAAGGTCTAGGCTTGGCCAAGGCTTATAGGGATGTGAAAAGGGGCAAAGGTAAAATCATCACAGTCTTCTGGGAAGATAAATGACATATCTCAAGATGTCTACCTAAAATGTGGCAAACGGGGTCACTGGAAGCGTGACTACCATATGGACAAGGCAGACATGAACGAAGTGAAGACGGGCAAGACTCCAACTTCAGGTATGTTTATTATAAACATGTCCACTGCTGGTTTTAAAATTGGATTTTAGATACTGGATGTGGTACATAAATATATGTACTGATGTGCGGGATCTGCTGATTAGCAGGAGACTGGCTTCAGTTGAGATCGACCTATGAGTCAGAAACGGGATGAGAGTCGTTGTTTTGGCCGTAGAAACCTAAGTTTTGGAACTGCCATTTGGGCATGTACTTAAATTAGGTGACTGTTATAATGTATCTAGTTTAAACTGTTGCGGGTATACCTTTATATTCTAGAACACTAAGTGTTTTGTTTATAAAGATGATATTGAGATAAGCACATTAGATGTGAATAACAATATTTATATTTTGAATATAAATGAATCTCAAACATATAATATGACAAACAAAAGCTCAAACTAAATAAATTTGTTGAGACTTATAAGTGGCATTGTTGTCTGGGACACATAAACAAGACTCGTATATCCACACTTTTGAAGAGTGGTTACTAGGACAGATTTGATTCTAAGGCAAAGTGCCTAAAACACTTTTTACTTGGTAAAAGTGCAAGTGCCACCGATCTGTTAGCCCTAGTTCATTGTGACGTAAGTGGACCCATGTTTAGCTAGGCTAGAGGTGGATATGAATACTTCGTAACCTTTACGGATGTGGCATCGCGTTACATTTATGGTATCTTATGAAACACAAGTCAGAAACTTTTGAGTAATTCAAAGAGTTTCGACAAGAAGTAAGAAAACAGACCGGTAAAAGTATTAAAAACATTACGGTCGGACCGTGATGGATAGTACTTAAACATATAAGTTTCTCGATTACTTGAAAGAGTATGGTATTCTTTCACAGTGGACTCCTCCCGGGACACCTCAATTTGACGGTGTGTCCGAACAGAGAAACCGAACTTTGTTGGACATGGTAAGGTTAATGATGAGTCGCTCTGAGCTACCAATTTCCTTTTGAGGATACGCATTAAACAGTGCAATACTTATTTTGAATAAGGTTCCATAAAAATCTGTTAGACAGACTTCATATTAGATATGAACATGAAAGAAACCGGGTTTCTCATTCCTGAAGATTTGGAATGCTGGGCATATAATTGAATGTTTGGATGATACCAAACTAGAACCCAAATCGGATAAGTGCCTATTTGTAGGTTGTCCTAGGGAATCCAAAGTATAGTACTTATACAACTCACAAGAGAACAATGTAATTGTTGCTCTCCATGCGATTTTCCTAAGAGGAATTCCTATATGCAGTGATAAGTGGGAGGAAAGTAAAACTCAATGAAAATCGGAGTAATACTGTTCCAGGCACCGAGTCCTCACGGAACACCAACAATTCATCAGGGATGAAACTGTACCAATAATCTTCGAATACACAAGAACCGTGTAGGTCGGAGAGAGTCAGAAAACAACCTGGGAGTTATAGGTTTATGATCTCACCTCATGTAGATGTCAATCTTATTGAGGAAGACGAACCGACTACGTATGAGGAAGTGATACAAGGTATCGACTCCTTTTATGGAAAAGTGCCATGAAGTCCGAAATGGATTCCATGTATACCAAACCAGAAGGCATTGTGCCTATTGGTATTAAAATGAGTCTTCAAGGAAGACATACATGGATGGCAACATACAAATATACAGAGCTAGGCTTGTACAGAAAGGGTATCGTCAACGACATAGTGTCGACTACGACGAAATTTTTTCACATGTTGCCATGATTAAATCCATTTGGATAATGCTTGCTAATGTTGCATATTTCATTTATGAAATATGGCATATGGACATCAAAACCGTTTTCCTTAAAGGAAACCTTTTGGAGGATGTTTATCAATATCTTGACGATTTTTTCGTACCAAAACAAGCAAATAAGGTTTGCATGTTAAATCAATCCATTTATGGATTGAAGTAAGCATTGCGTTCTTGGAACTAACGATTTGATAAGATCATAATGGTATATGGTTTCATTCAAAACGATAAAGATTCTTGTGTATATAAGAAGGTTAGTGGGAGCGCACTGATAATAATTGTCCTATATAATGATGACATATCATTTCTTAGGAGAAACAACATTTATTCTAGGAATAAGGATCTACTGGGATAGATCTAAAAGTTATTGGCACTCTCCGAGAACTCGTACATTGAATTAAATATACGCGATCTGATGTCTCATATGCTTTGAGAATATGAAGTCACAATCAGGCCAATCCATGTGATGGTCACTGGATCAATGTGAAGAACATCCTTAAGTATCTTAGACGAACTAAGGATGTTTTCTTAAGCTATGGAGAAGGATAACTTGAAGTGACTGGGTTCACCGTTGCAAGTTTTCAAACCGACAAAAACGACTGTAAGTCGCAATAAGGGTACTATATAGTTTGAATAATGGAACAGTGAGTTAGAAACCTTCCAAGCAAGATATTGTTGCTGAATAAACAACAAAAGCATAATATTGTTGCAGCTGAGGCAGCAAAAGAAGCATTTTGGATCTATAAAATTCCTAATTAGATTAGGAGTAGTTCTGTTAGCAGCTGAGCTAGGCTACAACACAGGCTAATGAATCACGGTCTCATCAACGATCCAAGTATGTACTTCAACCATTTCATCTGATTCGTAAGATCATACATCGTGGCGATGTGATGATCGAATAAATCACATCAGATGATAACCTTGCATATCCGCTGACGAAAGCTGTTTCTCAGCAGAAATTTGAGCGACCCGTATATAGTTCAGGTGTAGAACACTTGAGTGATTGGCTATAGGCCAAGTGGGAGATTGTTGGACAATTATGACCCATAGCATCACGATTTGTACAGAACATTATGTTGTTGTACAAATTAACTATGTGACAAAGGAAATTACTCTTTAATCATTTGTAATTGGACTATCGGGATATATATAATTGATAAAAGTCCATATGATTAGTACCGGATCAATAAGATATGAGACAATATTAATCCACGTAAGGTTTACTCATTAAATATCCCTAGTCATAGTATTATCGAGACTATACATCGATAATGCGGAATAGACTAGTATTACACTTGTGTGTGTTATGGAAGCGTAACGATATAGTTCTCATATATTTGGGTATTAGATACTCATGCAAGTGTAATAGGAGGTTCTGTTTACCGATGGTACGGAAACAGCTTCGCTCTGAATAGACCCCTCAGAATCCCATTGGTAGTATGACTATGTGTCTATAGGAATCCGAATCAGGGTAGGTGTATTTGGTCTTAACCTGAGACTTGCTTCGCTAATACTTGCGACAATAAATATACTTTGGTTTTGGTCGTCCGGGGCTTTAACAGGTTCTGTGTACGCCTCTTCTGGGTATACTGAGAATCGTAGTGTATTGGGTGTGATGTCAAGATGGAAGTATCACTCCAGTCATATGGAGATGATGATCACGTAGGATACGGAACTAGTACTCTTAAGTACTGCAGTCATCGGGATAATATGACTAGGTCATGATTATCCGATTATAGAGACTAGTTACCAGAGATCCGATATATGCTTCGTACGGGGTAAATACAATTCCAGCCCTAGGCCTAGCATGTGATATCGATACTGGATCGTAATACGCAATACTACGTATACTACATATGACAAAGATTACATATTCCTTAAAAGAATATTTCTGGAGAATTGGGTAAGCACGATGCTTTGCTAGAAGCCAACCATGTCTTGTAAATCGGTAAAAACATGGTACAGGGTACGCACGTATTCGGATAGTCTGATAACCGGATTTACTGCCAATATATCCAGGGATCTAATGGGTCGCTTCCCAAAGATTCACCGATGACGTATGACTCGAACATAATTAATCTGGAATTAATTATAAGAGAGAGAAAAATTAATCTAGGATTAATTGCGGAAAGATTTTATCTGTGATAAAATTCAATTAATAGAGAGAGAACGATTAATTCGGAATTAATCGATAAAATAATATATTCGATATATTAAATGAAATTAAATTTCATAACGGAATTAAAATCGGATTTTAATTCGGGCGAACGAATTAATTCGCAAGCAATATTAAATAGTAATTTTGCTAGGCATTATTATTTAATTTAATTTGATTTAATTAAGTCACAACGAAAAATTCGTTAATTCGGAATTAACGAACCCGAGCCTGGAATGTGTTTCCGGGCCCACTCGAATTTTGAATTCAAGTGGGGCCCACATTTCACATCACAAGTCACATCACTTGTCTTTCTCATCACTTTTTATGATGGAAGTTAGTGTGATGTGATGTTGGCTTGTTTTTTACACAAGTTAATAAAGTGATGGACATTTTACCAACTTGGAATTTTGGTATTACTTTACATTTTGACTTTTGAAATCAATTAATTTTTGGTAACACATTCACTCATCTCTCTCATCATTCTTCTTCTCCTCTTTCACGCCATTTTGCACTCTCCCTCTCTTGGACTTGGCTTGGCCGAAACTTACCAAGAGAAAAGGAAGAAATTTGTTGCAATTTTTCTAGTGCTAGCACACAAAGAATCATACAAAGGTGATAGGGAAACCTTTCCCAAGAGTTTGGAATCCTTTCCTTAAAGCTTGGAGCTTGAAACCCAACATTGGAGGAGCTTGGAGTAACTTCAAAAGAAACAAAAATTTTGAACTCTACACATCCTATAACCGATCATTGTGAGTATAATTCTGCTATACTTCTTTGCATATTTACACATCTTTCATGCTTAATATGATCTTGGTTTGTTCATTAGAACCCAACAGACATAACTTTTCATTTATCAAAAAATATTGGCTCAAACGTCTTAATTGGAGTTCTCGAGAATCATCGGAAGTCTGATATATCTCACAAATTACACACGACCAAATATCGCTTAATCTGTAAACAGGCTTAGTAGATATATGAGTAATATATGACATAACTACTGGAAAGCTATTGTAAGAGTTTTGAGGTATCTGAGAGAAACTTCAAAATATGGTCTGTATTATACAAGATATTCTGCTATTCTATAGGGATACACCGATGCTAACTGGATATCTGATACAGTGGATTCCAAGTCCACGGGCGGATTTGTTTTCATACTTGGTGGTGCAGTCGTGTCATGGAAATCCTACAGTCAAACATGCATTGTCCGGTCTACTATTGAATCTGAGTTTATAGCATTAGACAAAGTAGCAGAAGAAGCATAATGGCTTCGAAATTTCTTAGAGGATATTCCAAATTATCCAAAACTAGTGCCAACCATAAGTATACATTGTGATAGTCATCGACTATTCGGAGAGCCCAAAATATAATGTATAATGGTAATTCTCGATATATACGTCGCAGACACAATACCATGCTACAACTGCTCTCAAGCGGTATAATTTCGATAGATTATGTCAAGTCGAAGGAAAACCTAGCTGATCTATTTACTAAAGGTTTACCTATAGAGCAAGTTGAGAAGTCATCGAGGGGAATGACCTTGAAGCCTATAAATTAAAAATTGTCACTGTAAAAACCCAACTTAGCTGACTGGAGATCCCAAGATTTAGGTTCAAAAGGGACAACTGAAATATTATACAATTCAAAACAAGCACTATAGAGTTGTATACTTTTTCCCATTCCTATAATAACGCAGTGTTGGTTTCTATTAAGGTCCCAAGTGTAGGGGTTTTAAAGGGGAATATCGGTAACGCAGCGGAAGCGGTGGAAAATCGAATTTTCCGATTTCAAAAATTTTTCTCGGATTAATTAAATAAACATATTTATTTAATTTCCAATAATCAAATTATGAAATAAAATTCAAATAAATCATATTTAAGTGAATTTACCGAATTACCCTTACACTTGGTATTTAGTCCATTTTAGTCCGAAATTAATCAAATCAATTTTGAATGATTCTAAATCATTTCTAAGATGAACTTAGCATGTTCAAAACATCAAAATACCAAGGGCAACATAAATCCCCATTTTTCTTCATTTGGCCGAATGCACCACTTTGGTGCCAAAGTGTGCACTTTGTCATTTCATGCATCAAAACACATCAAGATGTAATCCAATGAACATGAAACTTTATATGCATCATATACACATCAAAATACACAACATATATGAAAAACCCCAAATTTGGAATTGGTCATGAACCCTAATGTTTCAATTTCTTCAAATTGGACAAATTAGACCAAATTGGTTAAATCAATTACTTCAATCATGTTTCTTCCATCCAACCAAAGTCTCAACACAATGAAACGACTCAAGATCAAATCTAGGTCATTTAAGAGTGGGTCAATAACTCTAGAATGGCAACAAGGTTCTAAAACCTTAAAAGAATGCTTATTACTACACTAGTAATAAACTTCCAACATCATACATGCTCATCACCTTCATCAAACTTTTATCCATCAAAAGTACAAAGAATAAAGAATAGAAAAACTCAAGAACATCACCAGATGTTTCCCACAACAAGAGGAACAAATTACTCTCTAATGGAATGTTGGAAATACTTACTAAATTCCAAGCTTTTCCTTATTTTTATTTTCTTTTCTCTTCTCTCTACCTTCTTTTCCTTGTTTTAATGGAGTTTTGATAAAGTGAATTGGTTCCTTAAACCCTAAAATTAAATGAAACAATATAGACTTGCCCAAATGTAAGCCTTGGCCGAATTTGGCCTAAAGCAAATACAAGTTACATTAGTTTCATTTCATTTGAATTTCATTTGCCAAGTTGATAAAATGATCATTACATTTTAATGACAATTTCAACTTAGTCAACAATGGCAACATGAAAAATATAACCATTATATTCAATTAGGGTCATGGCCGAAAATTTGACAAAAAATAAAGAAAAATGATATTTCAATTTTAAACACTTTAAACAAATATCAAAGAAGTCAAATCCAATTTGACTACCATTTCCTTTACTTTAAAGTCAACAATAAACACTTATAATCATTTCCTAACTTTATCATTTGGTAAGATATTTATATTTTAATTATATTAATCATTTAACAATTAAATAATTAAATAATTAATTAATATAAATATCTCAAATATATGTATTATATTTACTTTAAATATCTCAAATACATATATTAATGATATATGTCAAATACCTTTATTTGAAAATTTATTAATGTGTATTTAATAATATCATATATTAAATACAAATACACATTAATTGGAAATGACGGTTCGGCCCGTTCGCATGTATTTTTTGTTTAACGTTTAAACGATTTATAAATAATCATCATTATTCATAAAAGTTGCCCTAGTGCTCTACGAGTATATTTCATTAGTGAGACTCTCTAGATTCAGGTATATCCGTCACAAAATCAAATTTCATGTTCATAATTTATCCACCCGTAAATTATGACGACCACAGATAAACTAACTGAATCATACAGGTCGAGGTCATTGCATACGTATAATCCTTCCGTCACAGGTATCCGGATAATCCCAGAGATATAGATGTAAACGTCAAATCTCTATAGGTATTATCTCGTCGACGTATCTATTAGCAATCTCTAAATAACATTCGGAACTTACTTCCGAAGTTTACTGTGGCCACAGATTTAACAGACTGCTAATTATATATGGACTACCTATGCTCTGTACACAGAACTGACAGATCTATCTTGACACATGCATGATATCTTGAGGATCGGTCCACACCCAACGAACAGGCGGAGGTCTGATCTAAATAGATCGGTGACGTGACTGCCATCCAAGTGTGGAAGATGTCTCATACATCCACAGTGGTGTCTCAAGTTGAAGGACCACTATGCTACTCAACCCGATAAGATTTTTATTGACGTTGGTGTACCATCCATTAAGAATCTTCGGTGACCCGTTCAGTGTTTATACACTATAAACATATACACGTCTATACGAGTCTCCCTAGACTCATGGTTTATTAGGATAAACCATCGGATCAAGTCACGATATACGACATGTACTGGTCTCAACGGATTTAACTAACCGACCCGTGTTAGTAAATCTTGACCAGGAACCATGTTTGATAATATATATATAACAGTGACACTTCCCAATGTCAATTACAAATTCCCTTTGTAACTGTGTACTATATTATATATTATCGGGCCTTTGTCTAATATATACATATCACTAAACCACATTTAGTTTCAATCTAATAGTAATTAGATCGAATACGTATATAAGAACAAGAGGTGGAACCATAAATAAGTAATATTATGGAATAAAGGGATGTTCGTATTCATGAATCAGACATAAATACGGTCCGGATTGGCGCTCTGAGCACCAACCCCAACAATTTCTCCCACTTGCTCTAGTGCCAATCCACGGTATCATATACACATCTCAATGTGTATCGTATGCACATGGCCCTCAAAAGCTCACCCAGTACTTAAGAGGTAGGCAACAAAAAGCAGGTCCGCTATGACATATTGAGTTTGTCAAACAAACTCCATCGTTTCTCATAGTCAGCATCATTCATATTTTGTAGAATCTAAATTATACATTAATATGAAATGGTGTTATATCTGTATTATGCTACAGCTACTAAGTTGTCCAAGTATTTAGGGATCAAATCCAAAAATACTATGAGGACAACCGCAAGCACAACACCAATTTAAAACTTCTAATTTATAAGGTCAATATGCAACTTCATAAGTCAATACTTCATAAGTTGCATCTAATTCTACTCAGTTAGTAGAATCATTCGTGACACTCCCACTGCATCTTTGTGACTCTTTATGACGTAGACTGTCTAACGTCATTATTAGTCTCAAAACTAATATGACCCTAATGGTTGCAGACTGTATTCTCCATGAATTAGAAACTCGTTCTTAATATCTCAAAGATCACAAAGAACGTGTTTCAAGATCCATCCTATGGTCTACAGGATATCAAAATAACTCGTAACAATTACGATTAAATCAATATCTTTAATCGTACATTATAAAGTATTTATTATGTCATCATCAAATGATACATAAGTTTGATTAGACATTCTAATCAATATCTCTTTCGAAAAAGGAATCATCATTTACGAAAGATGAATACTTTATATAAGACACACAATAACTGTCCAACAGTTATACTAACTGTCATACAGATAGCCTAGTTGTGTCATTTATTAGATCATATCTAATGTACGAATAATAGGAGTATCTCACAAGTCTCTTGGTTTTATATCTTATATAAAACTTTATATCGTATATAACAGAGACTACTCCCACTGTTTTCACGGAGTAAAGAAGACTTAGGTAAATCTTTTACCTTACAAACATCTCATTATTACCATAATAATGATAATGTTGTTAGGATATATAACACTAGAAAGTAATTTGTACGCTCCCACTAACCCTTTTATCACATATGTATTCTATATACTTTGACAAGATCAGACAATCTGACGATATCAAAAATAGAGAACACATATTTCTGGAAGACTTATCCGAGTCTACAATAGGCTCTATAAGCTAGCACAAAACTGCGATCTCAACAAAACACAAACTCTAGGGCCATTCCAGAATGAACTCTTCAAACAAAGAAATCACAACTGATCTCTTATCTGAATAAGTCTTTCAAAAAATGCCACTTTGCATTCTTTAGTTAAAATGTACAGTTTAATATTAACATTAACCAATATATCTCTAATTGTTCATTTAGTTTGACTAGAGATAAATTTTCTCATAATCTACAATAGATTGCTGAGTATAACTTTTCTCACTGTCATATTGTAAAGGTCAAACCTTTAACAAGCTCACACTGCTTTCGCTGCGCAAACAATTAGCACATATCATGAACTAATTCATAATGAAAGCATAATCAAGTTCAAAACTTGATCGTAGTAAGCTATGAACAATCTTAGATCTTTGGTTCAAAGGTGAACTTCCAGAATCGATATCAAATATCGCTTCCATTATAAGTTATAGGATAATTTTCTTCAATAAGAAAACAACAAAACCATTAAGTGTCAAATACTCATAAATGATTCTGATATCCTATTAGACTTATATAGAAGATGTATAAGGGTTGTTTCATCTTATTAATTACGTAGTTCCATTTATAATTTATCATTCTCACATTTGACTTCAATAAGTCAAGTCTTTTCTACAATAGTTAACATCAGATGTTACACACCAAGTAATAAAACAATTTTATTACTTAGGATCGTAGGAAATATATTCTATTAAATAGAATACAATATTCTATTAAATAGAATAAATGATAAACTTTTACTTATACCTCAAAGTGTGGAGGATGTCTCATACATCCACAGTGGTGTCTCAAGTCGAAGGACCACTATGCTACTCAATCCGAGAAGATTCTTATTGACGTTGGTGTACCATCCATTAAGAATCTTCGGTGATCCGTTCAGTGTTTATACACTATAAACATCTACACGTCTATACGAGTCTCCCTAGACTCATGGTTCATTAGGATAAACCATCGGACCAAGTCACGATATACGACATGTACTGGTCGCAACGGATTTAACTAACCGACCCGTGTTAGTAAATCTTGACCAGGAACCATGTTTGATAATATATATATAACAGTGACACTTCCCAATGTTAATTACAAACTCCCTTTGTAACTGTGTACTGTATTATATATTATCGGGCCTTTGTCTAATATATATATATCACTAAACCACATTTAGTTTCAATCTAATAGTAATTAGATCGAATACGTATATAAGAACAAGAGGTGCAACCATAAATAAGTAATATTATGGAATAAGAGGATGTTCGTATTCATGAATCAGACATAAGTACGGTCCGGATTGGCGCTCTGAGCACCAACCCCAACACCAAGATCAATAATAAGCATGAAACAAGTGCGAATACACATCGAAGAAGTTGCGGAATACTTACATCGATCGGTTGAGCGACGCTGAGGCAAAAAAAATCAACTTTGCTCGGCAGTGGACTGGTTCGGCAGTGAGCAGTCCATGCTCCTCCATTTTCTATTTTTGCCCGGCTCATTGGTAGACTTCCCTATCACCTTCGCATGTCTCGTAAGTGTGCCAGGACTTGTGATTTTGCCACAAAATCACACTCCAAGCTTCCCTATGTCACGGTTTTTGACAGAACCAGTGAGCATTTTGCAGCCCCTTGGGCGTGAGATAAGGGAGAAAGAGAGAATAGAGAGTTATGTTTGGTTTGTGAAATTTGTGTATCTTATACACACATTTGAATTTCACATTCATTTCATGTGCATTTGCATTTCAAAAAGTCAAATAACAATGGCACCAACCATTTCCATCACTCAATCCATCAAGTTGTCAAGTTACATCACTCAAAGTGACAAGTGATTTGACGCTTGATGCGACTAGCGATTTGACGCTTGATTTGACTTGCATGCCGCACTCGAATTCGAAATGCGAATGCGCTCACAAATGATCCTGGGCTCGGGTTCGCTAATTCCAAATTAACGAATTTTCCGTTGCGTCGTAATTAAATGATTACGCCTAGCGAAATCACTATTTACGTCGCTAACGAATTCATTCTAAATTAATTCGTTCGCCCGAATTAAAATCTAATTTTAATTCCGCGTCGAAATCTAATTCCGTTTAATATATCGAATATATTAATTTCTCGATTAATTCCAAATTAATCATTATCTCTCTTTAATGATATTTTATCCCAATAAAATATCTCCGCAATTAATCCCAGATTAATTTTCTCTCTCATCTAATTAATCTCATATTAATTTAGAGTGCGAGTTATACGTCATCGATGAATATTTGGGAAGCGACCCATGAGATCCCCGGATAGGTTGGTAGTAAATTCGGTCGTCGGACTATCCGAACACATAAGTACCTCGTACTACGTTTATACCAATTTACAAGACAAGGTTGGCCTCTAGCAAAGCGCCATGCCTACCCAATTCTCCGGAAATATCCTTACAGGAATAAAGGATCTGTATCAGGCGTAGTATACGTAGTATTGCGTATTTCTGTCCAGTATCGGATGATCACGTGCTAGGCCTGGGGCTGGAATTGTGTCTGCCCCGTACGAAGCACATGTCGGATGTCTGGTGACTAGTCTCTATAATCGGATAAACCTGACATTGTCATTTTGTCCCGATAGCTGCAGCATTTAAGAGAACCAGTCCTGTATCCTACGTGACCATCATCTCCATATGACTGTAGTGACACTTCCGTCTTGACATCACACCCAACACACCACGATTCTCAATATACCCAGCATTGGCGTACACAGAACCTGTTAAAGCCATGGACGACCTCAACCAAATTATATTGATTGTCGCAAGTATTAGCGGTGCAAGTCTCAGGTTAAGACCAAATACACCTACCCTGATTTCAGACTTCCATAGACGCATAGTCATACTACCAATGGAATTCCGAGGGGGTCTATCCAGAGCGAAGCTGTTTGCCGTACCATCGGTAAAACACAACCTCCTATTACACTTGCATGAGTATCCTATACCCAAATATATGAGAACTATGATGTTGTGCCCTCACAATGTGAACAAATGTAATACTAGTCTTTTACGTATTTATCGATGTCCAATCTCGATAATACTCTGACTAGGGATATTTAATGATTTATCCTTCGTGGACTGATACTGTCTCATATCATTCTCCGTCCAGGAACAAATCATAGGGACCTCCTATCATTTATATATCTAGGTGATCTAATCACAAATGATAAGAGTGCAATCTCCTTTGTCACATAGTTAATTTGTACAACAACACCATGATCTGTACAAATAGTGACGCTATGGGTCATAATTGTCCAACAATCTCCCACTTGGCCTATAACCAGTCACTCGAGTGTCTTACACCCGAACGATGTACGGTTGGCTCAAACTGCTGAGAAAGTCTTTCGTCAGCGGATTTGTATGATTATCGTCCGATGTGATTTATTCGATCATCACATCGCCACGATGTATGATCTGAACGAATCAGATGAATAGTCGAAGTATTTATCTGGATCGTTGATGAGACCATTAATTCTTTAGCCTGTGCTCGAGCCTAGCTCAGCTGCTAACAGAATTATATCTAATCTAATTAGATTTGTTTATCGACTCAGAAGGCTTCTTTTGCCGCCTCAGCTGCAGCAATTAACCCGCATTTGTTTTTTTTCGGTAACAGTATCTTGCTTGGAAGATTCCAGCTCACTGTTCCGTTATTCAAACTTTGTAGTACCGTTTACGACTTTAGTCGTCTTTATCGGTTAGGAAACTTGCTATAGTGATCCCAGTCACTTCAAGTTCTCATTCTCCAGAGACTAAGACAACATCCTTAGTTCTCTAAGATACTAACGGATGTTCTTAGTTAGTAATTCCATTTCAAGCACGGGTGTAACATCAATCCAGTGACTATCACTCGGATTGGCCTGTTTGTGAATCCATATGCTCAAAGCGTATGAGACACCAGGTCGCGTACATTTTTCAATGTACGAGTTCTCGGAGAGTTTTCTTGAAAGCCAAGCTTTCACCGATTGTTATTATGGGAATATCATTTCCAAGAAATGACATATTATTATCATTATTTATTGGACAGCCACTGTCAGTGCGCTCCCACTAACCCTTTTATATACACAAGAATCGTTTCGTTTTGAATTAAATCATAAACTATTATGATTACATCAAAACGGTAATTCCAAGAACCTAATGCTTGCTTCAATCCAAACATGGATCGAATAACCCGCAAACCTTGTTTGCTAGTTTTAGTACGACAAAACCGCCAGGATGTTGTAAACATCCTCCAAAAGGTTTCCTTTTCAGGAAAGTGATTTTCCCGTTAAGCTGACATATTTCATAAATGAAACATGCAGCTTTAGCAAGCATTATCCAAATGGATTTATCGTGGCAATAGGTAAAAGGCTGAATCGTAGTCAACACAATGTTGATAACGATACTTTTACGCTAAAAGCCTAGCTTTATACGTTGGTATGTTGCCTTCCATGTACGTCTTCCTTGAAGACTGATAAAGTACCAATAGGCACAATGCCTTGCGGTACAACAACTAGTGTCCAAACATAGTTGATATACATAGAATCCATTTCGGATTAATTACACTTTGTCATGATAGAGAGTCGATACCTTGTATCACTTCCTCATGCGTAATCAGTTGGTATACCTCAATAAGATAGACATCTTTATGAGGTGAGATCGGAAACCCATACCCCAGGTTGTTTTCTGACTCTCTCCGACATACGCGGTTCTTGTGTATTCAAAGATTAATGGTATAGTTTCATCTTTGATGAACTATTTGTGTTCCATTAAGGATTCAGTGCCTGTAATAGTATTACTCCGATTTTCATCGAGTTTTACTATCCTTCCAGTTACCACTGCATATCGGTATTCCTCTTAGGAAAACCGCATGGTGAGCAACAATCTAATTATTCTCTCGTGAGTTGTATAAGTACAATACTTATGGTATCCCTAGGATAACCTACAATTGGCACTTATCCTATTTGGGTTTTAGTTTGGTATCATCCAAACATATGCCTAGCATACCCAAATTATCAGGAATGAGAAACTCGGTTTCTTTCCCGTTCATATCTAATATGAAATCTGTCAAACAGATTTTTATGGACCCTTATTCAAAATAAGTTCTTACACTGTTTAAAGCTTATCATTTGAAAGAAATAGTAGCTCAGAGCGACTCATGATTAGCCTTATCATGTCTAACATAATTCGATTTATCTCAGTTCGGACACACCGTCACTTTGACGTGTTCCGGGAGGAGTCCTGATTTGAAATAATACTATACTCTTTCAAGTATACGAGAAACTTATTGCTTAAGTATTTTCATTACGGTCTTACCGTGACGGTTTAATACTTTAGCCGATCTGTTTGTCTATTTCGTGTCGAAACTTTAAAAGTTTCTGATTTGTGTTCTTCAAAAGAAACATAACCATTACACGATACCATATCCGTATAGGTCACGAAATATTCATATCCACATCTAGCCTAGCTAGACATGGGCCCACTTGCTTCACTATGAACTAGGGCTAACAGATAGGTGGCTTTTACACTTTTATCAAGTAAATAGTGTTATAGGCACATTGCCCAATAAACTAGATTCGTAGACTTTATTTGATTGGAATCAAATTAGTCCTAGTACCCACTCTTCAAAAAGTGTGGATATACGATTCTTGTTTAATTGTGTCCCAGACAACAATGCCACAATTAGTTTCTTCTGATCAAATCAGTTTGAGCTATTTATTTGTCATATTATATATTCGAGATTTATTTATATTCAAAATATAAATTCTGTTATTCACATCTAATGTGTTTATCTCAATATCATCTTTATATAATAAAACACTTTAGTGTTCTAGAATATAAAGGTTCACCCGCAGCGGGTTAAACACTGATATAGAGATAATGTTTCTAGTCAAACTAGTTACATTATAACAGTTTCCAAACTTAGGTACACACCCGAAGGTAGTTCCTAAACTTAGGTATCTACAGTTAAAACAGCGACTTTCGTCCCGTTTCCAAATCGCATATTAATCTCAATTGAAGTCAGTATCCTGTTCAAAACAGATTCTGAACATCAATATATATATTTATGTACCACACTAAGTATTTAAAATCTAATTTTATACTAGTAGTGAACATAATCTTGACAAACATATTTGAAGTCAGAGCCTTACTCATTCTTCAATTCCTTCATGTCTGCTTTGTCCAAACGGCAGTCACGCTTCCGCGATCCCGTTTGACACATTTAGGCAGACATTTTGGGATATGTCCTTTATTTTCCCAGAAGATTATAATGATGTTGCCTTTTCCATTTTCACATTCCAGTAGCCTTTGGCCAAGCCTTGGCCTTCTAGAATATCGAAGTAAAGTGCACCTTGTGCAACTTGCCTAATTGCAAATTTTGACTTTATCTCCTTGAGAATAGTCATTAACTCTCCAAGAGTTATCAATTGCAATTTAGTACTTCTTAGATTCTAAGGATAGATTCTTTGAAGATCCTTCAATTTCATTATCATACTTTAAGGATCTAATCCTTATTTCTGATTAAGAAATTAAGAAGTCTACTGCGATAAGCTAAATGGATTAAGCACTTAAGTTATCATTACATAATCTTCCAAAAATTATGCTCTACTATTTGCTTAACTCCGAGCTTAGGCTTAATATTATTTTATCAAATAAAATAACTTATTAATTTCCAGGACCATCCTGAAATTTATTCCCAAATTTGAAAATTAAACCATTTAAATACATTTTCCCTAGGATTATGTTTTAAATGTCAATCTTTCAATTTTATCTTGATTTTAATAGTCCAACTATTTAATCAACGATTTATGTACTATTTATTATAATCATCACAATAGTCCAACTACTTAAATCAACTATAATTTAATAGATTAAAATCAATTATATTGATTACTATAATCCAATTATAAAATCAACTATAAATGAATAGTTTGAATATATATAGTCCAACTATTTATTAAAACGACAATTTAAATATTAGTCCAACTAACATTTAATTTATTTGACGAATTGATATTTGTTTGAGCGCGTATGGCGAGTAATTGAACGAGTATTGCAAATTCAATTCTTGCCTCCCACTATTTTTCAGAGAGCCTCTAACCCTCTGCCGAGTACTCGGGAAACCACGTTTCCTAGTGGGCTAGATCCCGTTAAATATCACACAATCTTGACTTTGGCCAACAAATTGTATGATAATTAACTAGGTAGATCTCTAAGATCGATTGGATCCAATCCATTCCTAGATCCGGTAGGGGACATCCAAGTCCGAAACATATATCTTATATATGCAATACATCCAATGTATTACCTAACCTTTTTCCTCTGAATCAACTAATCCTTGGCTTTGGCACAACAAACTTAGTGATCCCAGTTAAGCGCGACCCATTGACCATGGAAAGCTTCGTAATCAATGTCAATGGACAAGAAGTGGTCTTGAATTTGGCCAACAAACCACAACTTGGACAAGACACCAATATGTAACAAAGCTCTCGTGATTCAAACACATCCTCGACGGACAAAGGCCTTGACTTTGGCCAACAAGCCAATGCCAGTCTCGGATCTTGAGTGAGAATCACTCAATGGAAGGAAAGACACATAATATTTTGCGAGGGTTTTTCGAGTGCAAATTGGCAACCAATTTATTATCTTTGTTAAGGTCTCATCATCATACACCCTTAAACATGCATTATAAACACATAATAAAGCGCATATGAATAAATAATAATGATATGCGGATGGATACTTTACACATTGATCCTAGATCAAATCTCTCCCTTTCCTTCTCCCGCTAGCACAAGTATCACTTCTACCCGTTACACTACACTTCTAAAGAAACCTCATTTACATTGAGGGGAATAGGTGAGAAGAGAAATACAATGAGAAGAAGGTAATAAGGCTGGACACGCAGGTCCAATTAATAAATCAAATTTATTACAACAATTTCTAAAATTGTCTCACCCATCTAATATACATCCGATATACATTATTCATGCATCAAAACCATGTATTCACACAAGCATGTTATCAATCAATCTAATCAAATTAATTAATCTGATAATTAGTGATCATCCAATGTTCAAACAACGATTTGATTTTGTTCGAGTCAAACTCATTTTTCGAATAAGTACTCAAAGTACGAATTCTCGAATTAAATTAAACTACATCATTAAATCCAATTTAATATGCATTCAATTCTAATTCACTATTTAATTCCAAATTAAATATTACATTTTATTAATAAACCTTTTACGACTAAATTCCAAATTTATCGTTACGGGTCTCAAAGCCCGATTAACGTCCAACGTCAATTTAATTCAAGTCCAATGGGCTTTTAATTAATTTCTTGAGGCATGGACTTTTGGTCAACTCGGGTCAAACCGATAACCAAAGTCCAATCCGGGAGTTACCCCATAAGCCCATAAATCAATTTTGGCCCATTAGGCCCAATTAAACTTTAAAGGTCCATTAAGTCGCATTTGGGCTTTATGGATGCGGTTTTGGGCCTAATTGGATCCAACCAATTTTGCCTAAACCCAACTTTGTACAACAAGCCCAATTACAACATTAAAGCCCAAATCCAATTCAAGGCCCAAATAATTAAATCATAAAAACTCAATTTCACAATTTAATTACCAAAGTGTATAACATGATTAATTACCCAAATTAACATTTCTAAAACATCAATATACACAATTAATCATGCTCATTTTCATCATCACATGTCCAACACATTTTCATTAAAATCAAACCAAATTTACATGCTCATACTATCGGCAATTACAAGGAATTTTAAATCGATTTCGATTTCAATCCAATTGAATCCACAATCAATATTAAATCAACATTCCCGATTGATTCAAGTCATCCAATGATCAAAAATCAAAAAATCACCAAGACTAATTAGGGCACTACAATTCGGCCAAGCCCAAATTTTTGGGGAAAATTGTTCCAAACCACGTTTAATCAAATTGATCCAATCAATCATCAATTAAACATGTATTAAGCATACTCAAACATCCAATTAATTCAAATCATGCTCAAAATCATTTTTCCCAAATTTTAAGCCCTAAAATATTTCATGCTCAAACCTTGCTCTAGATGCCATTGTTGGTTTCTATTAAGGTCCCAAGATCAATAATAAGCATGAAACAAGTGCGAATACACATCGAAGAAGTTGCGGAATACTTACATTGATCGGTTGAGCGACGCGGAGGCAACAAAAATCAACTTTGCTCGGCTGTGGACTGGTTCGGCAGTGAGCAGTCCATGCTCCTCCATTTTCTATTTTTGAGCTCCTCGAATAAGCTCCAAGCTTTTTCGAACGATTCCCGGCTCATGGGTAGACTTCCCTATCACCTTCGCATGTCTCGTAAGTGTGCTAGAACTTGTGATTTAACCACAAAATCACACTCCAAGCTTCTCTATGTCACAGTTTTTGACAGAACCAGTGAGCATTTTGCAGCCCCTTGGGCGTGAGATGAAGGAGAAAGAGAGAAGAGAGAGTTGTGTTTGGTTTGTGAAATTTGTGTATCTTATACACACATTTAAATTTCACATTCATTTCATGTGCATTTGCCTTTCAAAAAGTCAAATAATAATGGCACCAACCAGTTACATCACTCAATCCATCAAGTTGTCAAGTCACATCACTCAAAGTGACAAGTGATTTGACGTTTGATGCGACTAGCGATTTGACGCTTGATTTGACTTGCGTTCCGCACTCAAATTCAAAATGCGAATGCGCTCGCAAATGATCCCGGGCTCGGGTTCTCTAATTCCAAATTAACGAATTTTCCGTTGCGTTGTAATTAAATGATTACGCCTAGCGAAATCACTATTCATGTCGCTAGCGAATTAATTCTAAATTAATTCGTTCGCCCGAATTAAATTCTAATTTTAATTCCGTGTCGAAATCTAATTTCGTTTAATATATCAAATATATTAATTTCTCGATTAATTCCAAATTAATCGTTACCTCTCTTTAATGATATTTTATCCCAGATAAAATATCTCCGCAATTAATCCCAGATTAATTTTCTCTCTCATCTAATTAATCCCAGATTAATTTAGAGTGCGAGTTATACGTCATCGGTGAATCTTTAGGAAGCGACCCATGAGATCCCCAGATATGTTGGTAGTAAATTCGGTCGTCGGACTATCTGAACACGTAAGTACCTCGTACTACGTTTATAGCGATTTACAAGACAAGGTTGGCCTCTAGCAAAGCGCCATGCCTACCCAATTCACCGGAAATATCCTTACAGGAATAAAGGATCTGTATCAGGCGTAGTATACGTAGTATTGCGTATTTCTGTCCATTATCGGATGATCACGTGCTAGGCCTGGGGCTGGAATTGTGTCTGCCCCGTATGAAGCACATGTCGGATGTCTGGTGACTAGTCTCTATAATCGGATAAACCTGACATTGTCATTTTATCCCGATAGCTGCAGCATTTAAAAGAACCAGTCCCGTATCCTACGTGACCATCATCTCCATATGACTGGAGTGACACTTCCGTCTTGACATCACACCCAACACACCACGATTCTCAATATACCCAGCATTGGCGTACACAGAACCTGTTAAAGCCCTGGACGACCTCAACCAAATTATATTGATTGTCGCAAGTATTAGCGGTGCAAGTCTCAGGTTAAGACCAAATACACCTACCCTGATTTCAGACTTCCATAGACGCATAGTCATACTACCAATGGAATTCTGAGGGGGTCTATCCAGAGCGAAGCTGTTTGCCGTACCATCGGTAAAACAAAACCTCATATTACACTTGCATGATTATCCTATACCCAAATATATGAGAACTATGTTGTTGTGCCCTCACAACGCGCACAAGTGTAATACTAGTCTTTTACGTATTTATCGATGTCCAATCTCGATAATACTCTGACTAGGGATATTTAATGATTTATCCTTCATGGACTGATACTGTCTCATATCATTCTCCGTCCAGGAACAAATCATAGGGACCTCCTATCATTTATATATCTAGGTGATCTAATCACAAATGATAAGAGTGCAATCTCCTTTGTCACATAGTTAATTTGTACAACAACACCATGATCTGTACAAATAGTGACACTATGGGTCATAATTGTCCAACACGCAGAGTGATGTCTGTCAAGGTTATGATAAGTTAAGGTTTTTAATGATCACTATATTAGGAGAATAGTCCTAATGGGGGTAAAGAGAGATTACCATTTTATAATAGATCACCTATTTTAAGTAAGAAGTGAGGCCGCTTCCATGAGAATTTTTAAATGTTGAATTCTCTAAAGTATTTGATGAATTAAGAACCGATGTTCATAGCCGAATTGAACACAATCGTAGAACAGGAAATGGTCGAAGTGAAGCTTTGTGTTGGCAATTGTCTTGGTTTACACCAACGACAGAACAGTTTAAGACTATGGGTCACTGGTTCGCCAAGTAAATCCGATTGTCATTCACTAGGAAAGGTTCAAGGCGAAAGCTACCTATTTCGATGCAGTTTTATTTCACGGAAACTCTCTTAAGTGTCTGCATTAATATTTAGAGAATTGTGGGAGATTGTTGTAAATTCCTTATGGGAAAAGCATAAGTTGAAGAGACATGTCCTCTAAATTGGAAGAGCACGTCTCTAGGCTCCAAAGGGTATAAGAAAATGGTATAACCCTTAGGAGGGTTACACCATAAACCAAATAGTGCCCACAAAGGCACCATTCTATGCCTATAAAAGGGGACCTTGAGTTCAGTTTTAGGCATCCAAAATATTCATAAGTCTTTCATTTGTCTAGAGAGTAATTTAAAAAGAGAGTTTTCACCATTTGTCATTGTTCCAGTTCTTGGAGAAAGGAGTGCCCATTCTACAATAAGCATCCAAATAATCCTGGGAGAACGTTAGTCACAAGATATCCGTAGAGCATCGAGGTGAGGCTAATAAGTTCTCAAGGACAGAGGCAACTTGACTTGGATCAAGTTTTTAATCATGTTCAACATTTTTCCAGATTTTTCTAAGTTTCATGATTTATGTTCTTGTTTTTTTGTATGTTAGTGTACAAATAATTGAATGATGCATATTAATTTCATTTAAAAACACATTTAGGACAATAGATACACTCTAAAGTTTTCTTATTTGACTAAACTTTTATCAAATTTTAGGTGAAAAATGAACATTTTCCTTGGAACAAAGGTTACATAGAGTAAATTGTTGGTTTTCAGAGTTCATGCGCAGCGAAAATCGTGTTTGGTAACAGGAAAAAAAAATTTATTTTTTCATACATGAACAATCAAAACCGGATCCGTATTTTTCTGGTATATTAATAACATATAAATATTTAGAACTCAGGTTAGAAATATACATGTAGATCTGGATCTCTTTGTAAATCGATTCTTTGAACCACGATCTTCCTCGTCTTATCTCCTCACCTCAAACAGCACGTGTGGGCGTGAAAATAAATGCGAAGAACACTCTAATTTTAGTGAAGGATTCGTGTACTCAACACATGAGACGAATCCTGTAGGGTTATTTTCTTTTTAGTTTTCTTAAAACCAAACCAAGAAAAATCAAAATGAAAACTATTTCCTTTTTCTTTTTCTCTCACCCTTGCTCTCATTTTTTGTTGCTGTCTCACTTTTTTTAAATCTTTGATCAAAAGTGATTTTTTAAATTGAAAATGTTGACGACGGATTTTGGTCTCAGGGCAATATGGGAATATCACTACCGAGGAAATCCTCCTTCAATAGTGAATTTGTTTGGTTATGGGGGACCAAAGGCAAATTTAGCAGAAAACAGATAAATACACCAATCAACAAGGGGATTTAACGTGGTTCGGTGGATTTGGATCCGACCTACGTCCACGGACAAAAACAGGATGGTGCTCTTTATTACTCCAACACACTTCCCGGGTCTCTTCTTTGTTTTTACAAATCAGAGCTTGATGATTCTGATCACTCAATTTTTGATGCCTTTTACACATACTATGCCCTCCTATTTATAATAGTAAAGAAATCAGACTCCTATTTGCATAAGAAATCCTAGTTGAACTCAGTCTTCTCTTCTTGCAAGGATTCATAGTCTGATATTGTCTTCTCTTTTCTTATTCCTTTTCGGATTCTGACTTCATTTCCTTGTGAGAGTAGGATGATTCGTTTTATCTTATTCGCAAGAATAGGGTGTCGTCATCTTGAGCCTGTCTCGCCATCTGGTCGGTTTTCATGAGGTCGGTCATGGCAATCTTTTATGCCGAGAATGATTATGTCGACCTGATAGTGCCCGGTTATCCGATCTCAAGTGATCGGTCACCTATCATCAAGTGTTCGGTCTCTTATTGTATAGTGGCCGGGTCGGCTTTGATGATCTCAACCAGTCAGGGAATTACCCTTCTGTCCTCGTCGTGCTGCCTTAAATATCATATGTCCTGAAAACACCATCAACATCTGTCCCCTTGTTCTCGGTAACAACGAGTTTGCGAGTTGATGCCGGGAACTATAAAAAAGATGGTGTGCCGATGAATCCGTCGGTGGTCACTCCAGGAACCGCAGAGAAATTACATTCGCCATTAACTAAGTCTTCTGTTTATATCTTCATATCCTCGGTTATTGGAAATGCTGACCCTATTCAGAACGATTCTCCACCTCAAAGCAAATTGCTTACTTGGGTCGTTCCATCAGGAGATGAAGTTCCTCTTGTTGTCCAAACTAAAAATGACTCATCCTCTGTAATATCTGTACCAGAGATTTGGAGGTCCTGACCCCTGACTGATCCAATCTCGATTATGAGGAGAAAATTTTGCCTCTGAGCTAACGATGATGTGCTCGGTGGCATGTGATCCTGTCTCGAGCTGTGAGAGATGCTCGGGCCTGGGGGAATGTTACATCTCCAGTCCGAAGGGCTGATTCGGTGGGACGTAACCCGACCCCGAATGAAGAAAGGCACTTGGACCTGGGGGAATGTTACGTCCCCAGACCGAAGGGCTGACTTGGTGGGACGTACCACGACCCCAAGCTGAGAAAGGAACTTGGACCTGGGGGAATGTTACGTCCCCAGTCCGAAGGGCTGACTCGGTGGGACGTACCCCGACCCCGAGCTGAGAAAGGCACTTGGACCTGGGGGAATGTTACGTCCCCAGTCCGAAGGGCTGACTCGGTGGGACGTACCCCGACCCCGAGCTGAGAAAGGCACTTGGACCTGGGGGAATGTTATGTCCCCAGTCCGAAGGGCTGACTCGGTGGGACGTACCCCGACCCCGAGCTGAGAAAGGCACTTGGACCTGGGGGAATGTTACGTCCCCAGTCCGAAGAAGCCGACTCAGTGGGACGTAACCCGACCCCGAGCTGAAACAAACATCGATCTCGGCGGTACAAGAGCAGACCCGAGCCGGAAAGAAACAAGTGGTCTCGGCGAAACGAATCCAGCCTTGAGCCGATTAACCAAGTGGCCTCGACGGAACAAATCCAGCCCCGAGCACTGGTTAATCCTTGGGATTTATTCAGATGAGAAGTGTATCCATCTTTAAAACCCTATCGAATCTGACTTGGGCGTCCCTTTGTCAGACCGATGAAAAATAAAAAACAAGATTCTGGAAAATAAAATCAAAAGCCAGGGGTGACTTAGCACCTATCCCATGAAAACGTTTTTTGCAAAAAAAAAATAATAACATGGATGCCTCAAAACAGCGTCCTGCCCGAGGTCTCCAAAACACAATTCTGAATCTTTCAATTCAGTGTCCCGGCGAACCAGGATTTGGATCAGTAGAGCGTTTGAATGGTAAGGGCATATCCTCTACACATTGGGTCACTGTGGAGCCTGTGTATTGTACGAGGGCTCCTCCTTACCACGCTGGAGCAGGCACACGCTACAGAGGCACAACGCATCCCCGTGCTGCGCCTCTCTCGGATCCAAATGATGAATGGATCAAAGAGTGTCCGGGATGCTAAGGGTATATTCCTCTTTAGGTCCGGCATCACTGGAGCTAGCAATCGTCACGGGGGCATCATTATCCCCCGTGCTATGCTTTCCCACGGATCCGTTACATCGGGTAAAAAGAGTGCTCGACACATTAAGGGCATGTTCCTCCTTATGTTCGGCAACACTGGAGCAAGCAATCGCCACAGAGGTATCATCCATCCCCGTGCTATGCTTCTCACGGATCCTATGCATCGAGTATGTCCCTGAATATTCTAAGGACCCCGAGCTAAAAGAGACACTTGGTTTTGGGGGAATGTCCCGTCCCCAGACCTAATGAGCATGACTCGGTGGGACGTAACCCGACCCCGAGCTGAATAATCAAGTGGCCTCGGTGGAACGAAATCCAGCCCCGAGCCGAATAATCAAGTGGTCTCGGCGGAACGAAATCCAGCCCCGAGCCGAAACAAACATCGATCTCGGCGGTACAAGAGCAGACCCGAGCCGGAAAGAAACATCGGTCTCGGCGGTACAAGAGCAGACCCGAGCCGGAAAACAAATATCAAAACCATTGTGTGAGCCATAACAAACAAGCATAATCAAATGTCAACCTAAGTCAGAAGAGGTTTTACTCACCTTTTTGGGGATCCGTTGCCTTTCTTGCAACTCTACGAGGGTCACTACAAGCAAGGCTCTTCTTAATACATCCTCTCTGCATCTCAGTATTCCACGCATCCGACCGGATGACTTCCGCTATCAACTTGGTCGACCTCAAAAACCGAATGGTCTATGTACACACTGAGATAGCCTTCTTTCACCAAGTCTTCCACCTGCTCCCGCAGGTCTCTGCACCCATTCGTGGCATGTCCCCTTACGTTGTGGTCCTTTCTCTGATGGTGTTCCCTCTTCGGGATATTTTCTCCTCGTTTTCTAATAGAACGAATTTTCGGGCCACCTCTAGGGCGGTTGCGTAGTCCGGGGTGCCCTGGATCCTTAGGTGGGTCCATAGCCTCCCGACTTTCAAGGCTCCATTCAAGCTTTTCAGGGCCTCGGGGGATTCATATCCTCCGACTTTGAGTACCATATTATGGTATCTTTCAATAAATATCTTCAAAGGTTCATCGTCTCTTTGTTTCATAAGTCTTAGTTCTCCAACTGTCTTTCCGGGGACACAAGCCCCTTTGAAGTGTCGTATGAATGACTTTCTGAGTTGTGCGAAGCTGCTGATGCTTCTTGGGGCTAGGCTTCTATATCATAGGATGGCCGGTCCGGCTAGAGTTAAGGGGAACACTTTGCAAATGGCGTCCCCTGTTACCCCTTGTACCTCCATTAGTAGGACGGAACCTTCAATGTGGGTTTTGGGATCGGTATGGCCCTTGTATGGTGTCATGGTCGGCATGCTGAATCTTTTTGGGAATTTCTCTGACTTTATTTCTTCTGTGAGAGGGGACTCGTCTTTGCCGTCATGGGCATCCCCTCCGTCTGTATTGGGGCATACTCCCCATTTGGCCAGCTCCTCCCGCAGCCAAGATTTCATGCTGCTGTCTTTGGTTCCATGCTGCCTCCTGTGGTTTCTTTTCTTTCTGCTATCTTAGGAGTGGCGCTTCTCAGGGTCGGTATCTTCCCGCACTTTTTCGTCATATTTTTTCCCTCTTCTCCGGGTGTTGTGAGGGCCTTCATAGGAGGAGTCTGGTGACAATTGGTCATCCTCTTCCTCCCACGTGTCCTCGGTCTGGGAATCTCTCTGCACCACCACAGATCTTACCCTGTAGGGACCCCTCCTCCGGGGTCTGTCGTCCTCATTTATATCATCAATTCTTTTTCCCTCTTCTGTTTCGTTCCTTTGTCGGCTAGTCCCGGCCTCGAATTTTCTGTTGTGCACTCCTTCTACCTTTTCTAACCGGTCTGCTATGGTTTTTAGCAGAATTTGGTTTTCCTCCCTTTCCTTCCTCAGGTTCTCCTCGATCTTCTCCCTCCAATCCGCAGCCGAGCTCCCTGATGATTGGTGGTTTCCGCCTTCCGCCATTGTCTTACTACGCGAGTTGCTTTTTGTTGAGTCCCCACAAACGGCGCCAACTGTTGACGGCGGATTTTGGTCTCAGGGCAATATGGGAATATCACTACCGAGGAAATCCTCCTTCAATAGTGAATTTGTTTGGTTATGGGGGACCAAAGGCAAATTTAGCAGAAAACAGATAAATACACCAATCAACAAGGGGATTTAACGTGGTTCGGTGGATTTGGATCCGACCTACGTCCACGGACAAAAACAGGATGGTGCTCTTTATTACTCCAACACGCTTCTCGGGTCTCTTCTTTGTTTTTACAAATCAGAGCTTGATGATTCTGATCACTCAATTTTTGATGCCTTTTACACATACTATGCCCTCCTATTTATAATAGTAAAGAAATCAGACTCCTATTTGCATAAGAAATCCTAGTTGAACTCAGTCTTCTCTTCTTGCAAGGATTCATAGTCTGATATTGTCTTCTCTTTTCTTATTCCTTTTCGGATTCTGACTTCATTTCCTTGTGAGAGTAGGATGATTCGTTTTATCTTATTCGCAAGAATAAGGTGTCGTCATCTTGAGCCTGTCTCGCCATCTGGTCGGTTTTCATGAGGTCGGTCATGGCAATCTTTTATGCCGAGAATGATTATGTCGACCTGATAGTGCCCGGTTATCCGATCTCAAGTGGTCGGTCACCTATCATCAAGTGTTCGGTCTCTTACTGTATAGTGGCCGGGTCGGCTTTGATGATCTCAACCAGTCAGGGAATTACTCTTCTGTCCTCGTCGTGCTGCCTTAAATATCATAGGTCCTGAAAACACCATCAACAGAAAAACAACACAGCTCACGTTTTTTCAATTTTAAAAAGATTTGTTTTCTATCTTTTTGGATCAACTTTTGATCATCAAATAGAATTCTAATTCTATCCCAAGATTTTGATTTTCCAAGCAAAATCCTATCAATTTTGATTTTTAAAAAAACAAAACAAAATCCTTTAATATTTATCACATAATTTATCAAAGATAATTCATTAAAAAAAACTAATTTCAAAATTTCAACTTTTGAAATATTATCTTTTTAAATTAAAATTTTAATTAATCAAATTAATTAAATATTAATTTTCATAAATTAATAAATAGATAATTATATATTAATAAATATATTAAGACAACATTTGTCATAATTTCCAAACATGAGCTATATGGAATAATTAGAGTGTAAAATAATTCATAATTATTTTAATAATTCACAACTATTTTTCTTCGCAATTATAATCATTCGAACAGTGATAGAAGACGACGAGGGGACCGATGGACCTATAATTCTAAGCTCCAATAATTCTGTGGATTAATTATAAACTCTTTTATTAATCAAACGAAATTATTAATTCTCGAGTAACTCCACTAAATACCCAGAATTGCACTCTCAGAATTATAGAATTAATTACTCAAAGAATTCGTCCATTGATATAGTCATTACCTATGCAATGATCCTCCATAACAGATTCGTAAAGGAGCTAGGTATAAAATATCTGTCAACCTCTCCAGTTACATCTTTATCCTTGACTTCCATTAGTTCTCAAGTGAACAATTAATTCATAACTTTTATGAATTTGCGCGCTAATCGTTCAGGTCCTGAACTAACAAACAAGAGAATCTTATGAACGGATTTCATTATATCAGGTTAGCATTCCCAGCTATTCATTCAACTCATTCCCAAAATACAAGGTTTACGAAATGTAATAAATACAAAACCATACCGAGTAAATTAAAGAATAAATTAATATGATATAGGAGTCTGCTAAATATAATGATTTAAGATCATCACATATATGACCATCATTATGATAAAATTGATGTTCCATATTTAACGGAATTATTAGAACTTTTCAATTTTATCGGGTCATGTCCAATATAATCTTATTATATAAAATACATTCATTTTTATGTCTCTACATAATATAGTCTGGATAGAACTATACCATTCATAATGGAATGAACTGTATTTATGACTTTGGATTTGAAGATTCCCAACTTCAAATCATAGTCATGGACAAATTTTGATTATTACTCTTTAAATTTTATCCATGCATATATGCATGTAACATTTTACATACATATATATGTTTAATTTAAAGCTACATAAATAATCACGGAATTTTCATGAATTTTATAAAGCAAATCAAAATGCATACATGGAATAAAATAGAATCACAAATTTATTAATCAATCATGTTTCGAACATATTTGCTTGTCGGGCATACAAATCCCAACAAACTCCCACTTGCCCTAAAGCAAATGAGACATGTCTTTAATCCCCAATCCTTCTAGATGCCCTTCAAAACTCTTTGCAAGCAGCGTCTTGGTAAAAGGATCAGCTAGATTCTCTGCAGATGGAATCTTCAGAACAGCCACGTCTCCGCGTTGCAAAATGTCCCTAATCACATGATATTTCCTCTCAATATGTTTTGATCTCTTGTGGCTTCTTGGTTCTTTGGAATTAGCCACTGCACCACTATTATCACAATAAAGTGATAATGGCTTGTCCATATCTGGAACCACTTCCAGATCGGTAAAGAACTTTCGTAGCCAAACCGCTTCTTTGGCAGCTTCACAAGCAGCCACATATTCGGCTTCCATAGTTGAATCAGCAACACATGATTGTTTGATGCTTCTCCAAACTATAGCTCCCCCACCAAGAGTGAATACTGATCCAGATATCGACTTTCGATCATATGTATCTGATTGAAAATCAGAATCAGTATATCCAATCGGAATCAAATCCCTGCCAGAATAAACAAGCATATAGTTCCTCGTTCTCCGTAGATACTTGAGAATATGCTTAACTGCTACCCAATGATCTAATCCTGGATTTGACTGAAAACGACTAACTATTCCCATTGCATAGCATATCAGGTCTTGTGCATAACATAGCATACATCAAGCTCCCTACTGTCGACGCATATGGAATCCGTCTCATATCTTCTTCCTTTTGGGGTGTCGAAGGACACTGCCTTTTAGAAAGAACAACTCCATGACGGGAAGGTAAGTTACCTTTCTTGGAGTTTTGCATTGAATATCTAACAAGCATCTTGTCAATATACAATGCCTGAGACAAAGCTAGTAGCTTTTTTCTTGCGATCTCTTATAAGACGGATCCCAAGAATGTAACTTGCTTCTCCCCAATCTTTCATTTGGAATTGTTCAGCCAGCCAAGCCTTTACGTCTGATAATAGTTCTACATTATTCCCAATAAGTAGAATATCATCAACATAAAGTATAAGAAAACCACACACTCGCTTGTCCTTGATGAATTTATAAACACAAGATTCATCAGGATTTTGGATAAAGCCATAAGATTTGATCGCCTCATCAAATCTCATGTTCCAAGATCTGGACGCTTGCTTAAGTCCATAGATAGACCTTTGCAACTTGCAAACCTTTTGCTTTTCGTTCTTGCTTATAAAACCTTCTAGGTTCTCTCCATATAGATGGTCTCTTCAAGATATCCATTCAAAAAGGCTGTCTTGACATCCATCTGTCAAATTTCATAATCATAATGAGCAGCAATGGAAAGCAAGATTCGAATGGACTTCAGCATGGCTACTGGTGAAAAAGTTTCCTCATAGTCAACTCATTCTTTTTGGGTATAAACCTTTGCCACTAGCCTTGCTTTAAACGTCTCTACATTACCGTCCACTCCCCTCTTTCTTTTGTAGATCCATTGCACCCTATAGGATTTACTCCTTCAGGTAGATCTACAAGCTCCCAGACTGAGTTGGAATACATGGATTCCAACTCAAGTTTCATAGCCTCAAGCATCATTTCTCTTTGTCATGATCCTCCATTGCACATCTATATGTTAATGGGTCATCTTTTCCATCATCAGTGATAGCAACTTGTGCTTCACCTTCTTGTCTATATCGAGAAGGTAGTCGTACTATCCTCCCACTACGACGAGGTGGTAAGATGTTCTGACTCGAAGATGTGGTCTCCTTCCTTTGTGGAACAACAATCCTAGCAGGTTGTTGACTGATCTCATCAGATTTTAATTCCTCCAAGACTATCTTACTTTGAGGTTTGAAGTCTGTCATATAATTATTCTCAAGAAACGTGGCATTTGTCGATACAAACACCTTATTATCTTGAGGATTATAAAACACACATCCCCTTGTGCCTTTTGCATATCCTACAAAGAAACAAACTTCAGAACGCATTTCCAACTTCGTTGTCTTACCCATTAGCACGTATGTTGGGCACCCCCATATACGAAAGTGACTCAAACTGGGTTTGTGGCCACTCCATAACTCTAAAGGTGTTCTAGGTACTGACTTAGATGGAACCAAATTCAAGATGTAGGTTGCTGTTTGTATAGCATACCCCCAAAACGTTTTTGGAAGTGAAGAATAACTCAATATGGAACGAATCATGTCGAGTAAAGTTCGATTCCTCCTCTCGGCTACACCATTTTGTTGAGGTGTACCAGGTGCAGTTAGTTGGGATAAAATCCCATACTCTAATAGGTGATCTTTGAATTCATTATCAAGGTATTCACCTCCCCGATCTGATCGAAGACACTTGATTGATTACCTAATTGTTTTTTTCCGTTTCGATTTGGAATTCTTTAAACTTTCCAAAGTTTTCAGACTTATGTCTCATTAGGTAAACATAACCATATCTAGAGTAATCATCAACAAAAGTAACGAAGTACTCATAGCCAACCTCTTGCTTGTGTAGACATAGGTCCACAAACATCTGAATGTATAAGCTTCAGTGGTTCTTGGGCCCTATTGCCTTTTGCAGAGAAAGGCCTCTTTGTCATCTTACCTTCAAGACATGATTCACAGACTGGTAGAGTACCAACATTTAGTTCTCTTAAAGGACCATCATTTACAAGCCTATTTATCCTGTCAAGATTTATATGACCAAGTCTTAGGTGCCATAGATATGTGTTATCAGTGTGAGAAATCTTTTGTTTCTTTGTTTTTGGCAATGCAACTTTGAACATTTCAGCATTCAATAATGAATTAAAATTGAGCCTTATTACATATAGCCCATTTTTAATAAAACCAGAACAAATATTCAAACCATTTCTTGAAATAAGAACTGATTTATTATCAAAAGAAACTGAATAACATTGTTCATAAAGTCGAGAAACTGAAATGAGGTTGTTCATACTTCTTGCAGTTTCTCTTCCAATGCCCATCAATTCCACAATGGAAACATTTTCCTTTTGGTTTTTTCTGGGTGGAGCCATTCTTATTTCCTTGACTGTTGTTTGGCTTGTTCTTTTTTCTGTTGTTCCCTGCTATTTTCTCAGTTCCTGAACTCTTACCTTTATTCTTATTTCTCTTTCTCTTCTTAATAGAAGAGTTAGAGTTAGAAGGTTCAGCAACATTTGCTTCTCCTTTCTTCTCCACAGAAATAGACTCAAAAATAGTGAGTTCGTTAAGCAATTCAGTCAAATTATAACTCAGCTTATTCATGAAGTAATTGCTTTTGAACTGAAGAAATTGTGGGCTAAGGCTTTCTAAAATCATGCCCACTTGAGTGCCTTCATCTATGGTAGCCCATTGATTTCTGCCTCATGAATAGTACTAATCATCATTAGCACATGCTCACGAACAGGAGTTCCAGCTTTCATTTTGCAGTTCATGACTTTCTTGACTGCTTCATGTTTAGCTTGATCAGAGGGTTTGCCAAACATGTCTTGTAGAGACTCCATTATCTCATAAGCAGTCTCTGTCTTTTCGTGCTTTGTGTTAAGCACGTCAGACATGGCAGCAAGCAAATAACAACGAGCTTTGTCATTTGCTCGAATCCAATTTTCATAGGAATCTTTGATGGTTTTGTTGGCATTCACAGCTGGTTCTGGAGGACATTCCTCCATCAGGACAAACTTCAGGTTATCCAGCACAAGAATTATATTCATATTTTTCTTTCACTTAGCAAAGTTATCACCAGTTAATTTTTCAGTAGCAAGCAGTGATATGATTGGATTTGACATATTTCTGAAATCATTAAAAAAATATTCTAAATTATTCCATGCATAAAATTCAAAATAAATATGGCATAGTAATCATGATGCATGATGCATATGCAAAACACTAAAATATATATGCACTATTATAGCCTCGGAAAATTTAATAAGCATATTATGTTGCCTTAGAGTCGATCACAACACCTTATTAAAATAGAGACAATCTCAATTAATAAATTTTTTTTCAAAATATCTCATATTTTCAAAAATTATTAATAACCGATTTTTGGTCTAAATATAATTAACACATTTAAATATATTTATATGAGTGTAACCCACCGTTTTGGATCCTTAAAATTTAACTCATAATAACCACCTTAGGGTAAGTTAATTATGAAATACATTTTATAAATCATATCGTAAGAAGTACAACATTGATATTAACCTAAGCAAACACTCTCCTTAGGGAGGATGAAACTAAAGTCATCACGAAGCCCCACTTAGATTTCACGATGTTGCACTAACGGTGGAGACCAAAGGATGTTTTGACAAACTATCCGCTCCCACTCATTATTTTAAGTTTAGTGATTTAATATGTAAAACATCTAATGTTTTGTAAACTTAGCGGAAAAATACCAAGAAATCAATATTAAAGGTCTTTAATTACCAAATTTATTGTTTCATAATAAAATTACCCGCTTTATTAATAAAACTTAAATTTATTATGAAACATCTAAATTATTCATGATAAACAATTTATTATAAAAACTTAGAACTAAATTTTGTGACATTACAAATTTTAACGATTTAAAATTAATTCACAAATTTTATTTAATCGACTAATCGATAAATATTCTAAAATAGTTTTGAATCAAATTATAAACTATTTACTATCATAAATAAATTTATGAAAATGCACATGTATGTATGGCATGTTATAATGCAAGAGTATGCATTGTGATAATTCTATATGTCATTTAAAATATGCATGAGAATAACATTTTATAATTCACACAAAATAAATAAATTGGATATTAACCGGGTTGACAATTTGGGTATTTCTAAAATTACAAATAACCAAAAAATAAAATTACATTAATCTCAAATCTGGAAAAAAATATATAATTATATTTCCAGGTGACTTTCACCAATTTTTTTTTCTCCCACACTGTGCGGCTGGGTAGCAGCCCCTTGCTGAACATATGTGCTGCAATGAGGCTGCTGCTTGTGCAGCAGTCTCAGGAAAAAAAAATTCTGGAAATATAAAAAAAACCGTTCGTCCGTGCATCGTCTATTTGGCTTGATCTTGATATCGAACAATTACAAAAAGAAATACCCATTTAATTTTGGGTTTACATATCCAATATATAAAACAAAAAATTAAAATCCTAACCCAAGGTCAACCATACAATTAACGATTAATATTCATACATTCACCATCACATGATAATTCATAAAAATGCATAGCCTACTCTTTTACATACATATTAAAATGATTTACAATAAATCATTCTTATTAATATACTAGAATAAATACGACCGCTCATGATACCATTTGTTGGTTTTCAGAGTTCATGCGCAGCGGAAATCGTGTTTGGTAACAGGAAAAAAAATTTTATTTTTTCATACATGAACAATCAAAACCGGATCCGTATTTTTCTGGTATATTAATAACATATAAATATTTAGAACTCATGTTAGAAATATACCTGTAGATCTGGATCTCTTTGTAAATCGATTATTTGAACCACGATCTTCCTCGTCTTATCTCCTCACCTCAAACAGCACGTGTGGGCGTGAAAATAAATGCGAAAACACTCTAATTTTAGTGAAGGATTCGTGTACTCAACACATGAGACGAATCCTGTAGGATTATTTTCTTTTTAGTTTTCTTAAAACCAAACCAAGAAAAATCAAAATGAAAACTATTTCCTTTTTCTTTTTCTCTCACCCTTGCTCTCGTTTTTTGTTGCTGTCTCACTTTTTTTAAATCTTTGATCAAAAGTGATTTTTTAAATTGAAAAACAACACAGCTCACGTTTTTTCAATTTTAAAAAGATTTATTTTCTATCTTTTTGGATCAACTTTTGATCATCAAATAGAATTCTAATTCTATCCCAAGATTTTGATTTTCCAAGCAAAATCCTATCAATTTTGATTTTTAAAAAAACAAAACAAAATCCTTTAATATTTATCACATAATTTATCAAAGATAATTCATTAAAAAAAAATAATTTCAAAATTTCAACTTTTGAAATATTATATTTTTAAATTAAAATTTTAATTAATCAAATTAATTAAATATTAATTTTCATAAATTAATAAATAGATACATTATCTATTAATAAATATATTAAGACAACATTTGTCATAATTTCCAAACATGAGCTATATGGAATAATTAGAGTGTAAAATAATTCATAATTATTTTAAATAATTCACAACTATTTTTCTTCGCAATTATAATCATTCGAACAGTGATAGAAGACGACGAGGGGACCGATGGACCAATAATTCCAAGCTCCAATAATTCTGTGGATTAATTATAAACTCTTTTATTAATCAAACGAAATTATTAATTATGGAGTAACTCCACTAAATACCCAGAATTGCACTCTCAGAATTATAGAATTAATTACTCAAAGAATTCGTCCATTGATATAGTCATTACCTATGCAATGATCCTCCATAACAGATTCGTAAAGGAGCTAGGTATAAAATATCCGTCAACCTCTCCAGTTACATCTTTATCCTTGACTTCCATTAGTTCTCAAGTGAACAATTAATTCATAACTTTTATGAATTTACGCGCTAATCGTTCAGGTCCTGAACTAACAAACAAGAGAATCTTATGAACGGATTTCATTATATCAGGTTAGCATTCCCAGCTATTCATTCAACTCATTCCCAAAATACAAGGTTTACGGAATGTAATAAATACAAAAATACCGAGTAAATTAAAGAATAAATTAATATGATATAGGAGTCTGCTAAATATAATGATTTAAGATTATCACATATATGACCATCATTATGATAAAATTGATGTTCCATATTTAACGGAATTATTAGAACTTTTCAATTTTATCGGGTCCTGTCCAATATAATCTTATTATATAAAATACATTCATTTTTATGTCTCTACATAATATAGTCTGGATAGAACTATACCATTCATAATGGAATGAACTGTATTTATGACTTTGGATTTGAAGATTCACAACTTCAAATCATAGTCATGGACAAATTTTGATTATTACTCTTTAAATTTTATCCATGCATATATGCATGTAACATTTTACATACACATATATGTTTAATTTAAAGCTACATAAATAATCACAGAATTTTCATGAATTTTATAAAGCAAATCAAAATGCATACATGAAATAAATTATAATCACAAATTTATTAATCAATCATTTTTCGAACATATTTGCTTGTCAGGCATACAAATCCCAACATAAATACGTAGGGAAAAAAAGTAATGCCATATCTATCAAATTTTCATCCCAAAAAACATTGTCAAAAAATTAATGTATTTATGATTAGGGATGGTAAAATCCCAATCAAGATTATGCTATATTCGAATTCAGATTCATATTTGATTTTATAGATCATAATCTTCATCTGAATCTGGATGCAGGTATATCTAGTCAATATATTCGATTAGATTTTGTATCTTATATTTATATTCTTGGATTTGGATCCGAGTTATATTTAAATATATTTTAAAAATATTTGAATCTGGATATTTGAAAATCTAAACCCGTATGTATCTGGATCTGTACGAGTCCATATTGGCCAATGGTAAGGTACCCAAGGGTATCAAATATCATTGGGTACAAAACATGCAACTTTTAGTATTGGACATGCAACTTAAACTATTAAACGTGTAAACTCTACCAATAAATATGCAACTAATTTCATGTTTTGAAAAGTTTCATGTTTATTGACAGAGTTTGCATGTTTAATGATTTAAGTTACATGTTTATTGATAAAAATTACATGTTTGATCCAATGGTATCAAATATCCTTGGGTACTATAGACAAGCCCGTCCATATTTGAATTATTAATTATGTGTATCTAAATTTTCAGGACTTAATGGATTTGGGCCATACCTGAATATTCTTGCCATCTCTACAGATATGTGTGATTTATTAAGTGGATAGTGCAATAAATTAATAAATTCATTTTAATGCTGTAAATATTAAATTATGAGATAGTCAGTTTCCCCTAATGAATTCAGTATTTACTATTTTCTCTTTTACTGTTTTCATAATACCCCGTCATACCCCTAAAGTCAAAAAATAAAAAATTTGATTTGTATTTTTACATATTTGCCCTTGTGATAAAAACAGTAAACATTTTTGCATCACTATTAATTTATTAAAAAATAATACAAATATACAAATAAACTTATAAAATATAATATTTCTATGGAAAATTATTTTATATAATTATCTTAATAATTTATTATAATTGTACTTTTAAAAAAAAATTTATTTTAGATGTTTTCATATTTTATTTTATGCTAAACAATATAAGAATAAATAAAATAAAACTAGTAATGTAATTTATTAACTATAAATTTCAAAAAAATCAATTAAAAATCTAACTCAAGAATTTATAAGGAATATATGAAAGGTGTTAATTTAATGTTAATATTTTATCCACTTTATTTTCTAACTTTTTTTTTTATTGTTAATTAATATTTTTAATTATTTTAATTTTA
The DNA here is from genome assembly GCA_019454045.1 of Zanthoxylum bungeanum. NCBI lineage: Eukaryota > Viridiplantae > Streptophyta > Magnoliopsida > Sapindales > Rutaceae > Zanthoxylum > Zanthoxylum bungeanum. The sequence continues at coordinate 137,902 of SKCR01049502.1, read as the reverse complement.
TTTGTATAATTATTTCCTATTTTCTTATTTTACTTTCTTCTTTATTATTAAAATAAAGAAGAGAGATTTTTTTTTTTTTAAAAAAAAAAAAAACACTTTACTTTTTAATTATTATTTTCCCCTTTTCTTGTAGATTTCTTCTTTCTCTCCTATGATTTTATTTTGAGATGGTAATTTGAACATAAAGTGAGTCAAACTTCGATTATTTTAATTCCCTGTCACATTATTATTGGATTGATTTGATTTGATTTTTATTTTTTGAATAATGTTTGAGTATGAAAGAATGAGATTAAATTCACAGTTGGGGTTGGCCTAATACAATGGTAAATATGTATTCACCATACTGAGACACGCATTAGATTGAAAGAATGAGATTAACCCAAATACGATCTTGACTTGTCTTAAATATTAGATATTTTAAGCGAGTTTTTTTTTAAAATCGAGCTTCTATAAATGATAAAAAAATCATATTATATATAATACATTTATAAATTGAAATTTCCTTAAATTTTAAGTCATATTTTTTTTTATTAGATATCAATGGCCGCTTGTATTGAATGTCCGATATTTTTAAGCCAAATGATATAACTTTTAATTTTTATGGAAATAGTATCTTTTTATGGTTAGTTATACAAGTCAGGTTGACCAAGGTAGAAATTACTTCAATTATATGAAAAACAGTTTGATTTGTTGGTGTTTGGGCAATTTTCTGCCTGAAGAAAAAAATGTGTAAGGTTCAAACCTCCTGAGACAAAGTCACAGCAAGGAGTGTTTGATAGGGGTGGCAATTTGGGTCAGGATTCGTTTATTCGTTCGATTCAATTCGCTTTAAAGCGAATATGGGTTTGGAAAAATGGATTTGTTTAATAAATGGGTCGATTCGATTCGATTCGATAAATAAACGAATCGAATCCGAATTTTAGCTCATCAATTCGTTTATTCGTTTATAATTTGTTTATTAAACGAATCATAAACGAATCGAATTCAAATCGAATTCGTTTTATACCCGTTTAATTATATTACAAATTTACCCTTAACTTTTTTGAATATAAGTGTTTAACACTAAGGATATTTTAATAATTACATATTTTAACCTAAAAAATTAACCATATAAGTAAAAATCTAAACCTAGACAGACTCAACTCAACCTAAACTAAAAATACTCAGCCGCCTCTCTCAAATCTCAGTCATCAAACGAATTCCAAACTCTCTCAGATCTCAACTCAGCGGCTTCATGCTCAAAAAAAAAAAAAAGAACCTTTTGATAATCACAAGGGTTATTGAGCTGGTTTTGTTTCAAAGTTTCATATTTTTCTTTGTCATCATTATAATGGTAAGATTCTTGAAAAAAAATCTTAACTCTTTTTTAACTTTTCCTTTTGTATAAACATTTTTGGGAACTTTTACTTTTAGTCTTGTTGGACATAATATTTTTTGCTCTGCAAAGTAATTTTTGTTGAGAATTATTATCTTTTTTTTGTTTGGCAAGGATTGGGTTAGTAAATTTTTTGAATGATTTTTTCTTTAAGAAACTAGCTTTTTCACTGTCTGTGTATGCTTTTTTAAACTCACTACCTTTTTTTTTCCTCAACAAGGGCTCCTTTGGATCAAGACGTGAGCATCTAAGGGATCTGAATTGTAAGGATGGGATAATGCGATTATTATTGGTACTTAACTCTTTACAGATTTAGTTTGTCAACTATTTATTAAATTTTTAATGTGTTGATCAGTTGTTTTTTGCTTAATTGTGGTTTGTGCCCATTGGGATTGGAACTGTTTAGATTAGTTTGTAATGTTGAATTGATCAACAAATATACTTCAATAATCTTGCTTCTTTGATTTCAGGGGCTATTGTTTACATCAAGAAGGACCTTAATTTGGGTACTACTATAGAAGGTCTTGTTGTGGCCATGTCACTCATTGGTGCAACCCATTAGTTGAGAAGAACGACGAGTATGAAATGAATGCAGAGATTTAAGCAGAGATTATGGGGAAATGTTGCAAGAATGATGGCAACAAGAAAACAGAGAGTTTAAAGCAACAAGAATGTTGATTTTAATTATTATTATGCAATGATATGTAATTTGAAATCTGAATTGGAGCTTGTTGTAAGGATTTTTAATCAATAACAATGAATATGCTATTGATTTTATATTTAATTTTGATTAAACGAATTGGATACGGAAATTCATTTTTTAAAAATTTAAACGAATAAACGAATTGGATACGAATATTCATTTTTAAAAAATTAAACGAATAAACGAATCGAATACGAATATTCGTTTATTAAACGAATCCGAATCCTAATATCAGTATTCGTTTAATAAATGAATCGAATTCGAATTTAGTACATTATGATTCGATTCATTTAATATTCATCACGAATTTGATTCGTTTATTCGTTTTGCCACCCATAGTGTTTGATTAAGTGAATAAGCCTCCAAGGGGCACAAGCACACAAATTACAGTCCTAAAAATTATGAAACTACGAAATAAAAAATAATAAGATGCTCGTTTGAGTCTTCATTTGATCGTGGTTTTTCTCTTCGCATGAGTGAGCCTTTTATAGTGGAATTTGTTAACTGCTCAGATGGTTTCAGTCTGTAATTCCCCTGCAACTGCCGAGTCATGCCTTCAACCATTGAGTTGTGCGTCATAACTACCTAATCGTGGAGGGAACTGTCTAACTGCTGTAATCGTGTGATCAATTGCAGCATATGTTCAGTCGTCCTGATTCCTTTGTCGTCCTAATCGTTGTGTCGTCTGTTAATTGATCGTTCTTCCCTCCATCGCCCTGCTTGCCTTTTGATAAGTGTGGTTTATACCCACTTATTGCGATATTTTTAACTTATTGTTTTGTTATATTTCAGATATTTAAATGTCATTGATAGTTTATTTTGTGTTTTATTTGTAGGAGCATTAATACATGGATCTATGAATAATTACACGTGTTTTGGGAACTTTCGGGAGCATCAGGAGTCAGGAACCAATCACCAGAGGCCACAACGCATGAACCCAGCCAAAAAGCCGAGACCTAGGCGCCATGGCGCCAATACCTTTGCTTATTCAAGGCACCATGACGCCTCTTTACTCATCTACATAAGGCGCCATGGCGCCATTAAGGAAAAGCAAAAGTGGCGCCATGGCGCCACTTGCTGAATAATACACCATGGCGCCCCAAGATCCCACATGCCCCATACATTTTTCCCAAGGCCAAGGCGCCATGGCGCCAATTATTTGGAGTTTGCGAAGGAAAAGTCAGACGTCATCCGGGAAAGTAATTTTAGGGTTTCTAAGATCCCTAATGATACCCAATGACTCCCTGCCTCCACTATAAATATAACAGTTCGTCCAACACTCAAGGGAGGCTAATACAGAGCACAAAACACAGAAATAAATATTTTTAGAGATCCAAGGAGAGGATTGAAGAGCGACAAGAGGAGACAAAGGCTGTGACATCCGAGGAGGAAGAGATTCAATTCGGGTTTTATCTTCTTGTTTCTTTCTTAGAACTCTAATGATTTCCATTAGATTCATGGCTTGTTTATTATTGTTTTTATCTTTTGTCATGAACTAAACTCCTTAATTCTGGAGCAATGATGTAATCGATGCTTGAACCTTGTAATTGTTTGTCAATTTTGTTATGAAGTTTTATTGATTTATTTATATTCTTTTGAGTTTAATGCTTCTTGATTGTTGGCCACAATTGAAGATGATGAATGTTTAGAATCTATCACTCGAAAGAGGGGATTTTGAATAGATCTAGAGAATATAACTTAGGATTTTATAGAGTTCGAGAGAATCTGTAGTCCTTTGAAGTCGTTAATATAGAATCACAAATCGTAATGAGTTGTTAACTATTGGATTTTTATAGAGATATCGAAGTCTATAGTTGATGATATTTTCACTCGGCACTCAAGAGAGGGAGTGAATATTTTAGGAGTCTTGACTTATAAACAATATAACTGAACAAAGATTAATTGGCATAACAATTACATAGGTGACGGTTAGGTGAAATCAGGATCCATAATCTCTATAGTATTAGTTCCTCCTATTTTATAATTTTTATATTTTATTTATTTAATTAAATCTTTGTTAAATATTGTCTAAATAAAGTTAGGATTATCAATTGTCACCCTTCGCGACATCAGCGCTCTTATCGGGTTGGCCCCTTTGGGTACGACCATCTCGGCCTGTACAACCTTTCGTTTCCCTCATCCTTCAATGGACTCTTCATCATTCTCATCCTACTCTGCTTTTCTCCGTACATTTTCCAAATCAGCCGATCTGGTCTCAATGCTGGAGCGTACAACCTTCATTCATTACTGACTTTGCAAATATATCATTTGCGTGCCAAGCCAGAAACCCGTGGCGGGTTACCTCCTCATCTCTTCCGACCTTGCCAATGGTCGTCGTCTGGACCAGACATCATTTTTGTTGGCCGCCATCTATTTACGGTTGGCCGTTCTTCAAAAACAACTTAGGTCATAGGCTTCACCAATCGCCTCTGGCCCTCTATGGCTCATCTAGCTTTGGCTGAGAGCCTATTTCCCTGTCTTCGGCTCAATTAATTCAAATCATTCTTATCCTTGTGCCGGTCTTCTTTCTGCCCAACTTCGGCCGACCTCTCTCCTCCCTCGCGCTGCTTTTGAATATTTTTATACTTTTCTCGGGTTCCTTCTTTCTTTCCTTTTTCCTTGGGCAACAGCCCTTCTTTCGTCCATGACATCCCTGAGTCAGAAGAGGACGAATCAGGTCTTCGCATATGGCGCAAGTTTTTATGCAGCCGCGATCTGATTCATGACATCCTGACCTGGGCCAATGGCAAGGCCGGAGTAGAGGTTTATTCACCTAACTTCGTTGCCCGCCAACTTGGTCTCGTTCAAGGATGGCCTCTTCCGTTCTTCCATACGCGCTCCGCTTCATCGGACCATTTTAAAGTCCTTTCGCTCTCTGACATAGATCAATCCTTATTGGAGACCCGTTCTTTGTTATCTTCTTTTGTTGTAGTTTCATTTTCCCCTTGTACATCAGTTCATTCTCTCTTCGACCGTTTTTGGCCACCTAGCCGGGAGATATTCTTTTATTTTCCCTCTATGCGGGTATTTTCTACCATCTTTTTTTCTTCCAAATCTTCAGAGTTGGCGAGGTCGAAGAAACCAATTGAGGCAGCCAAGCCGAAGAAAATTAAACAGGCCAAACAGAAACAGCTTTCCCTCAGTCATAGCTCCGATTTAGACGTGTCTCTCGTACGTCGTGCTAAGGTACAATCTGAAACCATGTTTCTCTTATATATCGGGCTAAAATATAATTTGGGACTAAGTTTTATATCTTGTGCAGGTGCTTAGGACGGGGCCACCTTCTGTCATTCCCAAAACGACCCAAACTCCAGGGCTCGAAGTTCTCATAGTTGAAGGTCTACCTGAAGAGGTTGAACCTACCGTAGTGCCGATCGTTCAACTTCCATCGGACGACGAAGAAGAAGCCGATTCTCCAATCGTGGAACAACCGCTAGAAGAGGGCGAGACAGCTGTTATTGGTGCTTCGTACGGAGTCGACCTCCAAGGTACGGAGCCATGTATAGAATTCGGTTGTTCGCGTCCAAGTGTTGAGGAAATTCCAAGAAACCATCCATTATTTGAATGCCCATCTTTGGACGATCCTGTACCAATTGTGCAGGATCCGGATGACGAGCCTGATGTGCCAGAACCTATTTGACCGGATGACAGGCCTCTTTGGCATCATCTCAAATAGCTTTACCTCTTAGTACGCAGAATGGCCGCCACAGGGCTTAAGGGGAGTTATAGGGATGTAGACGACCTATATAGTTTGTCCGAATTGGAGTCATTAGAAGAAGCTCGGTCTATGTATAAAGACGATGTACTTCGTCGCATTTATGAAGAGATGGAGGTTATTCATGTTTATGACTCTTCCGATTCTGATACTTCTGCAGAGGCTCAACCGACAGCTATGCCGCAACAATCATCTCCTCCTCGGGTGGCATCTCCAGTCTATTAGGCGCAACTAACTTCGGCCTCTGGACAACCGTCGTCCTTGGCTATTCCGCCCTCTCCTCCTCGGGCGATGTCTCATGTACCTTTGGCGCATGAACTTTCTGCGTTTGACCAGCAGTCATCTTTGGCTCCTCAGTCTCCAAATTTTCGGCTGGCAGCTCCTGTTTCTTCAATTCAACCATCTGCTGCTTTTGAAAGGCCATAGTCTCCGGCCTCTATTTCCACTCCACTTCGGAAATAATCTCCCAATCTCAGTCCAATCTTCTGGAGAAGAACCGGTGTTGCCACTGGAAACCCCTATACATTCTGTTGCTGAGCCGTCCAGTTCTGCTCGTCGGCCCGAAACTGTAAGTGATTTCTCCTTATGTTCTCTCTTCTTCGTCTATTCTGGTTTGATTTACTAACTCTGGCTTTTTGTAATCAGGAGTCAGATCAATTTTTGTAATCGGTCCATGACATTTTGAGCGATCTGGACCAGTTAGCTTCTACTTTTTCCTTGCCTCCTTTATCTCCGGTCCAGGCTACATCAGACTTGGAGGCCCTTCAGAAGGTTCTCGGCCAATATGCATCGCTTATGACAAATGACATCGGCCAAGCTGCCCTGCCAGAGAACATGCTTAAGTTGGAAAAAGCTTTCTCTGAGCTAAACCGACCTATGGGTCTTCCTATTTTGCCTATTTCAGTAGAAAGCCGACTCTCACTCCAAGACCTGCAAAGCAAGATCCCGACCCTTATTCTTCGTTATCGGACCACACATGGTCAGAAGGCCGGGTTGCGCGCATCAATAGCCAAAAAGGACAGGCTTCGAGGCACCATTGATAACCTTCGGCAAGCTATAAGAGAATCTACAGATGAAATGGTTATCGATGAGTCTTTGCTGCTGGACCTAGAGCGACAACTATAAGATATACAGCGCCAAATAGGGGAAAGCAGCATGAGGAGAAATGCAAAAAAGAGGGGGCTTGCCTCTCTGGTAGCTGAGGCCACTTCTACTATGGCCGAGTTCAGGAATCTGGCCCGAGTTGATTTTGGGAAAGGCCTAGCCGATCTAGTGAGGGCCGATGCTGAGATGAGGAGAGAGTGGTGAAACCTGGGGGAGAAGTTCTTGTTTCTAAAAGATTCGCCTGACGAGCTTCAGCGATCTTCAGCCAACCAATAGTCATATAATAATGTAGGACGTTTCATTGTCCAAATGTTGTATTTTTAGGACGCTTTCATCCTGTATTAATAAAAATACATTCTTTTATTACTTAGCTTTTTCCTTATTGCAAAGACATTACTTTCTCGTGCTCCCATAATGAGGGCGCATATTTTTTCAAGTATTTACCGTTTATCGCTCTAACTTGCACTTTTCCATTCAAATTTTTTAAATGATAGGCTCCGTTTGGCAATACATTTTTTACCTCGAATGGGCCCTCCCAATTAGGTGACCATTTGACATATGTCGGATCTTTGGCACCAAGTGGCAATATAGTTTTCCACACTAATTCGCTTTTTCTGAACGATTTAGCCATGACTCTCTGATTATATCCCTTGGCCATTTTTTTCTTTTGCGCTTCCAAACGATTTATGACATCGCATTTAATATCGTCCAATTCCAACAAATTTTGAATCATTGCTTCGCCGTAGTCCTCATTTGTCAATTCTTTTTGCAACATCACTCTAGTGGATTCAATATTAACTTCAACTGGTAATACGACCTCTTGACCATATACTAATTGAAATGGTGTGACCGAGGTACTCGTTCGCGGTGACGTCCTATATGCCCATAGAGCCTGACTCAAACATTCGTCTCATTATCTGGCATTGTCCGTTACCATTTTCCGAATCAACCCTTTAAGGGTTTTATTGGACGATTCTGCCTGACCATTTGACTGGGGGTAATATGGAGCAGTGTTTACTAGCCGGATCCCGTATTCGGCCATGAAGCTTTTTACCTTCTCGCCATTTAACGAAGTACCATGATCCACCATTATTATTTGTGGTATACCAAATCGGTGAATAATGTGCTCTTTTATGAACTTGATAATTTTCTCTTGAGAGATCTCCATTACCGGAATTGCCTCCACCCATTTGGTAAAGAAATCTATGGCGACGATAATAAAGGTGTGTCTCTTGCTAGATGCATGATAGATTTTTCCTATCAAATCTATCACCCATCCTATGAACTGTCATGGTTTAATGACAGAGACCATTTTGGTTGTTGGTGCCCTCTAAATGGGCCCATGCTTCTGACAAGCGACGCACCATTGGCATACGATATGCACGACTCTCCCATTTTTGGTCAATAATATCCACTCCGTATGATCATCCACCTCATCTTTATTCCGTCCTGGTGAGCCCCACAAACACCCTCGTGTATTTCGTCCATAATAGTTTTGGATTCTGTAGGCCCTACACATTTCAACAACAGACCGTCTTGGCATTTTTTATATAACACGTCTCCCGACACCACGTAGTTCAAGGATTTGAGTTTCAGCCTTCAACCTTTCCCATTTTCGGGCTGTCTTAAATTTTTTTTTATCTCTCTTCTCCAATCGTCCTCATCTTGGACCTCAACGGTCAAGACATCCGTCACCTCATTCTTTCTCATCAGGGCTGGCTTGACCTCTTCGCTCATATATATACCATCTATGCTTATCTGTTTATATCTTGAGGCTGCTTGGGCCAAATTGTTGGCCACTTCGTTCTTCATCATTGGAACGTGTTCTAGCTCTGCATAGTCAAATTGATCTAGCAACTCTTTGGCTATATCTGAAAGTGCCATGATTGGTGGGCTTTGGCATTTAAAGGCTCTTGTTACTTGTTGGATTACTAATTGCGAGTCTCCTCTAATGGACACATGTGTTACTCCCATATTGAGGAGTATTTCCAACCCAAATATCAAGGCCTCGTATTCGACCTGGTTGTTGGTGCAATATTCGTCCAACCTGACCACGAAACGGAATGATTCTCCTAATGGACTGACCAAGACTATTCCTATTTCTGCTCCTTTCGTCGTGCTAGATCCATCAAAATACATCGTCCATGGTTTCAAACTGCATTCATCTAGTTCCATTTCCATTTCTCTAATGGTACTCAAACACGGGTGATCAGCTAATAAATCTGCCAAGGCTTGATTTTTAACAGCCTTTTGCGGTTCATGCCGTATATCAAATTCTGATAATGATAATGACCATAAACCAAATCTTTGATGTAAAATAGGACGAGAAAACATGTACTTTATTATATTAACTTTAGTAATTAAGTACACTGTAGTCGGCCTAAGGTAGGCTCGTAATTTAGTACATGTAAAATATAAAGCCAAACACAATTTCTCCATTGGAGAATAATTACATTCATATTTCAGCAATTGTCTGCTGATGTAATAGATGGCTCTTTCGACGTCCATGTCATCGTCTTGCGCGATCATCCCAGCTATGGACTGCTCTTCGGCTGATATGTATAACTTCACTGGTCATCCTGGCACAAGGGGTACCATCACCGGCGGCTGTGACAAATATTTCTTCAGGCTCTCGAAAGCCTTTTGATGTTCTTCGGTCCAGACGAACTCGTCCTTATCCTTTAGCCTCAACAGAGACGATAATACTTTAGTTTTTCCTGCACATTTAGAGATAAATCTTCTTAAGAAATTAATTTGCCCTAAAAATCTTTGCAACTCTTTCTTATTCCGGGGTGGTTTGGCTTCAGTGATTGCCCGAGATTTATTGGTATCAATCTCAATTCCCCGTTGGTGTACTAGAAAACCCAGGAAATTTCATGCACTCACCCCAAAAGCACATTTGGCAGGGTTTAACTTCAATTTAAATTTCCTCATTCGCTCAAAATCCATCGATAAGTGGCTAAAATGTTCGTCCATGGTCACAGACTTAGTCACTTCATCGTCTACATAGACTTCTACGAATTTACTAATCATGTCATGGAAAATTATATTCATGGCTCGCTGGTAAGTAGCCCCAGCATTTTTTAGACCGAACGGCATCACCACCCACTCATAACATCCTAAAGAACCTGGGCACCTAAAGGTCATTTTATGTATATCGCTTTCGGTGATATAGATCTGATTATATCCTGCGTACCCGTCCATGAAAGAGTACACTTGATACCTCGCCGTGGAGTCTACTAAAGAATCTACCGTTGGCATGAGGTATTGATCTTTTGGCATGGCCAAGTTTAAATTCCTAAAGTCTATGCATATTCTTAGATTTCCATTCTTTTTCATGACATGGACTATATTTGACAACCATTCTACATATTTGATCGTCCTAATGAACTTCGCCTCCAAAAGGCGTTCGACTTATTTCTTAATGTCAGGCATCACATTGGGTGCAAACCTTCGGGGAGGTTGTTTATACGGCTTATGGTTTGACATAATTGGCAACCTATGTTCTATTAACGTTCTATCTAAACCAGACATTTCATTATAGTCCCAAGCAAAACAATCTTTATATTTTGTAATAAATGGATCAATTTTTCGTGTACCTGGGCCTCTAGTTGCTTGCTGATGTAGGTGATACGTCTCTCGTCCTCACTTCCCAGGTTTACCTCGTCCAATACATCTTGTACTCTTGTGATGCTCGCCTTATGTCGCCCATTCAGAGCGTATTCTTCCTCTTCCATTTGTTGTTCGCTCTTATGACTCCTTTCCATCAAACAATCTACCCTGCATGCCTCTCTTATTCTGTCTTATGTCTGGTGCGCTAACAATTTATCTCTTAAGGTCGAAATCGTGGCCTGAGCTTCGGCTTCATTTTCTCGTTCCGTTATATAGGCCATTAAGTTGGCCTTGGTAGCCGCGAGTGCGGCGTGTTCTTTACTCTGTTTGTTTTTCTTCATATGAACTGCTGTGTGTCGACTCTCCAAAGACCATTGTGGTTGGTCTTGTTTGCACGAACAAATTATTTAGAAAACCTGCGGGGTATGGCTTGTCATTTTGAGCCACAATGACCGAATTTTCCCCTTCATTCAGAACTCTGGTCGGCCCGTAATTTCCTTCGTACATGAAGTATTCGACCGAATTTGTCTCTGCAGTGAAAGGCTTGTTGTCAGCAAGTACTATTTCCACTTCGTCTCTCTGGTTCCAGAAAACTTGGCATTGATGAAGAGATGAAGGAATGCATTGGCTACAGTGTATCCAATCTCGTCCTAAGAGCATGTTATATGTGGTTGGCCTGTCTATAACGAAGAACATTATTGTCTTCGTAGTACTCCATACTTGTAAGTCTAGTGAGACGACCACTTTGGCCGTTGTCGCCCCTCCATTGAAAATTGTTAGCACCATTTTTATAGGGATGAGGTCGTCTTCTGACTTTGCTAAACGCCCCAGCATCCTAATCGGGATCGCATTGATGGCTGCTCAATTGTCAATCAATACTTTGGTGATGGGTATCCCGTTGGCCTTTGCTTTCACATACAACGGCCGTAGGTGCTTCGTCATTTGTGGTGATGGTTTTGGGAATATCACATTCCCCGATAGGCCTACCTCCATTGTTTGTTCATTCCCGGCTTTGGCTCGCGGCAGTTCTCCCTCCGTGTCCCTTCTAGGGGGTGGTAATGTGATTGGCGCATCGTGAGACATTATTGACGACCAGTCTTCACTTTTCTGCCCTATTAACGGCCCGCTTTACTTTAGGTGTTCCGTATAGGACGAGGTATGGGGATCGTCCCAAGTCTTCTCCTAATGTTCCGACTGTAGGGTTTCCGGCCTCATACAATTCTTTGAGAAACCGATTTGGTGATATTCCTCTTCTTCGTGCTTCAGTCCTGATGTCTATTTCTTCTTCTATGTCAGTCATTTCCTCGTCTGAAGCCTCTCTGTATGTTATCGAGAGTGCTGCAAATTCTATTTCATCACCATCATAGACATCTTCGTTATTTCCAGCCCTTTCACTGTTGTCCCCATTGAATCTCTCGGACAACAAGTAATGATTCGCCACAACTGATGGCATACTGCCGAACTGAATGACGATAGGGGGGTCTTCGTCTGTCTCATCCCATTTTCGTCTATCAAATTTGGTGTGCTCCTCGCAGTTCATTGTTGTCCATTCTCTGTCGTCACTCTCTTTACCACTTACATCTGATTTCTCCCTTGTATAAGCACTACGGCCTGTGGTGACCTTCATTTCACCTTGTCGGTGCATTATACGGCCATAATTTCTCTGGTGTCGCCTCAGTTGTGCCCTTGTCATTTCATCCACATGAGGGTAGTTCATTCTTGGACATTGTCCCGAATGTGATCTACGGTACGAATGCCATACGTTGGGCCGATGAATATTCTGCCTAAACGTCCTTATATTTTGGACGAAATTTGAATTCTCACCGTAGAACCTTGGTGCGAAGGTCCTCAGTTTCCATGCTACTGGCTCTTTCTTTACAGGCCTTTCACACGTATTTTTCATCTCCCTCATCCATTCTATATTGTTCTTGTACCGTACACATAGATTTTATCGATCCTTCCGTTCTTGGGGTGTTTTAATCCTTTCCAGAGCGCTTGGACGGCGACAGTCTTGTTCTTCGTCTAGGACCAACTTGAACTTTGGCAAGTTCATTTTGGTAAGGTCCAAATCGATCATGTTTAATTCCACTGGCTTTGGGAAAGGGTTGTCGTCCACCGCCATTTTTTTTTCGAACGTTATTCGTCCAGATTCTATGGCATCCTGCAAAACATTCCGAAAAATAAGACAATTATTAGTTGAATGGGACCACGCATTATACCACTTACAATATTTTTTTACCACCGATTTGCTCGGCGCTTGGCAATGTGTGGCGGTCGCTCAAACTAATTTGCTTGTCTTTATATAATTGATCGAATATGGCATCGACTTCCGTGATATCGAACGAGAAGTTTTTACTCTTTTTATCGTTCTTTTCTTTAGTTTGGGGTTCAGCCCACGCCTTACAAACGTATGGCTTCCCTTTAACCAATTCAGCCAAACATAAGTCGGCCGATTCAATGTCCATTTCGCCTATTTCATAATTGACGCTCCTGTAATAAGTTCATTTGCTAGAATTTTTCCTTTGCTCATTCTCTCTTAATAACCGTTCATAACGAACTACACTAGTAGTGAGTTGGGGGAGATCCCAAAATTCGCGATCTTGAAATTTCTTTTTTAGATCGAAATTGAGACAGATTTGGGCGATTCTCACAAATTCTTTTTTCTGGCAAAGGCACGTAACATCGGCCTCGAGCCACTTTAAACCTTTGTAAGAACGTCTCGGCCCATTCTCCTGGTAACTGTCTCAAGTTTTCCAAATCGGCCAAGGCTACTTCAGATTCGGCCTTGTAGAATTGCGCATGGAACAATTGTTCCATTTGTTACCAATTTTCCACCGATTTGGGCGGCAGGCTAACATATCAGAAGAAAGCTACTCCTGACAGTGAGCCGTGGAATAAACTCAATTTATGGAAATCAGTTGTTTTTCTACACTGAATGGTAAATCGTCATATGTGTTCCATGGTAGAAACTTCCCTAGACCCTGTAAACAGAGTAAAATCTGGTACTTTGTAATTCCTAGGCCACAGATATGCCACATCGATCCAATCTGGATATGGCTTCCAATACCTCGGCCGAATTGGCCGTACCCCCAGACCGAATTGATTTTGAAGGATCTCGGTCATTTGTTCTCTCAACATGTCATTGCCATTGAATGACATTGCTATGGGTGGCGGTTGTGGTCCTCTCACAAGTGGGACATTGATGAGCGGAAAATATATCAATATTTACCGCCCCTTTAACTTAATATTTTATTTAGTTTCTCGGGTTTGATGAACGTTTTGATGTGTTTAAATTTATTTTGCAGATAAAATAATATCGGATCTCAATGAAATCATTTAGGACGAAATATGGGTCAAATAAGGGAAATTATTGGACTTGATATTTTAATTTTGGAGATTGGAAACTTGAAAGGGCGTTTATGACGAAGTGCAGTTTTGGAAATTCCAATTTTGCGCATCTGTCGTATTTTAGGCATAACTTCTTACTCTGATATCGGATTTAGCTGATTCAAGTTCCAGATTAACGAAAACGCAAATATCTACAACTTTGAAAGACAAAATAATTTCGAATTCTGAGGATTGCATGCCCGAAATGGATGAACCATCCAGAAGTGTGTTGTGTGTAATTATTAAAGTCACTTTCAATCATTTTCAGAGCAAAAAATAAATTAATAAATAAATAATAAAAATTATCAAATCATCACCAAACATGATAAGAGATTAGTGGAGCAATTAATAATGGATTTGGTGGAGCAATTAGTGGAGCAATTAATAATTGATTTGGTGGATGATTTGATGGAGGCAAAATTTTGCCTATAAATACCAAGTCATTTCATTTGTAAAATTCATACTTTCTTCTAAGGAATTCCTTAAGAATACTAAGAAGATTGTATCTTGTTTGTTTATTTACAGCTTTCAGTAATTAATTTTTGCTTTCACACTTTCTTTTCTTTACTTTTCAGTTTTTACTTTCCGCAATTTACTTTTACGCACAATACTTTTCTTTCTTTAATTTTTAGTTTTTACTTTTCAGTAATTTACTTTCAGCAATTTACTTTTCAGCAATTTACTTTTCAGTAATTTACTTTCAGCATTTACTTTTCAGCATTTAATTTTCAGTATTTAATTCCAGCATTTACTTTCAGCATTTACTTTTCAGTATTTAATTTTCAGTATTTTACTTTATGTCTTTTATTTTATTTAAGTTTTTTTTACTACCCGTAAATATGTGTCGTAACTAAGCCATTTATCTGGGGTTGTGATGAAATCCAATATCACCGGTTTATAAGGGGTTAAATTATAGTTTGGGTAATTTAAAGGTTTACTTATTAAGTCTTAAGCTTAATGCGTCTTGTTAATTGGCCACTAATAAGATTGATGTGGTAAATCTAAAATAAACTTGACAAATGAATTTTAGGTTTCAGCCTTAGACTTAATAGCCCACGATCTTCCTTGAGGATAGATAACATTTTAATAGATTTCCTTACAAGATAGACATATACCTGTCGGGCGGGGGTAGCCATAATTGGAACTTAAACTTAATGAATCTAGATAATTTGGTTGACATAGACATATGGTTCAATTGGGTTAAACTGGGTATTTGCGTCTGACCATCGACAGAGGCTTTTGCATAATTTAGTGTTCCAGGTTAGTAAACCGATTTATTACACAAACATAAAATAACCACTTCATCTTTAAAATGATATTGGAAGAAATCACAACCCTAGATAGTTTTTAATATTGAATTTTCTTAAAACCTACTTTCGAACCATTTTATTTACTTGTTTTTAAATTTAGAATCGTCACCATTTCAAATAAATCAAACAACCTGTTAGATACTAGTAATCATTTGACCTCATAAAATTAATAGATTAGATATTAAGTCCTCATGTGATCGATATTTTTATACTACTTGAACGATACGTGCGCTTGCGTTATACGTGTGTGTTTACGCCGGTCAAGTTTTTGGCGCCGTTGCCGGGGACTTATTTATCTTTCACTATTAATTTTGGGGTTAGATACGTTACTTGTATCTAATTTATTTTTACTTATTGTTTTTGTTTTCTTGTGTTTCAGGTTCTCAGAAACTACATGAGACGAACCAGAAGCTTTGAACTTCGACCGCTTGACCCAGAAATTGAAAGAACCATCAGACAGTTGAGAAAGGAAAGGCAATAAGGCCAAGAAGCTTTAGTCAACATGGAACCTGAACCTTTGAACGTTGCACCACCAATTCTCATTCGAGACAGAACCATTCCGGTGGTTGACAGACTCATTTCTTGCATTGTACTTCCTCCCTTACCAGCAAATGCAGGCGACATCAAAACATGCATTCAGATGATTCAGCAGTCAGTTCAGTTTGGGGGGAATGCAACTGAAGATCCTAATGCCCACATCAGCAACTTCTTAGAAGTTTGCGGCACTTTCAATTACAACCGAGAAGCTGAAGAAGCAATGAGATTGCGTGTTTTCCCATACTCCTTGAAGGACAGAGCTAAAGCTTGGCTACATTCACTACCAGCAGGTTCCATCACAATTTGGAACACTTTAGCCACCAAATTTCTTGCAAAGTACTTTCCACCAGCCAGAACCGGAAAACTGAGGAATGACATCACATCCTTTGTACAACAAGATTCAGAATCCCTCTGTGAAGCTTGGGAAATGTATAAAGATTTGCTCCGGAAATGTCCTCACCATGAGATTCCAAAATGGCTTCAAGTCCAAACATTCTATAATGGGCTTTCTGGAATAATGAGAACCACAATTGATGCTGCTGCTGGAGGGCCTTGATGGCAAAAGGAGAAAATCAAGCCTGGGACCTAATCGAAGAAATGGCCAACAACAATTCCTTGTGGCCAACAGAAAGGAGCATGATCCAAAGAATTGCAGGAATTTATGAAAATGGAGCCAATACAGCAGTCAACACCAAGATAGATCATATATGCAAATTCATGGAGACTCTTACCACTGGATCCACAAGTTCACCATATGGAGGAGCACCAGAGTTGAACCAACTTGAAGAAATGGTGACTTTTGTCAACAATTTCAACAGACAAGGGAACAATCCATATTCCAACACCTACAACCCAGGGTGGAGGAATCATCCTAATTTATCATGGAGCAACAATTCAGCCCAACAGCAGAACTATCCACCACCTGGATTCCAACAACAAAACAAAATCCAGGAGCATGCAAATGAACCAGGAATAACAGAAGTGTTGACCCACTTGAAAAAGATAGAAGCAAAACACGACTCTCAAGCAGTAAGATATGATATTATGTTTCAATCTCAAGCAGCAAGGTATGATGTTATGTTTCAATCCCAAGCAGCATTAATTCAAGGTCAATCTGCTTCTATTAAAGCACTGGAGAATCAAATTGGACAACTGGCAAATGCTCAGAGTTACAGACCGCCAGGTACCCTTCCTAGCAACACAGAGCCAAATCCAAGAAACATGGGGAAGGAACAATGTCATGCCATCATGTTAAAAAGCGGTACTGAAATCAACAAAGATGTTGGAGCCAAAACAGCTGCTGAGGAAATTCCAAAAGAAACAAAACAACAGATGGAGGAAAAAGAAACAAAGGAAAAAGAACAAATCATTCCACCTCCACATTTTCCTCAACATCTTCAGAAGAACAAATTGGACAAGCAGTTTTCTCGGTTCCTGGAGATCTTTAAAAAGCTGCATATCAACATTCCATTTGCAGAAGCGTTGGAACAAATGCCCAGCTATGCCAAATTCATGAAAGACATTCTTTCACGAAAGCGGAGATTGGGAGATTACGAGATAGTAGCATTATCAGAAGAATGCAGCGCTATCATTTAGAGGAAACTTCCCCCAAAGTTGAAAGATCCTGGCAGTTTCACTGTTCCTTGCACCATAGGAGAACATGACTTTGGTAAGGCTCTGTGTGATTTAGGTGCTAGTGTTAACTTGATGCCTTTTTCTATTTTCAGGAAATTACAGATTTGAGAAACAATGCCAACTTCAGTCTCACTACAACTTGCTGATAGAACGCTCGTATTTCCGAGAAGTGTAGTTGAAGATGTGCTGGTCAAGGTTGACAAATTCATTTTCCCAGCAGATTTTATTGTTCTTGATATGGAGGAAGACGCAGACGTGCCAATCATCATCGGGAGACCATTATTGGCTACAGGTCGAACCATTATTGATGTACAAAAATGAGAATTAACCATGAGAGTACAATACCAAGAAGTAACATTCAATGTTTTCAAGGCCATGAATTTCCCAGATGATGAAAAGAAGGAGGAATGTTTCAAACTTGATGTGATACACAGTACCATTCAGAACTCCAATGCAATGCAAAGTTCTACTGACAAACTTAAAACATGTCAATTGCCTATGGAGCCTAAAGATAAAGCATCTTTTGCACTGAAAGAGCCAATTCTTTCTCTACAAGAAACAGAAGAGAAAAAGCTCCACCAGCTCAACGAATTGGAGGAATTTCACAATCAGCCTTTTGAGGATGTCAAATTGTACAAAGAAAAGGGCAATAAAAGACATGATGAAAAGTTAGTGCGCATACAACTGGAACCAGGGCAGCAGATACTGTTAAACAAATCAAGGGTGAAATTTTTCCCATGGAAGCCAAAATCACGGTGGTCAGGTCCATTTGTGATCACCAAAGTTTTACCAGATAGAGCCGTTGAGATACATGATCCTGACTCCAACAAAACTTTCAAGGTTAAAAACAAGCGTGTCAAGCACTACTGGGGAGAATCATGTGAGCGACAAAAAAAAAGTGTTACACTTTCAGATCCAGCTTAACATTCGAGAAGTCAAGTCTGGCTGACGACTTTAAACTTAGCGCTAGCAGGGAGGCAACCCATGCAATTTGTGTATATATTGTGATTTGGTGTGATTTTAGTTTTTGCAGATTAAGTCATTTCAAGATGGAAGAAGCTCTCACAAATCTTCACAAGCAATTTCCTTCTCTCCCTCAAAAATCTCTGATGAAAGTCTACAAAGCTCGCTTGGAACGGATGAGGTTACTGAAAATCCATGGTGTTCCTAATGATATTCGTTGGGTAATTGAAGCACGGGTCCGATTGGCAGGTGAGTCTTCTGACTCTTTTATTTCACATCTGCCTGGTTTTGGAAGAAGCACCTATGCAAAGAAACGTAGAGCTAAGCAAATGGGTGTTTGTTATAAATGTGCACGCTGAAATTGCAATACTCGTTGTCTTTCTTTAGGAATTGTGTCTGATAATCGCGAAGACAAAATTAAATTCATTAGGGATGGCTTGAGTAAGGAGTCTTTAGATGATATATCTTCGACTCTTGAGACGCATCCCAGTGGATATGTTCACATAGCCTTTCGCAAATTACATACACAATTTCAAAAAGAAAGACAATTGTTAAGTCTCGGGAATCTGACTCAAAAAGACCCTGTTTGCCAATTTATAAGAAAATTAGGGGAAGCTTGTCCCTGACGCATAGACGTCGATCAAGCTGCTACTTTTCTTGTAAATATTATATCTCTTTGTCTTTTCCTAATAATTTAATTTGTTTTGTTGTTTTCTTTTATTTTCTCCGACAGGATCCACCTTTTTGACTATCACGATTTGTTTAACTAATAATTGTCATTTGGCAGGTACTAGTGCTATTTTTACTCACCCTTTTCAGGTATTATAAATTCAACTCATCATTGCACTTTTGAAGACATCCAGAGTAAAACATGGAAGCCACTTCAAGAAGACGAGTTGAAAACATCTGTGTGTTTTGCGGTAGTAGTGTTGGTGTTAAGCCACAATACGTAGAAGCAGCACAAGAATTGGGTCGAGTCTTAGCTGCAAGGAATATGCATTTAATATATGGCGGAGGAAATCTTGGACTAATGGGGATCGTTTCAAAGGCCGTACAAGAAGGAGGTAGTCATGTTTTGGGAATCATCCCAAAACCCTTGGCAGAGGCAAATCTTATTAAACCATCAAACGGAGAGGAACTGATCGTGCCAGGTATGTCTGAACGACTAGTGGAAATGATTAACCGTGATGATGCTTTTATTGCTTTGCCAGGTGGCTTGGGCACACTGGAGGAAATTTTTATAGTACTATCTTGGGCGAACCTGAACATACACCAGAAACCAATTGGACTGCTCAACGTTGATTGATTTTATGATTTTCTTTGTGTGTTTCTTGATGATGCTCAGAGAAATGGGTTCGTGTCGAAACCTTTGAAAGAACTCCTCTTTACTGCCAGAACTGCTCCGGATCTAATAGACCAACTCATAGCCTATGAACCACGAGTTGACCCTATCCTTTCAAAGATAAATTGGTCCGAGGACGATCATGGTAAGAGGCGTAGGATTAATCTGGATCTTAACCTTTAACTTCTTGTAGAATTTCAGCTAACCATGTATTATCTTCTAAACTCTTCTTCTACTGTTTAAGACATTGGGGACAATGTCTCATTTAGGTTTGGGGAAGGGAATTAGTTGATCAGTACCTCTTTTTTAGTTTGTGTGTTGTTTTTAGTCCAAAATTTTTCGAAAAATACAAAAAAAATTGAAATTTTTTCAAAAATTACAAAAATATTTTGTGTTTTTGTGTTTTTATTTTGACTAAAAGGGTGAAATTGGTAAGAGATGGCTGAGTAAGGAGTTTCCACTCCTGAGACGTATCTCAAGCCTATTTTCGAAATCAGTTAGTTTTTGTTTATTTCCTTTTAAATTATTTAATTTGTAAATTCTACATAAAACGGACTAAAATAGATCTTCATATGTTCAGTTAGCAGATATTATCAACATACATAGAAACATACGGACATGAACAGTAATTGAAAAGTTTGTAATATTCAATGCTCTAGTTAAATTGGAGGAAGCATCTCAAAAAGCAATGAAGTAAAAAAAAAATCTAAGATCCGAGTTATTAAGTCTGTAATGGTGTTTTAACACCTAGTGCCCTAAAACCAACTGGTTTGTGAGTCACTGGCCCAAAGCTCGCTACATGGATCAAAGATGCTGCAAAAATTATATATATATATATCTCTAAAGTCTGAGTAATTAAGTCTGTATGGGTGTCTTAACACCTGGTGTCCTAAAGCCAACTGGTTTGGGAGCCACCGACCTAACACTCGTTACATAGATGGAAGATATTGTATATAAATAAAAAATAGAGAAAAATCAAAGAAAAAAAAATCAGAAAAATCAGAAAAATTATTCCATTGCTGCAAAAAATGTGTGAAATCTGATAGAACTTTAGGACAAAAATATTACTCTCTTATCAACTGCACTTATGACTGTTGTGGGCAAAAATGAGTTGTTTAATATTTTATTGGCTGTGTATATGAAGAATGGTAAAAATAATCGGAGAATTTACTTATTCGGTAATTTAGAATGAAACAAAACAACTAGTAACTTTGAATAGAAGTTCCACCTGATTAGTCACTAATTTCTTTATTCTCTTTTCTCTTGTCTTTTTGTTTTGTGTGTGCATTAGTTTTACTACCTTTTTTACTTTTGTAAAACGTTTGTGGGTATCGTTGTTTTAAGCCCTCACGAGACTATAACTCGTCAACTAGGGACACCTAGGGGTTTAAAGGCTTGTAGCATATGCTAAATGCAACCGTGATCCCTACGAAAGTGGCTTAGTTTAATTTTAATTATTTCTTGTATTTTATTTTACTGTTTTGCTCGAGGACTAGCAAAATGTTAGGTTTGAGGTGTGTGATGAGCGGAAAATATATCAATATTTACCGCCCCTTTAACTTAATATTTTATTTAGTTTCCCGGGTTTGATGAAGGTTTTGATGTGTTTTAGTTTATTTTGCAGATAAAATAATATTGGATCTCAATGAAATCATTTAGGACGAAATATGGGTCAAATAAGGGCAATTATTGGACTTGATATTTTAATTTTGGAGATTGGAAACTTGAAAGGGCGTTTTTGACGAAGTGCAGTTTTGGAAATTCCAGTTTTGCGCATCTGTCGTATTTTGGGCATAACCTCTTACTCCGATATCGGATTTAGCTGATTCAAGTTCCAGATTAAAGAAAACTCAAATATCTACAACTTTGTAAGACAAAATAATTTCGAATTCCGACGATTTCATCCCCAAAATTGATGAACCATCCAAAAGTGTGTTGTGTGTAATTATTAAAGTCACTTCAATCATTTTCAAAGCAAAAATAAATTAAAAATAAATAATAAAATTATCAAATCATCACCAAACATGATAAGAGATTAGTGGAGCAATTAATAATGGATTTGGTGGAGCAATTAGTGGAGCAATTAATGGAGCAATTAATAATTGATTTGGTGGATGATTTGATGGAGGCAAAATTTTGCCTATAAATAGCAAGCCATTTCATTTGTAAAATTCATACTTTCTTCTAAGGAATTCCTTAAGAATACTAAGAAAATTGTATCTTGTTTGTTTATTTACAGCTTTCAGTAATTAATTTTTGCTTTCGCACTTTTTTTTCTTTACTTTTCAGTTTTTACTTTCCGCAATTTACTTTTACGCACAGTACTTTTCTTTCTTTAATATTCAGTTTTTACTTTTCAGTAATTTACTTTCAGCAATTTACTTTTCAGCAATTTACTTTTCAGCAATTTACTTTCAGCATTTACTTTTCAGCATTTAATTTTCAGTATTTAATTCCAGCATTTACTTTCAGCATTTACTTTCAGTATTTAATTTTCAGTATTTAATTTTCAGTATTTTACTTTATGTCTTTTATTTTATTTAAATTTTTTTTACTACCCGTAAATATGTGTCGTAACTAAGCCAGTTATCTGGGGTTGTGATGAAATCCAATATCACCGGTTTATAAGGGGTTAAATTATAGTTTGGGTAATTTAAAGGTTTACTTATTAAGTCTTAAGCTTAATGCGTCTTGTTAATTGGCCACTAATAAGATTGATGTGGTAAATCTAGAATAAACTTGACAAAGGAATTTTAGGTTTCAGCCTTAGACTTAATAGCCCATGATCTTCCTTGAGAATAAATAACCTTTTAATAGATTTCCTTACAAGATAGACATATACTTGTCGGGCGGGGGTAGCCATAATTGGAACTTAAACTTAATGAATCCAGATAATTTGGTTGACATAGACATATGGTTCAATTGGGTTAAACTGGGTATTTGCGTCTGATCATCGACAAAGGCTTTTGCATAATTTAGTGTTCCAGGTTAGTAAACCGATTTATTACACAAACATAAAAAAACCACTTCATCTTTAAAATGATATTGGAAGAAATCACAACCCTCGATAGTTTTTAATATTGAATTTTCTTAAAACCTACTTTCGAACCATTTTATTTACTTGTTTTTAAATTTAGAATCGTCACCATTTCAAATCAATCAAACAACCTGTTAGATACTAGTAATCATTTGACCTCATAAAATTAATAGATTAGATATTAAGTCCTCGTGGGATCGATATTTTTATACTACTTGAATGATATGTGCGCTTGCGTTATACGTGTGTGTTTACGTCGGTCAGACATACTCGTGATTCTGCCCCTGAGAAGCCTGGAGACCTTGGGGCAACACCACTTCATGTTGTGCCATATTTGGCCCTTGGTGTAAATTTGGCCCTAGATGCGAGCCATTGCCCCCAGGACTTATTCCTCCCCTGGAAGTCGTAGGGACAGTGACCCCTTGCTGAGGAATATTGCTCGGACCAACCTCCTGACTGCTTGGTGCAGGAGGAGGTGTAGTCCACGGTAGGGTTGTCCCTCTGTTTACACATTTGGCCATTAACTCGTTTAATAAGCTTAAGTGTTTGACCATATTTTCATAATGTGAGTTACTAGTCGAAGTAAACTTATCTATGATATAAGCATTTTGGAGCCTAACCTGCTCGACAACATCCTGCGTGAATTCACCGAACAATGCGCGAACCGCGTTAGGGCTGAGCTCTCGCACAAGTTCATATCGACTAGCGTCTGCCAGACCCTCGAAATGGCCCACTACGGCTAGAACGTGGGGCTGGTTGGTTTGCTCCAGTCCTCATTCCTCCGTACTTAAGCCAGTTTGAGTGTTTCTTTTCGGAGGTATTTCCACTTTTTACACCAATTCTCCCACTGTGGTCGCCAAAAATTGTTTGCGCAATTTTCTGCTTGAAGAAAAATATGTGTAAGGTTCAAACCTCCTGAGACAAATTCCCAGCAAAGAGTGTTTGATTAAGTGAATAAGCCTCCAAGGGGCACAAGCACACAAATTACAGTCCTAAAAATTATGAAACTACGAAATAAAAAATAATAAGATGTTCGTTTGAGTCTTCATTTGATCGGGGTTTTTCTCTTCGCATGAGTGAGCCTTTTATAGTGGAATTTGTTAACTGCTCGGATGGTTTCAGTCCGTAACTCCCCTGCAACTGCCGAGTCATGCCTTCAACCGTTGAGTTGTGCGTCATAACTACCTAATCGTGGAGGGAACTGTTTAACTGCTGTAATCGTGGGATCAATTGCAGCATGTGTTCAGTCATCCTGATTCATTTGTCGTCCTAATCGTTGTGTCGTCTGTTGATTGATCATTCTTCCATTCGTCGCGCTGCTTGCCTTTGTCCTTTACTTCTTCGCTCTAAGGCGATTTCGCTCTAGAGTGTTTTTCCTCTGTCAACAGTTGGGGAGATTTAGGCTTATAGATATGAGGCAATGAAATTGAAGTTCCATGATTTTTTTGGAGAAATAATATTATGGTGGGCGAGATTATCAATTAAACGGTTTTGAACGTAAGCGAAATTGAATGAGTATGTTTATTGAATGTTCAAATAAATATTATATATTTATTTATCTGTCATAAATTATCCTTAATAATAATTTAAGTCCTTCATGAGTATTTTGATAACTAAACATTACCATTGCATGTTTTGCTAAAAAAAAAAAAAAAAAAAAAACTCGGATTAGGAGATAAAAAAGTAGAAGGCAAACATTTATTATCAAAATTATGAAAGTTCCCACACAAATAATTTTACTTAGTTCATGTCAACACGTAGATTAAAAGAGCAACCAAACCCTCAATGTCAACATCTAGATTAAATCATACATATCATTTACTAATTTATTGATAATATTACATCAATCGTACCTCCATTGCACCAAAAAATTACCCAACACAGATTTCTAAATAAAGTTTATTTTTAGAACCAATAATGGGAAATTATCCAATCCATTGATTATAGATTCCAATTAGAAATGATCCGCTCCGTTTGTCTATTTCATCTAAATTAAATTGAGCTATAATATTTTATGTTGATAGTAATAAACTAAGACTCCCAGGTCATAGCCTCATGGGAATTTAGTGTTTTCTCACCCCCTAACAATTTTTATTCTCTCTAATGAACATTACAAAATAATAATAATAAAAAAGTGGCTCCCGTTATTGTGAGCAAGTTCAGAAGCTAAAACAAAAATAACAACGAAATTTCTGGCCTTGTAGGCTAAAACTGAAATTTCCCACTTGTAACTGTGGAACTGACATCAACTAGTGTAACTCTACAAATTTCCTAACTAAATGAGAACAACTTGCTTCTATCTAGACGCTGATTTATTAAACATTTGATGATCAAAAATATTCTCAGTTGCCCATTTTCCTTGAATATGATAATCTACCCTCCGAGTTATTTTCCGGTTAGAGAGCACTAACAGATCATAAATTCCTCAGTTATGTTTACGGGGTTCAATCAACTCCCCATGGACTTGAACTAGAAACTAACTTTCTCCAATGAGCCTGTTGTTTAATAGCATGACATGTACCTTTGTGCTTCTCATTTGCCTTCGATTTTTCCCGAAAGCAATAGCAGCAGCAGTTCATTCTCTGCTCTTGCCATCTCTGATTATGACTTGAAGGTTTCTGGGCATGCCCGTTAATTTAAAGGTCTGGTATGCCACTTGACCTTGAGGAGTACTCCGTTACCAACTTTAGAAACATGGATGATTTATCTTCTAAAAGTCGTCCTGGAGTATCAAATTCTGCAACTCGGCCTGCAGAATTAGCAAAAACTGTGATTAATGAAACACTGCACAGGTGAGCATAGTGAGCTGCGTAACAAAACTGGTATTGGACTGCTGAAGAAGAGTGTAAAAGAAGATCATACGCACCATCACTTAATACAAGAACCAGATCGCTGTCAATTACAGTTGGTATACGATGTGCAATAGTACATACAGTGCAGTCCTTAAACTCAGTACGAATAATCTTCTGGATGAGGTTGTCCGTGGCTGTATCAACTGAAGCTGTTGCTTCATCAAGCACCAGTATTCTTGCCTGCTTAAGTAATGCCCTACCAAGGGAAACAAGTTGACGCTGTCCCACACTCCAGTTATCTCCATTTTCTAGCACTGAATATGCAATAGAAAACACAACTAATTGATTAACTATCTTTCCAAAAAGAAATGATTATCTGTCAACGACTGATATTGAATGGGGAAGTTGTAAACCTGGTGCATCAAGCTTTTGGTCTTTCCCACGAATTATGTCTCCAAGCTGAGACTTATCAAGTGCCTGTCCGAAGTCAAAAGCCATAACTTAATTTTGGGAAGAGCATAACACATTAGAATATAAACAATTTGATAATTCAAGGATTACTTTCGATCTCAAAAAAAAAAAAAAAAAATCTGTTATTTGGGAATAAGTTGGCAACGGAAACACAAAGTTGCGTATTATTCCAAAAATTATTCTATAACCTAGATATTATTTGCACTATTACGCTAAAATTTAATTATTACAAAAATTATTCTATATTAAGAAGTTAAAAACAATTCACTAAATTTTTTTCAGAGAATATCACAGGACTTTTCATAAACTACAAAATGTATGTCACATTTCACACGAGTATTTGAAAGAACATTTATGGCGTGTGATACATACCTCCCAAATTTCACAATCTGAATGCTCTTCAAGAGGATCAAGATTGCACCTAATCGTTCCTTCAAATAGAGTAGGATCCTGGGGTATGATACTGAGACGGCTACGAAGATCATGGAGGCCAATTGTTGAAATATCAAAGTTGTCTATAATGATCCTCCCACAAGCTGGTTCGATCAATCTAAACAACGCCTGAATCAATGTCGATTTACCACTCCCAGTACGCCCAACAATGCCAATTTTCTTTCCTCCAGGAAATGCACAATTTATCCCTTGAAGCACCAAAGGAAGATTCTCACCATAGCGAACCTTAGAAAATAGAAACTGAAACAGTCAGCATCTTTCGACCCAACACAGTAACCAAGAATAAGAAGTAAATTTCTTATTTCCTTTCTTTTATTAAAATTATTAAAAATAAACATCGTAACCAAAAATCCTACAATTTTATCCATTGCAAATTGGCTCGCATCTGGTAGAGAAAATATTCTCCTTTTCCTGGATTTGAATCCAAAGAAAAAACTCTACCAGAATCCAACTTTCCTTGTTTAGACTTCAGCTCATAAAACAAAGGGTGCAAAAGAAAGTAAAAAATCTAATTGAGCATTTTAGCCAAATAATAACCAAGATGCTTCCAGCCAATGGTCTTCCATCATAAAATGCAAATCAACACAGTGATGATCTCAATCAAAATTATCAACATTCATGTGACGAAACATCATTTAGTAGATCAAAGATGAATTTGTAAAAGTTGAGAAGAAATTTTTTTTATTTTTACCCTAAAAGTTGAATAAAATAGACATACGGTAAATGTATGACTGGATACCTTTAAATCAATAAGTTCAATTGTTCCATTCTCTGGCCATGAGGATGGAGGGCGAGAGTCCTCGATAAATGGTGGAGCTTCTCCTGGAATTTGGCTGTACTGATAAATCCTTTCGATGGAGATAATTTTATTTTCAAGCTTGCAAAAGCTAAGTATCCACCGTGATAGGCGTGCATTTAAATTGAGGCCGTATGTAACTGCAAGCCCAGCCATGCCTACAAGTAATTTGTACTTAGCAAACAAAATTTATTGTTAATAAACAATTTTTTTTTTTTTAATTGCAATACAAAATTGCATCATAAGAATGCCAAATGGGTCGCATCTGCAGTGAAGTGTGGTGGAATGCTCTGCCAGAAGAAATGATGTGCAGGATATAAGACCATACAACCATTAGTTTCATCACACCAACCATCAAGATTAGCATTTTCATCCACATGCAAGCATTTTCTTTCTAATGGTTATTTCAGCATAACTCGCCCACACTATGAGACGTGATGAGAATATGTACAATTTTAAGCAATTAGGCAAAAAGTACTTACTCGGATCAATAGTTCCATGGGGAAAACTCACGAGTAAAACCATGCAAAAAGCGAACACGAAGGTTGAAAGCAATTCCATGCGCAAGCAAAGCCACTCAATAGCTGCAAGACTGCAGAAGAACGGACGAGCAAAACAATCAAGAAGATAAAGATTCCTCTTCATGAACCTTTTCTCTTGTCCAAAACCTCTTATTGTGGCTGCTCCAGCAATGGACTCACCAAAAAGGTGGATAATTGGTGATTTTTGGATGCTAACAATGCGGACTAGTTCTCTTGATGAAGCCATGTAGTATTTCTGCATTCGAGATACAATGACATTTAAACTATTTTATTCTTTTTCCCTTTTGATAAGCAGAAAAGTAGTGAAAACGACAAAAACAAGGGGACACCACCATGAGCACAGAGAAAGCATACAAAAGGAGAACCTATAATAAATGCCTTATACATTAACGGAATTAGAAACAGACAATTCGATCTCTTGTTTGGTTCTGAGAAAGAACAAGGAAGAAGGGACATGATTTAAAAAGGAAAGAAATGTTGACAAATAACCTTTCATTTCCCTCTGTCCTTTTCTCTAATGGGAAACAAAATTAACCACGACACCACAAACTAGGGAAAAAAGATAATTCGTCACCTGCATCCACAAGCATGCAACAGCCATTGGAATGACAAGAAGCAAAACTTGCCAGGTAACTGTTGTCATTACACCAACAATGCCAACAAGCTGTATTGTCGTTGCAGCGAACCCACCAAGTCTAAAAGGAATATCAAGATCGACAACACTTTGATCAATGGATACCTGAAAGGGCATAAATGATTGGCATTATATATTTTCAAAAGAGATCATACCAGAAAAGACAAAAAAAAAATGTTCCAAGCACTTGTCAAAAGAAAATATAGATCAAACATATTTTCCAAAAACATACACGATTCAAGATCCGTCCTGCTGGCGTAGAGTCAAAGAATGACATAGGAGCTCGGAATACACTTCTAAGCATATTTAAAAACAATTTCTGTGAAGCTGCTAAACCAAATGTAGCTACCAGAATAGCCCTGACAAATATGAACCAGGAGCTTCCGAAAGCGAGGGCCATATAAACAAGAAGCAGCACCATGGGATTAACTTTAGGCTGATCTCCTTCAGTTTGGGGATTTGCCCAAGCCATCCACCAATTACTAGCTATTTGAAGGAATTGAAACAAGGATTGTGCAAGGATTATGAGAGGAATCAATAAGCCTCTATAAGCAGCGGCCATATACGACAAGTACACCTTCATGCTGACTCTTCCTCTTACTCTTTCCTCTTCCTGAACAAGTTGTTTTTTCCTCGAGCGTTTTGCTTTCTTTTTTTCTTTGATTGCTTTCTGCTCAGAAGCTGATGAACCATCTTGCACTTCCTTAGCCAAATATTCAATATTATCTCCAGCTGCATCACATTTTTTACTAGGTATAACACACCCATCCAGAATCAGATTTTCATCTGAATCTTCGGAAGTGTGATTTGGAATATCCATAGCTTCAATTGCTTCATGATGAGCTGAGACCAAAGCATTAAAATCAGTCCCTGCTTGTAAAAGATCATCATATTTTCCTGCCTGTATGATCCGACCTTCCTTAAGAACCTGCGGAAATAAGATATAAAAACATCAAATTCTCAGTCAGATACACCTCCCCCAAAGAAAAAAAAAAAATTAAAAAAAAAAAGGTAAAAGATGATGAAATGTAAATAGTTCCATCATTCAAGTAAATAATCGTTAAAGGCGAAAAATATGTAAAGCTAGATAAGACACAAAACGTGTCAAGAATTGAGAGATTTCTTATATTTCAAACAAAATATCAACCTTGAATCATGTTTCTCCTTCAATAAATGAAAAAGATAATCAAGAAGATTGAAGAATGAGTGGCACAAGCAACAAGGAGAGGCAAACAAAAAGTCAACTGACATAATATTCATCAGTATAAGTTTATTCGAAAAGCATTCAAAAATGAAAAATACAAAATAACGAACCTTTCTACTCAATGTAGAGGCAATATAAAAAAGTAAGTAAAATACTAAACAGTTGCATACCAGTATAAAATCTGCAGCAGGCAGAAATTCAACCTGATGGGTCACAAATATCACAGTCTTATTTGCCAGTGCTGTCATTATATATTCCTGCAGTTCCATATCAAAAGTTTAGCCAAACGCCATTTTCTGAATAGCATCATTTATGATAAATTGAGCAAGTCTAACCTTGAACAACTCTGAACCTGTGTGTGCATCAACAGCACTGAAGGGATCATCAAGTAAATAGATATCTGCATCTTGATAAAGTGCCCTAGCAAGCTGCACACGTTGCTTCTGGCCACCGCTCAGATTTATGCCTCTATCGCCAATAATAGTCTGGTCTCCATGTGAGAAAAGTTCAAAATCCTTTTTCAGTGAACAAGCATGGATAACTTTCTTGTACTTTGGTTTATCCATGGGGCTGCCAAAAAGAATATTTTCTTCTATATTTCCAGACTGTATCCATGCTGATTGAGAAACATAAGCAGTGGTACCACATAATCTTACCTGAAAAGCATTGAAAGGAAAAGGGAAACATATACGAGGACTTACCATATCCGACTATGGAAAAAAAATATAATATAACAATGTTACAGAAAATTTAGCATTGACAACAAAATTAACGTTCCATAATTTGACTTACTTCACCAGAGATCTTTGGTATCTCCCCAAGTATACAAGAAAGCAAGCTTGATTTGCCAGAACCAACCATGCCGCAAACAGCCACTCGCATGCCCCCGTCCACTTTCATTGATATTCCTGATAAAGTAGGCCTTGAAGAAGGGTCCCAACAGAACTCAGCATTTTCAATTTGTATGGCTATGTTTGTCGTTCCTCGTGGGAGAACAATGGTGGCATCTTCCTGCAACTCCTCCTCTAGCAGAAATCCAGAAATCCGATCAAGAGATACCTTCGTCTGAGCCATCATTGAAACCAAGTCAGGAAAATTCCTGAGTGGCTCTTGGAGAATTCTGAAAGTAGCCAGAGCAGAAAGAACACTCCCTGCCGTGAGTTGAGCTCCCAACAATATAGAAGTACCGAATGTGACAGCAGCAACAAATATGGGGGAGCTCCAGAAGATGAAAGTAATAAAAGCTTGAGAATAAAGAGCTTTCCGGAGCCACCTGAACTCTACACCTCGCATCTCCTCCAGCTTCTCCCGATACCTATCCTCCCAAGCCTGCAACTTGATAATTCTCATATTCCTAAGACACTCCGAGGTTTTTCTCATCCTTTCATCCTTGGCAGCCATTAATCTATCTTGATAATCTTCTTGGACCTTTGCCAGAGGGATAGTGACAACAATGGAAATAATGGTGGCAATCAATGTTGCAACAGAAGCAATTCCAACATTTTTATACAAAATTGCAAGGGCAAGAATTATTTGCAAAGGAAGCATCCATATGTCATGGAGATACCAAGAGTAGTCCCCTACTCTCTGGACATCAACTGCCATATAATTAACAATCTCTCCACTAGTGTGGCTTTGCTTAGCCAAGCCTGAGAGTTTGAGTCCCTTTCTGTACACCATTGCTGTAAGAGCCGACCTCACATGCATACCCAAAATATCAACGCCAACATACCATTGCCGGGTAGTTAAGGTTTCAACCAGCTTGGCTGTAAAGAATATCCCAGCAAGAATATAACCCTCATGAGGGAAAGTTTCCTTACCCACTAAATAATCAACGAAGTAGCTAATCATGTACGGACCGACATAGGAAACGATAGTGTTCAACCCGGCAAAGACAGCATTAAAGGCTGCTTCCTTCCAGAATGATTTCAGAATTGCCCAAGCTAAGGAGGGTGGCTGAGAAGGGTTTTCAGCCTTCAATTTCTCCCAATTTGAATTCAAAACCTTATAATTGGTCTTGGCTCGATCTTTTGGGGTAAGAAGAGGAATATCTTTAAGCTCAAGTGGCCTCTTTGCACCTATTGAAAGAAGTGGATTCAACCAAGAAAGCGTGGCCAAGCTAAAGAAACCAGCATCAACATAAGGAGTGACCTTAAGACACCCTGCCTCTTCTTCAAGAAGCAATGGTTCCTGAAGATCAGAGTTTCTACAAACTTGTATACCCGTAACACCCCTAATGGCAACAAAACAAAGGAATGCAAGAGCTGGGGTTGCAGCGAAATTTGCCACAACATGAGAACAGGTATGTTTTGAACCATCTACCATGAATCCCCTCCCATCAACATACAAAGTACACAAACAGATGAAAAATGACGCAACCCACCATACCCTCAACAAAAATGGGAATTTCTCAGACAACTTAAATTTACAATGGAGAGCTGAAAAACTCAAAAGAAACCAAGCTAAACCTTGGGCAGCAGGCAAGAAAAGAGCAGACCAATCCACTACCTTCCCATCAACAACCTTTCTTACCAAACCAACCCCATCAAACCCCAACACTAAAACTTGCACAAACAACACATAAAAACAACAAAACACCGACATTTTAAACCAGGAACCAATCTTAACATCTCTAATTTCTCCATCAACACTAACACTACGCCTAACCGGGCTAGAACTCGAGACGGGATCATCCTTAAAATCCCGAATTCGACCCACACATACAAATATCTGCCTAGCAGATATTACAAAGAGAAACAGGAGAAAAAGTGTCAAATTGATGCATATAGAAGAAAGTTCCAAAACGGGCAAGCCTTGAAATGCCTGGATAAGGGCAGAATGTGATGGCCTTGTTGAATATGAAGCTGAGATTCTATTGAGCAAAAGAGACACACCCATTATCGAACAAGAAGAGTAGGTGAAGAAAACGCTTATTTAGATAGAAAAGAGAACTGAGTCGGTTTCGAGCTAAACTAAAACAGAGATCATCAGCAAATAGTCTGAAGCAGGGCATCTCACCATCTGTGCAATGAGAAGCAAAAACCAAACAACATACCAAGAAAGCATTACATTGCATGTAAAAACCAAAAAAAAAAAAAATCTCCAAACAGATTTTCATCATCGATACAAAAGGAAAAAAAATATATAAAACAATCTTTTTCTTTTTCTTTTTTCCTTATTTCACTTAGGGACAAATAGAGAGAGAGAGAGAGAGAGAGAGAGCAAGAAATCAAAGAAAGTGAAAGGAACCCATTTGAGAAAATAACAAAAACTCACCTGGGTTTGTCCTTGAAAATCGTTTCGGTGGCGACAGCCGAGGCAAACCCTGTGATCGATACAAACAAAAACAAAACAAAAGGCTCTGTTTTCTTTTGGTATTTTCTAAAACAGAGGAATTACTACACGTACAATTATACTCAAAATGACAAGACACATAATAGAAGAGAAGAAGAAGAAGATCTCTCTATCCCTCCCTCTTCTTCTCTTGTTGTATGAAAATAATAAAAATATATTGACGTTTTTGTTTTTGTTTCTGATTTTGCTTCAAGGACTTGCCGTGTTTGAGTACGAGACTCAAAACAACAACAAAAATGTATTAATGAATTTATGATTTGGTTTTGCGAGTGGGTGGGTTGATGGAAGCTGAATGAATGAATGAGTGATTTATTTGTTTGTTTTGTTTAGTGATCTTATTGTATAATTTCATTTGCTTTGTTTTACTATTGTTTATATAATCAGATTTGGGAGACTGTAAAAGACCAAGAGGCAAGAGGGAGATATTTAAAAAGGAATATTATTTTGTAATCATAAGAATATTATTATTTGTTATTTACATTGTGTAATGATGTAATCAATTTTTCATCATGATGGTTATCTCACTGGCCTCTTCAAAGTCGCTCATTTTTATTCATGTTGCCATTTTTCAATGTTTCTTTTTAAGCTTTTTTCTTTTTCCAAGTGTGTTAGGTACATTTTGCGGCGTAAAAGTGGTAGCATAATTAGTTGAAGGGAGGATTTCAAGATGCTTAAGTAGCTTAATGTGTGGGTTCGAAATGTTGTTAAAGTAGGAGTCCTCATTTATTTAATGTTATGTGTGATGAGATTCATGTTATAGTCTCTTATCTGAAACGAATAACAAAATTTTGGAATTATTCCAATGCCTGGAGGAGGTGGAATGATTTATATGTATAAAAAAAAATACATTGTGTATATAATTTTAGATCCGAATTAATCATATTTTATAAGAATTTTATCATTATTTTATTTGAATTGTTAGTTTTATAACGCATTATTTTCAGAAATGACAGAAAATCTCAAATTTCGATCGGAATTTGGGATCTCGTATCCAATGGTAGAGCCATTTATAGGGGAGCAGGGCAATCACCCCACTCAACTCAAAATTTTGTTAAAATATTTTCAATAAATTGATGAAAAGTCTGGTTTGTTAAATGGATAATTTTGATTTGCCTATACTAAATTAAATAGTATCTATTACTTTTTTGTGAAAATAAAATTTTGCATCCATTGAATCAAAATTCTAGCTCTACCACTACCAAATACCATTCAATAGGGATTTGGGATGATGATTAAAATATCAGACGGAAATTCAAAAAGATTTTTCGTCTCAAATCCTTTAAAAAAAAAAACTGATCATATTTTGGGATCTCGAACAATGATTCGTGATTCAGAATGATATTTCATCATGAATCTATAATCAGGATGGAATTAGGATTTTAAATCTCGGCTCGTTCCAACAGTTAACATCTTTAATTACAATTGTAAGGTAGACAGATTTTTGTGATTAATATGTTGTCATATTGCTGAGTTTTTTAGGTCAATATTATGATAATTTCATTATTTGAGGAGCCTTAGTTGAAATATCGCAAGAATCAAGACCTTAATTTTATGTAGGACTGTAGATGAGCGGAGCGATTCATGAACAGTTCGAGCTCGACTTGTATTTGACTTGATTCGAGATTGATTCGTTTAATTAATGAGTTATTTGAACTCAAAAATAATAGCTTGATTATTAAACGAGACTCACTTATAAAAACTCGACTCGCCTCATTTTTTACTCGGAACTCTATTCAAAATAAATCGGCTCGGATCATATAGACACAACTCGACTTGATATTATGAATGAATGAATAAATGAATGTATGTATGTATGTATGTATGTATGTATGTATATATGTATGTATCTGTGTGTATGTCACAAACATTTGATTTTATAGAGAATCTATTTAAAATTTGAAGCAATAAATAAAAAAAGTTAAAAATTTAAATTTCTTGAATTTGAACTCGAGCCGAGCTCAACTCATTTAGTAGTTGAGTTCGAGTCGAGCTCAATTCTAATATTTTATTAATGAGTCGAGCTCATACAATATATATAAAGCTCGATCAGCTACTGCTCGACTCGCTCGATTATATCCCTAATTCTATTGTTAGAGAAAACCTACATCAATGGATACACTCTGGTTTGAATGTGGGCCAGTGTTTTGAAAATCAGACCAGACCAGTCGGTTGATTCGGTCAAATCGAGAATCGACTGTGAGTCCAGTTCAGTTAAATAATAAAAATCGAACCTTCAAAAAATTGGTCAAAGCCTGTAAAAATCAGTCAAAATAATTAAATCGAATCGAATCGAACCGAACCGATTTTATTTTTTTTAAAATCAAAATTTAAAATTTATTTTTTTATAATTTTTATTTCATTAAATTATTTATAACATATTCTGATTGTTGTTAAAATTAGGTGTCATTAAACAGTAATATAACATGAAAACAAACAAATCAACACCAGAAAATAAATCTAGATGCTATTAAACCCTAAACCAACAAGAACCAGAAAAACCTGATTAAATTGTCCAAGTCGAGATAATCTCTGTCCTTAAGAACTTATTGGCTCCGTCACAGGTGCTTTACGGATTCGTTTTGCCAACGTTCTCCAGGATTACTTGGATTCTTCTTGTTCAAGGTGCACTCCTTAACAAGTGTTTGAACTAGGATAAAATGGTGGATCTCTCTCAAAACAAAGAAAACAACAATGCCTCTTTTTAATCTCTGAAAAATGGTTGTATTTTTTCTCTGCCTCCATTTGGAATAAAAGCCTTCTTATATAAGGCATGGAGGGGTGACAATAGGGCACCCCTTGGGGTGGGATACAACCCTCCTAAGGATTGTGTCCTTCCTTTGCACCCCTTAAAGCCAAAAGGACAAAAATACCCCCGAATATTATAGGAATTTCCAACAATCCCCCACAATTCTTATAATATTCAAGATGACACTTGAGAGAGATACCGTGAGCTAAAGCTGCATCGAAATAGGTAGCTTTCGCCTTGAACCTTTCCTAGTGAGTGACAATCGGATTTACTTAGCAAACCAGTGACCCATAGTCTTGAACTGTTCTGCCGTTGGTGTAAACCAAGACAATTGCCAACACACAGCTTTAATTCGACCATTTTCCCGTTCTACGGTTGTGTTCATTTTGGCCCTGAACAACGGTTCTGGATTCATCAAGTACTTTAGGGTAACCCGCCTTTAAAGAATCTCATGGAAGCGGCCTCACTTCTTACTTGAAATAGGTGATCTGCTATGAAGAGGTAATCTGTCTTTACCCCAATTAGGACTCATCTCCTAATATAGTGATCATTAAAAGCCTTAGCTTATCCTAACCAATGACAGACAGCACTCAGCGTCATTATCGGAATGGGAAAGAATACGAAACTCTTCAGTGCTTGTTTTGAATTGCACAAAGTTTCTGTTGTCCCTTTTGAACCTAGATCTTGGGATCTCCAGTCAACTAGGTTGGGTTTCCACAGTGACGATTCTTAGATTATAGGCTTCAAGCCCATTCCCCTCGATGACTTCTCAACTTGCTCTCGAGGTAAACCTTTAGTTAGTGGATCCGCTAGGTTTTCCTTCGACCTGACATAATCGATCGTTATTATGCCACTTGAGAGCAGTTGACGTATGGTATTATGTCTCCGACGTATGTGTCGAGACTTACCATTATACATTGTATTTTGGGCTCTCCCAATTGCCGATTGGCTATCACAATGTATGCTAATGGATACAATCTGGTTTGAATGTGGGCCAGTGTTTTGAAAATCAGACCAGACCAGTCGGTTGATTCGGTCAAATCGAGAATCGACTGTGAGTCCAGTTCAGTTAAATAATAAAAATCGAACCTTCAAAAAATCGGTCAAAGCCTGTAAAAATCAATCAAAATAATTAAATCGAATCGAATCGAACCGAACCGATTTTATTTTTTTTAAAATCAAAATTTAAAATTTATTTTTTTATAATTTTTATTTCATTAAATTATTTATAACATATTCTGATTTTACTGGTTTAACCAATTAAACTAATGATCCATTAAATTTTTTTGATCATTACTTATTTACTTTGATCACTAATCCAGTTTTTAAAATATTGATGGGGCAGAGGAAGCAATGTCATGTCAAAAAGAAAAAAGAGGGCCAAAGCCATAAAGTCATCACCTCACGGGCAATCCAAGTCATTTATCAATTGTTTTATGTTAATATCATTATTTTAAAAGATCTGGCCAGTAATTGAACCGTTAATTTAAATGGTTTAATGATTCACTGGTTCGTTCAATTGAACCAGCAGAATCAACTGATATTATCATAAAATCATAATTAATTTTAGTTAATTAAAAATTATAAAAATATTTGTTTTAATTTTTTGGTTTAGGATTTAAGAATATTAAAAAAATTAGCTAATTTTTTTTTTGAGTTTAGAATTAAAAAATCAGA
Organism: Zanthoxylum bungeanum; assembly: GCA_019454045.1. Taxonomy (NCBI): domain Eukaryota; kingdom Viridiplantae; phylum Streptophyta; class Magnoliopsida; order Sapindales; family Rutaceae; genus Zanthoxylum; species Zanthoxylum bungeanum. The sequence goes on along the minus strand of SKCR01049502.1, from coordinate 100,513 downwards.
TCGACCGGTTCACTGATTCGTCAATTTTGACCTGTTTTAGTCGATTTTTTACACCCCTAGTTTTGGGTGTTCAATCGGACTAAATTCACGGTTGGTTCCTAGTTCAATCCTCCGGATGGAAACTTGAATACTATCCGCTACCCCACTTATCACACATTCTTTGGATGTTTCTGTGAAAAGAATGGAAACAAAGATAGTTTGTTTGGTTCTTGGGAAAACAAAGTAGGTGGGTTGAGTAGGATGAATGGATGATCATATTATGTCTCTCACCTTTTTAACATGTAAATCTTTGGGATTGTAAATCTCGACTTGTCCCGACAATTAATATCTTTAATTACAATTGTAAGGTAGATGGATTTTTGTGATTAATATGTTGTCATAATGCTGAGTTTTTTAGGTCAATATTATGATAATTTCATTATTGGTTGAAATAGCGTAAGAATCAAGACCTTAATTTTAAGTAGGACTGTAAATGAGCAGAGCTATTAATGAACAGTTCGAGTTCGACTTGTAATTGATTTGGTTCGAAATTAATTTGTTTAATAAATGAGTTATTTGAACTCGAAAATAATAGTTTGATTATTAAACGAGACTGACTTATAAAAGCTCAACTCGCCTCATTTTTATATGTGTGTGTGTATGAATGTATATATGTGTGTATGTCACAAACATTTGATTTTATAGAGAATTTATTTAAAATTTGAAGCAATAAATAAAAAAAGTAAAAAATTTAAATTTTTTGAATTTGAACTCGAGCCGAGCTCGACTCATTTAGTAATCGAGTTCGAGTTGAGCTCAATTCCAATATTTTATTAATGAATCGATCTCGAACAATATATATAAAGTTCGATCATCCATTGATCGACTCGACTCGACTCGATTATACCCATATTCTATGGTTAGATAAAACCTACATCAATGGATACACTTTGGTTTGAATGGGGGCCAGTGTTTTGAAAATCGGACTGGATCAGTCGGTTGAATAGGTCAAACCGAGAACCGACTGTGAGATCGGTCCGATTAAATAGTAAAAATCGGATCTTTAAAAAATCGGTCAAAACCTGTAAAAATCAATCAAAATAATTAAATTGAACCGAACCGGTTCTTATTTTTTAAAAACCAAAAATTAAATTAATTTTTTTTATAATTTAATTCATTAAAAATATTTATAACATCATTTGATTTTACTAGTTCAACCGATTGAACTGTTAATTTAAAAGGTTTAATGATTCACTGATTCGATCGATTGAACCAGCAGAATCGACTGACGTCATCATAAAGTCATAATTAATTTTAATTAATTAAATATTAAAAAAATATTTATTTTAATTTTTTGGTTTAGTAGGAATTTAAAAAAATTTAGTTAATTTTTTTTTTTCTGGGGTTTAGAACTAGAAAATCAAATTGACCAGCTCACTAATTTGTCGATTTTAACTTGTTGTAGTCGATTTTTTACACTCCTGATTCTGAATGTTCAATCGAACTGAACTCACGGTCGATTTATAGTTTAATCCACCACGTGGAAACTTGAATACTATCCGGTACCCCACTTACCACATATTCTTTGGCTGTTTCTGTGAAAAGAATGGAAATGATGATAGTTTGTTTGGTTCTTGGGAAAACAAAGTGGGTGGGTTGAGTACTTGAGGAGGACGAATGGATGATCATATTATGTCTCTCCTTTTTTAACATGTAAATCTTTGGGATTTCTTGACCTTTTGTTAACATATTTTTTCTTTTGTAGATATGATTTTGTGTTGTATGTTTGGTGCATTGAATAGGAAAGAAAATAAAGTTGAGGAGCACAAATGGTTGTCAGAAGATAATGAAAATATTTATTTAATTTATTGATATAATAAATTCTTAAAGGCCTGAATAGGTAAATTCTAATTATTATATTATAATGAAATCTTAAAATCGAAGTAAAATAAGCAATAAAATTAAAATACTTAAAATATGAAAGAAATCTTTAAATTGAAAATTAAATTCCAAAATGAAATAATTTTTACGTCCTGTTGATAAAAAAAAGACGAAACGGCTCATGCCAATGTTTTGTTTTTCTGTTAGTTTTGAAACGATAGATTATAGAAATACCGATGATTATAATTCAAATTATAGAATTTTTCTGAAATCGTTAGAAATTTTGCTGCCAAACCACTAATTTCGGACTTAAGCAGAGCAATTAAAATCTCCGACTGTCTCATACTCTTACAAGAAAAACACTATCTGGATTCGAACCCAGGACTTCAAAGTCAGATCATGAGCTCTACAATGTCAAACCACGCCTCTTGGGGACTAAATTATAGACCTATAAAAACAACTACGTAAATTATATTTGTTTGTGTTGTAATGAAATTGCATTTATTCAGATACTCTAGAGTTTGGGAAAATCTACAATACAACGGAGGTATCACGTCATCCGTGCAACGATCCAATAATACATTGCTACGAATGCTAAAATATTAAAAAATAAATAAAAAGATGAATATTAAATCATACATGTAATTTTACATATAACACACTTTAGATCTTTTGTCAATTTCGATCTTGGAAACTTCGGAACTAGAAAATCTTGTCAACAGTAAAGTTGTAGATCTTTGAGTCTTCTTTCATCTGGAACTAGAATCACTTCAATGCGATATCATAATAAAAAGTTATGGCCAAAATACGAAAATTACGCAGGACTGAAATTTCTGAATTTATAACACGGTTAGAACGTCATTTCAAGTTTTTAGTCTCCAAAATCCAAATGTTATGTCCATTTTTCTAATCATGCATCCAAAATATTATTTCACCTACATTAGAAATAAAAATCACAATAAAATATAAATTTAATTATTATTTTATAAATATGTTAAATTAAGGGGATTAATGAAACTACAAGTGTAAAATGATTAATTTTTCTTATAATAAATGTGCAATTTTTAGTGTTCATCAGCCGTCAACAAAATTAATGTAATTTGAGTTCAATTTATTATTGGAGAATACAATTTAGTTGTCATGATAGAGTGTAATGACCATTCTTGTTATGTTTTGAATCGTTTTAGGGTTCTTCTTATGTGATGGCTTTGATTGGGTCTTAGATTAATTTGATTAATGCTAAGAAAGTTGGACTTTCGGCATGGAAAAATTGATTATTTTCTGCCCATATTAGATCTGAAAATTCTAAAAAAAATTTGAAGAAAAAATATGATGTTTGGATGTATTGGATGTGTATTTGGTGTTAGAATAATTACCAAAAATTATTTTGGAGCGAAAAACAGTGAAAAACGACGTTATTGGGTGAAGGCTATCCAAATAGTAATTTTGTCACTGTTTGGATATCCCATGGTCTGCCCAAATATCATTGTGGCTGACCTGGGCAGTCCCATATGGTATCGGTTAGTTGATTCGGTCAAAAACGTATTTTATATCATTTTTATGGAAAATTGATTACGTAAAAGTTTCATAATATTTTCATTATATACTATGTCGTTATTTGATATCGAATGATAGATTTTAGGTGAAATATAAATAATTTATTAATATAGGATATCGAATAATTTATTCCGTAAATTTAAAAATTTTAAATTTACGGTTTCGTTCAAACCGTCGTTCCATCGTGAAAACCGTCATTCCATCGTGAATAACCCCAACAAAAATCCTTCCCTAATTGGAAATCATTGCTTGCTTGTAATTCAAAAAAGCAATTTGCCTTCATTAAAAGCAAAAGTGGATATATTTTTTTGTTACCATAAGAAGAAGATTACTTTCCTAGCACTATGTTTAGACGGATAGAATGAGATAATTTATAATGAAATATAATTTAATGGAATGGAATGAAACGGAACAAAATTAAGAATAGTGTATTATAAATTTGTTTGGAAAAAAATAAAAGATTTATAAGATAATGTTCCAATATATTACTTAGTAAATAAATAATAATGGAATAGAATGTAACTAGATATATTTTAAAGACAATTATACCTTTTTAGATTACAAAATTAAAAAAAGATAAATAATTTAATGTTCTTTTAAAGGATAAATTTATATTCATATGTAATATTATTTTTTTAACTTACCTTCCATCTCCATTCCCCCGATTTGGACGGTTCACTTTAAATGACTCAATGCCATTTTTTTGTTACACTCCCTTTCATTCCCTTCTGTCAATCCAAACAATAAATTTTAAATATTTTAAGTTACATTCTACTCAATTTCATTCCATCCTCCTCCATCAATCCAAACATAACTTAAAAGTTCACCAAACAATTATCCTACGTTTAAGTGAAATTTTTTGATACCATATGGATAACATAATACCACAAACTAATAATCATATAATATATATGAGTTATGTTAAATAAAATTATCATTTATTAATTATTTTTTACTATTTTTAACACGTGTTAATGTATTATTGAGTTTTTATATGAATGATATGGTATCATTGTTACATAATATAATTTCTCCTCATTATGCTTATTTATGCACTAATCTTCTTGCTTTAAAACAACAATCAATAAGCAGATAAATTCTTCCCGGCAACAATCTTTTCGACTACCCACCTCACATAACGATAAGAATTTACTTAACTAGTTACGTTTACGGCTTCAATATAAATAAGGGTGTGTAATGTATATCTATAATACAATAATGTTTAGGGATGACTACGATTCAGATATTCGAAAATTTTAAAATAATTGAAATTGAAATCGAAACATCATCTAATATCGGATACCTAACCATAATTTTTTTTTAAAAAAGACATCCATATCTGAAACCAACCCAAATATTATTAAAAAATCATTATTATTTTCTTATCTTATTTTAGTTTAATCGAAGACATGTAGATGTAAAACTTGAAATCATTGTTATTTTCTTCGCTCATCCTGACAATAACCCATCAACTTTTGTTTTACATCTTCGCTACTATTGGAATCCTGTAAAAAAATTTCCGATTTAAATACATTTTTATTTTATTATTTCATAGCAAAAAAATGAAAAAGAATGGAGATCACCAAAAGGAAGAATGCATGAGACAGCATTTGATAAGTCTCAGTCAAAGTTGGAAGTAATTTCTTGATACTAATAGAAATTGATTATTTGATACTAACAAAATGGTTCCAATCAAATAAACTAAATAGACATATATTAAGAATTAAACAACAAGATATATTTGTTCTATTAGAATGAGAGGAAATCATGACTTCAACTATTTTCTACTAGGGTTGGCAAATTCATCAAAAACCATTCCACATTTAAAGTGTTTTGTTTAATTTAAATTGGGTCTGAAAAACACAATAAGAAAATCATTTCAAAATTTTAGAAATTGAATTTTTCTAATATCCTAAAAATATTAATAAACAACACTTAAATTTAAGGATGAGATTTTCAAAACCATGCTCATTTGCAAATCCTATTTTCTACTTAACTTATTGTTCTGTCATTTGGAGCACTTAAATAATATTGAAAAAACTGAAACTGAAACTGAAATTGAAATACATAATACTTATCCTAAAACCTAGACTCCTAAGAAAACATATTATAATAAGAAAACATATTATAATCTATTATTAAAATAAAAAATATATTTTATTTCCATATTTGTTTGCAATGTCCGTAACAAAACAAGTTCAATTGAGTTGTAATGAGTGTTGAAGTTCTCGGAGCAATTGGACCAGTATTTGGACAACATCAGATGGAGATATTAGAGTGACGTTATCTTTTTTGGATATTCCAGAAGTTTTAGAGCTCCAATTGACATGAGGTCAGTTTCATTGGAAATTAGACTCTAAGACGATCACGTACATATAAAGAACGTATGATTTGGTCAAGGGACGAGAAAGTTACAAATGTTTTAAATTGCACCTCAAAACCAGTCCGTGAAGTACATTCGAGTTGCGTTCGTATTTGCGTTCGAACGCCTGGAGGCAGAAACTTTGCGTTTGAGTTGCGTCTGAGGTGCGTTCGAATGCTTGTGCGTAAGTGGGTTATTTTGGACGCTTTTTGAGCCAGTTATACACAAGGAAAAACCTTACTTTTGCCCTACTTATATAAACAAATTTAGAACCACCTTCACAAGAGTTGAAAACATATTATTCAGAGCCTACAAACGTTTTGTTTTAACCTTCTTGATAATCCACCTTGAAGACTTTGTTGTTTACTTGTCTTCTCTATTTTTGGTGAGATTCTTCTTTGATTGACCATCAACACAAACAAAACCTAACCCAATTTCCTAAACCTTCAGAGTTCTTAAGGAGAAAGATTGGTAGTCGGAGTTTCGACGTTGCGTGCTTGCAGAATGATCCGCCTAGAGACTTCAGAGGTTCTGAAGAAGGCCGTTTGGTACGGCTCGAGAATTTCTTCGGGTTATTACAGTCTAGAGATATTAGATTCGATGGAGTTGCTGCCATATATCTTTTACCATCACTGTAATTTTTTCTCATTATAGTGGATTTTGGCTGATAGCCTAGATACCCGAAATGATTTTTTACTCACACGAGTTTTCCAATTCGTTAACAAAATTACTGTGTTGATTTTGTTTATTGTATTATTTTATTTGTATTGACTCATAATTGTAAGACTTAAAGGAGCTTGATAGTAATCCATATAAATAAAAGTTAGGACTTGACTTAAAGGTACTTGATAGTAATACATAGAAACAATAGTTTATCATGTATAGACTTGGACTGAGCTATGACAAACACGGTTTTAGTAGTTGACGCCTTATCACAATTAGACTAAATGCTAATCCTAACATGCCGTCTAGTTTATCAGTCCCACTAGAAAATACAAACAATTGAGTTTTAGCATTTTTAAGTTATGCTTATAAGAATTTGACTCTATCAACTAGTCATTAGTCATTTATTCCTCTCCTCAAGGTCATCAATCATCAAAAGGATTTACTCAAACTTAGCTTGAGCTTCATTCTTGTCTAGGTCCACTTCTCTCAGCCTCTTATTGACCTCAATATTCATCTTCTTGATAGCTAGACTCTCATTAAACAGTTCGATGTAGGTTATCTGAAGACTATCCTCATCGATAAAGTCATAGTGAGAGAATTCTGATCCAACATCTTCATTACTAACATTATTCTCTCTCTCACCGACCACATTAGCAGTAAAATCAATGAAATTATTTTTCTTCTTAGGAAACTCATCAGAAGTATAGCCACCTTCTGAATCACTAAGTGAGGCTGCCATGACTTTCTTGCCTTTATATTTTAGGTATGTGGGACACTTAGATCTAATATGTTCATTCCCTTCACATTCATGACATTGGATAGCGCTAGGTTTGTTATCTTTATCATCTCTAGACTCCCTCATACTACGCCTACTCTCGCTAGGATTGTCTTCCATATCTTTATCAATGCTATGATCATTTTTCTACATTTTAAGAAATTTCCTAAACCTTTTAGCAAACATGCCTAATCAGAAAATCCGTAAGGGTAATAACATTATCATCGCTTGACAGATCATGGCGAACTTCTTTTGAAATCTTCATCGCTATTGTTTTGGGCTTTCTATATCCAGGAAGTTTTTTCTCATGCACCTGTATTTTCCTACAAGGTCATCTAGTTTAAGGTGATCTAAGTCATTACTTTCCTCGATGGTTGTGATCTCTAGTAAGAACTGGTTAGGCAGAGATCTAAGGATTTTCCTAACTATCATATTCGTAGGAATAGTATCACTGTAGGACACAGAACTGGATGACGCATGCTGTTCTAGGCTCGCGGCCTAGTCGGGAGTACGGAGTAGTCACGGGGGACTAAACCGGAGAATAATGGAGTCGCCACCCGGTGTGAACCAGGAAAATGAGATTTAAGGCCGCACTCACCCCTCGCAAAGGAATACCTCAAACCGTTGGGTTCAGAATGGTCCCTTACTTATGTCACTTGTAATGATATGATTTGTGCAAAAATTTAATCAAGCTTAAGTAACACTTATTTCCAAGAGTATCATGCTTCTAAATCCATATGCGCAAAAAAATAAAACTTACACCTAAATTTGCATATATTTCACATCTAAGATTACATGCTTGAAAGTACATCAAGGTAGCAACGAACATACAACTTCATTGGCATATTGTATTCATGGAAACACAAGAACACACTAGCCACACAAGCACACATAAAGGCGAATCAAATGATGGCAATCATGTGATTTCATAGACATATCATAAACAAATAGCCATTACATGTCCATACACAAATAAAAGAGTCAACTAAGTACATAATGCAAAAAGACACTTAAGGATGCTATTAGGCATTAAAGTAAGCATGCTATGACGTGGTGCAAAAGAAGATAACTAATATGGACACAAACACACATTTGAGCACTTTTCCAAGTGGTACGTGGAATTGTATCCCAAGTACAGACCGCATTACCGTCCATTCGGAATCGGCTACAGAATTTATGTCTGGGTTTCCATCCGATATACTACAAGAAATAATACTCAAATGCTATCATAACATGGATATATGAATTATACTACGTTAAGCCAAGACTAAGGTAAATAATGCATCCAATATATGAAAGACGCGACGAATATCGTGGTAAAGGTAGCCTTTTAGGCTTTTTCTTCCCCCAAATGGAGAACCTTTTTAGTCCAACACAATAAGCCCATGCTGTAGGTTTTTATTAAGGTCCCAAGATCAAACAAGACATGAAAACATTGCGTGAATACACCAACGAAGATAGCGGAATACTTACATTGGTCGGTTGAGTCGATTTGAAGACGATTCAAGCCAAGAAACTGCTGCAGTGGCGCCACCATGGCAGTGAGTTTCTTGGCTTGAATTGTCTTCAAATCGACTCAACCGACCAATGTAAGTATTCCGCTATCTTCGTTGGTGTATTCACACAATGTTTTCATGTCTTGTTTGATCTTGGGACCTTAATAAAAACCTACAATGGCATCAAGAGCTTAGGTTCAAGCATGAAATTTGTAGGGCTTAAAATTTGGGTAAATGTGATTTGAGCATGATTTGAATAAATTGATTGTTTGAGTATGCTTATAACATGTTTAATTTCATTTTGGTTGGACTAATTTGACGAAAAATGATTTGGAATTATTTTCCCCAAAATGGACATCATGGCCGAATGTATATGTATTTTTGGGATCTTGGATTTTTTGAATTTTAATTCATTTGATGAGTTAGAATCGATTAGGTTGACGTTAATTTGAATCGAATTGGATTAGATTTCGAATTGGACAAAAACCCCAAAATACTTGTGTTGGCCGAATGGTGCCTTTGCCATAATGTCTTGGTGTTTTTGGTTTTGTGACATTGGATGTGTATGAAATCAAATTGGATGGTGATTTGATGTCGATTGTAGGTTCGATTGGATCGAAACCAAATCGGACACAAAATCCTTCCTTGGCCGAGAGCTTTAAAGCATGTAATGGGTTTGATTTTTCATATTGTGTGTTTGACATGTGATAATGAATTAAGAATGATTAATTGGACTAATTTAGTGTTTTGAAAAGTTGATTTAGTTGATTAATCATGTAATGCACTTTAGGTAATTAAATTTGAAAATTGGATTTTTGAATTAAATTATTTGGGCCTATTTTTGAAATTGTGCTTCTAATGTTGTATTTGGGCCTATTGGGCTTGATTTTATCAAGTTGGATTTAGGCCAAATGGATTGGATCCAATTGGGCCCAAAACCTTAACCATAAAGCCCAAATGCGACTAATGAACCTTTAAAGTTCAATTGGGCCTAATGGGCCAAGATTGATTTATGGGCTTATGGGGTAAATCCCGGATTGGACTTTGGTTATCGGTTTGACCCGAGTTGACCAAAAGTCCACGCCATAAGAAATCAATTAAAAGCCCATTGGACTTTAATTGAATTGACGTTGGACGTTAATCGGTCTTTGAGACGCGTTACGATTAAATTTGGAATTTAAATCGTAAAAGGTTTATTAAATAAAGTGTAATGTTTAATGTTGAATTGAATAGTGAATTAGTATTAAATACATGTAAATTTGATTTAATGATGTAGTTTAATTTAATTCATGAATTCGTACTTTGAGTACTTGTTCGCAAAAACGAGTTTGACTCGAACAAAATCAAATCGTTGTTTGAACATTGGATGATCACTTAATTATCAGACTAATTAATTTGATTAGATTGATTGATAGCATGCTTATGTTGTGAATACGTGGTTGTGTTGAATGAATAATGTATATCGGATGGATATTAGATGGGTGGGCAATTTTAGAAATTGTTGTAATAAATTCGATTTATTAAATTGGACCTGCGTGTCCAGCCTTTTCACCTTCGTTCTCTTGTATTCTCTTCTCACCTATTCCCCTCTATGTATATGAGGTTTCTTTAGAAGTGTAGTGTAATGGGTAGAAGTAATACTAGTGCTAGCTTGAGTGAGAAAGGGAGAGATTTGATCTAGGATCAATGTGTAAAGTATCCATCCGCATATCATTATTATTTTATTTCATACTCGCTTTATTATGTGTTTAGAATGCATGTTTAAGGGTGTATGATGATGAGACCTAACAAAGATAATAAATTGGTTGCCAATTACGCAAAAATCCCTCAATCTATATTAAGCGATTATCCTTCCATTGAATGATTCTTGTTCAAGATCCGATTGGCATTGGTTTGTTGGCCAAAGTCAAGACCTTGTCAATTATGGATGTATTTGAATCATGAGGGTTTTGTTCCACATCGGTGTCTTGTCCAAGTTGTGATTTGTTGGCCAAAGTCAAGATCACTTCTTGTCCAACGACATTGATTACGAAACTTTCCTTGTCAATGGGTCCCGCTTAACTGGAATCATTAGGTTTGTTGTGCCAAAGCCAAGGCCTAGATGATTCGGAGGATAAGGTTAGGAAAATGTATTAGATACATTGGCATAAGTAATATGTTTAGGACTTGGATGTCCACCTAACCGGATCTAGGAATTGGATTGGATCCAATTGATCTGTGAGATCTACCTAGTTAAATAGCATACAGCTTGTTGGCCAAAGTCAAGTTGTATGTTATTTAATAGGATCCTAGCCCACTAGGAAACACGGTTTCCCGAGTACTCCACAGAGGGTTAGAGGCTCGACGAAAAATAGTGGGAGGCAAGTATTGAATTTGCAACATTCGTTCAATTACTCGCTAAACACGCTCATTTATTTTTTTCTTTTTCTCGTCACATTAATCAAAAGTATTAGTTGGACTAATATTTTATGTTGTTTTAAATAAATATATAGTTGGACTATATACAAACTCATTCAATATATAGTTGATTTTATAATTGGATTATAGTAATCAATATAATTGAATTAAAATAATAGTTGATTTTATAATTGGATTGTAGTAATCAATATTAAAATTATAGTTGATTAAATAATTGGATTATGGTAATCATTATAATGAATAGTACTTCATTAAATTGATTAAATAGTTGGACTATTAAAATCAAGAAAGAATTGAAAGGTTGAATATTTAAAATATATAATCCTTGGGATTAATGTTTTAAATGATTTAATTTTCAATTGGGAATTAATAATAGGTTAATTTATTTGATAAAATAACTTATTATGACTAAGCCCATAATTAAGCAAATAGTAGAGCATAAAATCTTTGGAAGATTTATGTGATGATGACTTTAGTGCTTAATTAATATACTTATAATAAATCTTTAGATTTAAAAGTATTAAAAATTGCAATTAATAATTCTTGGAGAATTAATTGACTATTCTAGTGGAGAAAAGTCAAAGTTTGCAATTGGGCATGTTGCACAAGGTGCATATCGTTTCAATATTCCGAAACCCAAAGCTTGGCCAAAGGTTTGTGAAATATTGAAAAGATAATTGACATATCCCAAAGTGACTACCATTTGGATATGGAAGACACGAAGGAATTAAAGAAAGGGCGAGGCTTCAACTTTAAAAATATTTGTCAAAGTTATGTTCACTACTAGTATTGAAATTGGATTTTAAATACTAAGTATGGTATATAAAATATATGCATTGATGTTCAGAATCCGCTATGAGCTGGATACTGACTTCAAACCGAGATTTCTCTGCGAATCGGAAACGGGACGAAAGTCACTGTTTCGACCGTGGATACCTAAGTTTAGGAACTACCCTTTGGGTATGTACTTAAATTAGGAACTGTTATAATGTAACTAGCTTGACTAGAGACATTATCTCTATATCAGTGTTTAATCCATTGTGGATAAAACCTTTATGTTATAGAACACTAAGTGTTTTATTATATAAAGATGATACTGAGATAAAATACATTAGATGTAAATAACAGAATTTATATTTTGAATATAAAGAAAAATCTGAAATATATAAAATGACAAATAAATAGCTCAAATTGATTTGATCAATAGAGACTTATTTGTGGCATTGTGGTCTAAGACACAATTAAAGAAGACTCGTATATCCACACTTTTTTAAGAGTGGGTACTAGGACTGATTTGACTATTCAAATAAGGTCTGCGAATCTAGTTTATTAGGTAAGGTACCTAAAATACTATTTACTTTGTAATAGTAAAAGTGCCACCGATCTGTTAGCCCTATTCATGGTGAAGTAAGTGGGCCCATATCTAGCTGGGCTAGATGTGAACATGAATATTTCGTGACCTTAACAGATGTAGCATCACGTTATGGTTTTGTGTCTCTTTTGAAGAATACAAATCAGAAACTTTAGAGTTTCGACACGAAGTAGATAAACAGATCGGCTATAGTATTATGCCGCCACGGTAAGACCGTATTGGAAAATACTTAAGCAGTAAGTTTCATATGTATATGAAAGAGTACGATGTTCTTTCATATGAGGACTCCTCCCGAGACACGTCAGTTAGACGGTGTGTCCAAACTAAACCGAATTTTGTTGGACATGATAAGGTTTATCACGAGTCGCTTTGAGCTATTGTTTCCTTCAATAGGATATGTATTAACAGTGCAAAACTTATTTAGAATAAGGTTCCATGAAAATCTGTTTGACAGATGTCATATAGGATATGAACAGGGAAGAAACGGGGTTTCTCATTCCTGATAATTTGGGTATGCCAGGCATGACGTTTGGATGATACCAAACTAAAAGACCCAAATTGGATAAGTGCCAATATAGGTTTTCCTAAGGGAAACCTTAAGTATAGTACTTGTAAATCTCACATGAGAACAATGTGATTGTTGCTCACCATGCGGTTTTTCCTGAGAGGAATACCGATATGCAGTGGTCAGTGGGAGGATAGTGATACTCGATGAAAATCGGAGTGATACTGTTCTAGGCACGAAGTCCGTAATGGAACACAAACAGTTCATCAATGATGAATCTATACCATTAATCTTCAAATACACAAGAACTTCGTAGATCGGATAGAGTCAGAAAACAACCTAGGGTATGGGTTTCTGATCTAACCTCATAAAGATGTCAATCTTGTGAAGGTATATCCACCGACTACGTTTTGAGGAAGTGATACGATGTATCGACTCCCTATTATGGCAAAGTGCCATGAATCCGAAATGAATTCCATGTATAACAAATATTTTGGATAGTAGTTGTACCACAAGGCATTGTGCCTATTGGTACATTAAACGTCTTCAAGGAAGACATACATGGATGGCAACATACCAACGTACAAAGCTAGGCTTTTGACGAAAAGGTATCGTTATCAACATTGTGTTAATAACGGTTCAACCTTTTACCTGTTGCCATGGTAAATCCATTTTGAAGATGCTTGTTGATAACTGTATATTTCATTTATGAAATATGTCAGTTACAAATCAAAATCGCTTTCCTGATAAGGAAACCTTTGGAGAATGTTATAACATTCTGACGATTTTTATAACGACAAACAAGGTTTGCGAATTATTCAATCCATGTTTGGATTGAAGCAAGCATAAGGTTCTTGGAACTGACGTTTTGAAATAATCATAATGGTTTATGATTTAACTCAAAACGAAATAATTCTTGTGTATATAAGGAGGTTAGTGGGAGAGCGCACTGACAATGAAATTCCCATAAAACAATTGGTGAAAGCTTGGCTTTCATAGATATTCTTTCAATAGAAATTCTCCGTAGAACTCTGGGGAGTAACAACTTTATTCAAGGAATAAAGATCTACTGGGATAGATTTGGAGTTGTTAACACTCTCTGGGAAATTGTACATTTAAAATGTACTTGTATTGGTGTCTCATACGCTTCGAGCATATGGAGTCACAATCGGGTCAATCCAAGTGATAGTCACTGGATTGAAGTTAAGAACATCTGTTAGTATCTCTGAGAATAAAGATGCTATCTTTACTATGGAGAAGGAGAACTTGAAGTGACTGGGATCACTGCAGCAAGTTTCCAAACGATTAAATACTACGGTACTATAAAGTTTGAATAACGGGACAGTGAGCTGGAAATCTTCCAAGCAAGATAACTGTTGCCGAATAAACAACAAACGCGGATTATTGCTGCAGCTGAGGCAGCAATAGAAGTCTTTTGGATTGAAATAAATCTAATTAGATTAGATATAGTTCTTTTAGCAGCTGAGCTAGGCATTAGCACAAGCTAAGGAATTAAAGGTCTCATCGACGATCCAGATATACTTCTATATCATCTGATTCGTTCGGATCATACATCGTGGCGATGTGATGATCGTATAAATCGCGTCAAACGATAATCAAACAAATCCGCTGACGAAAACCTTTCCTCAGCAATTTGAGCGAACCATACTTAGTTCGGGTGTTGGACACTTGAGTGACTCGCTATGTGCCAAGTGGGAGATTGTTGGATAATATGACCCATAGCGTCACTATTTGCACAGATCATTGTGTTGTTGTAGCAAATTAACTATGTAATAAGGAAATTGCACTCTCATCATTTGTGATTAGATCACCATAGATATATAAATGAAGAGAGGTCCATATGATTAGTTCCTGGATTGAGATGATATGAGACAGTATCAGTCCACGAAGGATTAATCATTAAATATCCCTAGCCGTAGTATTATCGAGACTGGACATCGATAATGCGGAATAGGCTAGTATTGCACTTGTGTACGTTGTGAGGGCACACGGCATAGTTCTCATATATATAAGTGTTGGATACTTATGCAAGTGCGATAGGAGGTCGTGTTTCACCGATGGTACGGGAAACAGCTTCGCTCTGGATAGACCCCTCGGAATCCCATTGGTATTATGACTATGTGTCTATGGGAGGCCGAAATCAAGGTAGGTGTGTATAGTCTTAACCTGAGACTTGCATCGCTAATACTTACGATAATCGATAAACTTTGGTTTTGGTGGTAGGGGACTTTAACAGGTTCTGAGTACACCACTTCTGGGTTTATCAGAGAGTCGTAGAGTATTGGGTGTGATGTCAAGACGGAAGTGTCACTTCAGTCATATTGGAGTTGATGTCACGCAGGATACGGTACTAGTGCTCTTGAGTGTTGCACAACCAATCGGGATATTGTGACCAGGTTATGAATATCCGATTATAGAAACTATGTTACCAGACATCCGATATGTGTTTCGGACGGGGCAGACACTTATCCAGCCCCAGCCCTAGCACGTGATTATCCGATACTGGACCGATATGCACATACATTGGTATACTACGCTTGATACAGATCTTAATATTCTAAGATGAATATGACCAGAGAATTTGGTAGACATTGTGCTTTGCTAGGAGCGACCTTGTCTCGTAATCGGTAGAACGTAGTACTTGGTACGTACGTGATTCGGGCACACTGACGACCGTATTTACTGCCTAATTACTGGGGATCTCATGGGTCGCTTCCGATAATGCACCGATGACGCATAACTCGCACTCATTAATAATCTGGGATATATAGAAGAAAGAGAAAATTAATCTAGGATTAATTATGGAGATATTTTATCTAGGATAAAATATCGTCTAGAGAGAGATAACGATTAATTTGGAATTAATCAATAAATTAATAGATTCGATATCTAATTTCGTTTATCGATTATCGTAAGTATTTCGCACTCAGAACCTGTTTAAAGTCCCCTACCACCAAAACCAAAGTTTATCGATTATCGTAAGTATTAGCGATGCCAAGTCTCAGGTTAAGACTATACACACCTACCTTGATTTCGGCCTCCCATAGACACATAGTCATAATACCAATGGGATTCCGAGGGGTCTATCCAGAGCGAAGCTGTTTCCCGTACCATCGGTGAAACACGACCTCCTATCGCACTTGCATTTCATAAGTATCCAACACTATATATATGAGAACTATGCCGTTGTGCCCTCACAACGCACACAAGTGCAATACTAGCCTATTCCGCATTATCGATGTCCAGTCTCGATAATACTACGGCTAGGGATATATTTAATGATTAATCCTTCGTGGACTGATACTGTCTCATATCATCTCAATCCAGGAACTAATCATATGGACCCTCTCTTCATTTATATATCTATGGTGATCTAATCACAAATGATGAGAGTGGCAATTTCCTTATTACATAGTTAATTTGCTACACAACACAATGATCTGTGCAAATAGTGACGCTATGGGTCATATTATCCAACACATGCGCTTTCCATTACAATGCGTACAAAGACAAAGATAACTATATGAAACTTCGTATACCCGATTGAACACATCTTATATTCAACCGAATATACATCAACCGGCGCGGCAAAGCATCGTGGTGGTAAGGATTTTAACCCCTCCAAATAGGGGACCTCTAATCCGACTTACTAAGCCCATGCGCTCGATTGCATCATGCATACAAAGAATAAAGACAATAACATCAAACTTAGTATACCTGATTGAACATATCTTACATTCAACCGAACACACATCAACCGGCGCGGCAAAGCATCGTGGTAAAGGGTTTTTACCCCTCTAAATAGGGGACCTTTAATCCGACTTACTAAGCCCATGCGCTCGATTGCATCATGCATACAAAGAATAAAGACAATAGCATCAAACTTAGTATGCCCGATTGAACATATCTTACATTCAACCGAACACACATCAACCGGCGCGGCAAAGCATCGTGGTAAAGGGTTTTAACCCCTCCAAATATGGGACTTTTAATCCGACTTACTAAGCCCATGCGCTCGATTGCATCATGCAAACAATGAATAAATACAATAACATCAAACTTAGTATGCCCGATTGAACATATCTTACATCCAATCGAACACACATCAACCGGCGCGGCAAAACATCGTGGTAAAAGGTTTTAACCCCTCCAAATAAGGGACCTTTAATCCGACTTACTAAGCCCATGCGCTCTATTGCATCATGCATAAACAAGTAACATGCGGAATTCAAATGACGAAAAATAAATAAATCAAAGCAATATAAAACAAAAGAAGGTGCCGTTTACTCAAGCGGTACGTGGAGTTGTATCCCGAGTACAGATCATACTACCGTCCATTCGGAATCATCTATGAAATTTATGTCCGGGTTTCCATCCGATATACAGCGAGAGTTGACACATCTTTCATTTTATTCCAAGGCCACAACATATAATATTTCGTAATACATGCATATTATCTACTCAAGGGCCACAACATGCATTTTAACATAACCATCATGCGAACAATACTCAATAAATAATAAAAATAAAACAGAAAACGAATGTGGACAATACCCTCAGGTCTAACCTTTTTTTCCGACTTTCGGACTTGTGTTTCACGGAGATCGGAAGGGTAAAGCTCCTCAACTTCTCCGGTTCACTGGTTTAGCGTCTTAGCTCACTGTTTTGCTGTTTTGCTTACTGTTTGACCTCCGTTTTGCTGCTGTTTCCTCTGTATTTTTTGCTCACTGTTTCAGATGCATTTAAGGACTGTTTTGTGTTGTTTTAATGGGTATCAGGCTGCTGTTTGTTCGGTTGTTCAAAGGTTTTAAAGTGCAGTTTTTGTTCACTGTTTTGGCGATTTTTGGAGGCTAGGGGCTACTATTTTTGGTGATTTTTTAGGGGGGTTTTGTGCAATTTTTTAGTGCAGTTTTGGGGTGTTTCTGGACTGTTTTAGGGGACAGATTGGGGCTGTGGAAACTGGGCAGAAGAGTGGGGTGATTTGCGGCAGTGAAGGAGGCAGTGCAGTGGGGTATTTAGGCGTGCAGTGAAGGTGATGCAGAGAGGGCTGTTTGGCGTGAGTTTGAGGGGTTATAGGGGCTGTTTCAAGGTCTGTTTAGGCGTGAGTTTGGGGCTGTGGAGGAGGTTAGATGCGGCAATGGCTGTGTGTAGGAGTGATGTGCGTGAATGAGGTAGATTGGAGGTGGTGTGTCACGACAATGCAAGGTCTTAGGGTTTTGATGTCTTGTATCTCTTATGTGAATATTATGTGATGAACTAGGCTTTCCTTCTTGTGTATGGGCGTGAATTGGAGAGCTTTTTCTTTGTATTTTCGTGTGTGAGGGCTTGGTGATGGCTTTGGTTAGGGGTTGTTTATATAGACAAGGGCTATGGCTTCTCCTTGTCTCACAAGGAAGGGATTTTGGCATTAAAGAGAGGATTTGATTTTGTGTTGAGCAAGGAAAGTCAAAGATTGAGGGGGGGACAAATTTTGGTGAATTAGGAAGGTTGAATATTTGATTTGCTTGTTTTAGGAAGTTATGATATTTGATTTGTGTTCATTAGGCATTTAATTTGTTAGATTAGGAAGTCAATATTATTAATTGGTTATGATTGATTTAATGTCTTCTTTAATTTGGTATGATTTTATTTTATGTTTTATTTAATTTGGTAAATGGTTTAATTATTTAATTTAATTTAATTACATTATTTAATTAATATTTAATTTAATATTTGATTTAATTTGGGTGTAATTTAAGGGCCTTGGGCATGTGGGCCTCTCTTGGTGGGCTAGGTGTTGTGTTGGTTTGGTGAGTGGGCTTAGGTGGGTGGCAAGGGTTTTGGGCCAAGGTTAAAAGGTTTGCGGTTTTTTTTTTGGCCAAAGGTGCTCTAAATGGAGGTCTAACAAGTGAGCTTGACGCTAAACAAGTGAATAAGGATCTAACGAAATACCGATTCCCTTCCGACGACCGTTTCCCGCAGTATCCTTAACTAAAAAGGTAGTGCCTCCAACTGAGACTCATCATCGGTTTCACATGCAAAAATGCAATGCCTACAGTAGCCCCCACTTTGATGGGACTTGTGCAGTGTGTGACTTTGAACAATCCTATCAAAGTTATGCAATGCATTTTCACTTACCTGGCTCGTCTGCTGCCTCGAGCTGAGTTGGTGCTGCCTTGACCTGAATTCGATGACGTGCCATTCTTGGCGTGCTAAACCCCGTACTTAGGGTGTCGCGGTAGTCCACAATAGTCCACGATAGTCCACGATAATCCACGGAATCCATATAGTCCACATGGTCCACGATAATCCACGGTAGTCCACGATAGTCCACGGTAGTCCACATAATCCATATAGTCCACATAGTCCACGGTAGTCCACATAATCCACAACACTTCAAGATAGTCCACGGTAGTCCACAATATTTCATGATAGTCCACGGTAGTCCACATAATCCACAATACTCAACAATAGTCCACGGTAGTCCACATAATCCACAACACTTCAAGATAGTCCACGGTAGTCCACAATATTTCATGATAATCCACGGTAGTCCACATAATCCACAATACTCCACAATAGTCAACGGTAGTCCACATAATCCACAACACTTCAAGATAGTCCACGGTAGTCCACAATATTTCATGATAGTCCACGGTAGTCCACATAATCCACAACACTTCAAGATAGTCCACGGTAGTCCACAACACTTCACGATAGTCCACGGTAGTCCATAACATTTCACGATAGTCCTCGGTTGTCCACATAATCCACAACACTTCAAGATAGTCCACAGCAGTCCACATAATTCACATAGTCCACACGCCGTACCTGGCAAAACTGTTCTGATGACGCAATGGGCCTCGACCCTAAGACACATCCCAATAACTGCAACCGACAACGGGGGCCTCGACCCTGGGATGCATCCCAATTTCGCTGACAATATGGGCCTCGACCCTGGGACGCATCCCAATAACTAATGATGATGTGGGCCTCAACCTTGGGACGCATCCCCAAATTACTGATAATGATGTGGGCCTCAACCCTGGGACGCATCCCCAAATTACTGATGATGATGTGGGCCTCAACCCTGGGACGCATCCCCAAACTGCTGATAATGATATGGGCCTCAACCCTGGGACGCATCCCCAAACTGCTGGTGATGATGTGGGCCTCAACCCTGGGACGCATCCCCAAACTGCTGATAATGATATGGGCCTCAACCCTGGGACACATCCCCAAACTGCTGGTGATGATGTGGGCCTCAACCCTGGGACTCATCCCTGAAACTGATACTGATATGGGCCTTGCCCCCAGACTAATACTGATGTGGGCTTCGCCCCCAGACTGATACTGATGTGGGCCTCGCCCCCAGACTGATACTAATGTGGGCCTCAACCCTCAGATTACTACCCGAATCTAACACCAATATGGGCTTCAGCCCCAGGATTATTACCCGAATCCGATATTGTGCCTTTGTTATGCCTTATTGGCTTGTCTTCGCCGCTTTCTCTTTTTCTTCTTCAAAACCTGTGAACACAAAACAAAACAAACACAAAAGGGTGCAAAACGTGTTACGTGTATGCATGTATGCGTGAATGTTCCCATCCCGTCGGGTTAGGTCTTCTGTCAATTCTCTTGGTGACTGCCCGGTCTCAGGTAAAATACAGCTTCAATCTGTCAACATTGATCGGCTCGGTGAACTCATTTCCTTCCAAGTCTGATAGCCTCACTATCCCCGTTTCCCAGTTTCTGAATGACTATCTTATCTTTCTGTTTGCTTCTTCCGAGGATTCCTCATGTTCTAAGCATCGTTGTGTATCATAATACCAAGGTTGAGTGCTTTTGTCAAATATACTCATGTTGCATATTCAAGCGAGAACGGGAAATGAATGTCTTTATTATCATTAGAAAAAGGTTCGAACAAACAGGCAAAAAAAAAGCAGTATCAAACAAACTAGGAGGAACAACTTGATCATGTAGGTGGGTGGGGGAACAAAGTGATAATTTGGTAGAGGATTGGTGTGTGTGTTTGGCTGATCTCTTTCAGGGTCAGGGATATTGTGGGAGTCAATTAAGTCTTGGATATCATGGCGGAGACGGGTACAACTATTGGTGTCATGGCCAGGTTGTTGGTGGAAGTGGCAGTAGCGGTTCATATTGAGGCTTGGTGGGGGAGGATTTGGGAGTGGTCTAGGTTCCAAGAGTTTTAAGAGTCCTTGTCTGGTCAGCTTCTCAAGCACTTTGGACAAGGGTCTACCCAAGTTAGAAAAGCGCCTATTTTTAATAGCATCAATCTCGGCAGTAGCGGGCTTGGTCTCAGAATGCCCTCAAAAATTCCTCCTATATTCTGGCCATAAAACTTCCGGTTTTCCGCCTTCTTTTCTTCAATATCCATGACAGTTTCCCTTAGCTGTCGGAAATCCACAATCATGGAGGTCATCCTCCTCAACTTGCCAAGATCGAGGGCTTGGTGCCCTTGATGATCATTTTAATCTGGTCCTTCTCAGAGGGCCGAGTCTGCATTTTCAGAAGCTGGCTTCTCCAGCGGTCTACATACTCCTTGAAGCTTTCTTCCGGCTTCTGCTTAGTGTTCTCCAAATCACGGAGTGACAAGTCAATCTATAAGTCTGTAACATACTGCTTCAGAAAAGCATCAGCTAGTTCCCTCCAATCTTCCTTAACCTTCTTCTCAAGGCTATGATACCAAACCACAGGTGCCCCCTCGAGTGACATCCCAAACATCTTTTGGACTTGGCGCTGTGATAGGCCCACTGAACTCATGACTGAGACATATTACTGCAGATGGACTCTCGGGTCTCCATTCTCATTAAACTTGGCCATGTCGGGCATTTTAAACTGAGCTGGCATCTGTTCTCCGAAGGTCATTGCCTCATAATCTAACAACTCTTCATGTTTACCCCTCATTTTGCGGGTAACTATTTCAACCTGATCCCGAAGCTTCTGAAATTCTGCCTGAGACCCAATCACTTTGCTTGTTGCATACTCTGCCATGTCATCATCAAAAGTGGGGATATCATCCCCCAACCCATTCGGAGGCTCCTCGCGCCTCACATTCTCAGAATTTCCCCCAGCACGGGGTACAACCATATTTGCCATGGCAGTGGTCAAGGCTTGCAACTGTTCGGTAATCTTGGCGAAACCATTTTCCAACTGATTTATCTGGGATACCTCATCATCGGATGTACTCATATCTGTTACCGGTCTTTTGGTGAGTCTTCTCTCTTCCCTAACCCAACGGGAATCTATGATGGCTTTCAGAACACAAGGGTTAGCATGATGTATGTATGCACGGGGTGCATGAGATGCATGTAACATATATAACATACTAAATCAACTAAAATTTTCAAACAAATCGGCTCGTTATCATTTTAGAAGCTTTTGGGCTAACTTTCATAGGAGTGAACTCGTCCCAGTTTAAATGGCCCAACAAGTTCACTTCTCATGGCAAGGAGCCCAACTAAATCCAAATGGTAATGTTCCGAACACAAGCACAAAGTGGCCCATCAACACTTAGAAGCCTTTGGCCTAGTCGTCATAAAATACATTCTTGTCCTAGTTTAAATGGTCCAACAAGCCCGTATCCCATGACAAATGGTCCAAATGGATCAAAACGACGATGTCCCCAAACACAAGCATAAAAGGAAGATAATGCAAACATAAAACAATAATTTCTACAGAATGGCCCATCAACATTTCAGAAGCTTTGGGCCTAATGGTCTAACTGCATCCAAATGAGGATGGTCCACAAGCACATACTCAAGGAAATAATTGTTACTTTAACCATACAACCCCGGTCTATGGGTGGGTTCGCAAGAGTGTAGACAAAGGCTCTCACCGGCTAAGGATGACCCACAACTAGGTCTCCCCAATCAAGGGTTCGAGCGACCAAGTGAGCGCACCCTTTTTTTTATACACTAAGGTACGTGCCAGTGAGCTATGGTGTGTGACCGACTGTCAAATGGACTTCCCGTTGTAGATTCCCCAGAGGGAGGGTGGAGCGAGGCTCACTTAAATACCCAAGCCTCTTAGGCTCTTATCGCTTGGTGTCAGGAATAAACAACGAGTCCTCCAAATTAGTCCATCACAATAGGCTACAAGTAGATGGCTATCTAGGTGCCTTCACAGCTTTTCCTTCTAGAAAGGTAGCGAGTGAAGGAAGACACCAAACCATTACCTAGCCTCAAAATGCCTTTGATTAAACCCCCATTTTATCCACTATAGACACGGTCAATTAGAATATAAATCCAAACATTACAAGACAATATTTCGGGGCCGATACTCTATCCCCAGTGGAGTCGCCAGACTATAGGACACATAACTGGACGACGCATGCTGTTCTAGGCTCGCGGCCTAGTCGGGAGTACGGAGTAGCCACGGGGGACTAAACCAGAGAATAATGGAGTCGCCACTCGGTGTGAACCGGAAAAATGAGATTTAAGGCCTCACTCACCCCTCGCAAGGGAAGACCTCAAACCGTTGGGTTCAGAATGGTCCCTTACTTATATCACTTGTAATGATGTGATTTGTGCAATAATTTAATCAAGCTTAAGTAACACTTATTTCCAAGAGTATCATGCTTCTAAATCCATATGCGCAAAAAAATAAAACTTACACCTAAATTTGCATATATTTCACATCTAAGATTACATGATTGAAAGTACATCAAAGTAGAAACGAACATACAACTTCATTGGCATATTGTATTCATGGAAACACAAGAACACACTAGCCACACAAGCACACATAAAGGCGAATCAAATGATGGCGAACATGTGATTTCATAGACATATCATAAACAAATAGCCATTACATGTCTATACACAAATAAAAGAGTCAACAAAGTACATAATGTAAAAAGACACTTAAGGATGCAATTAGGCATTAAAGTAAGCATGCTATGACGTGGTGCAAAAGAAGATAACTAATATGGACACAAACACACATGTGAGCACTTTTCCAAGTGGTACGTGGAATTGTATCCCAAGTACAGACCGCATTACCGTCCATTCGGAATCGGCTACATAATTTATGTCTGGGTTTCCATCCGATATACTACAAGAAATAATACTCAAATGCTATCATAACATGGATATATGAATTATACTACGTTAAGCCAAGACTAAGGTAAATGATACATCCAATATATGAAAGACGTGGCGAATATCGAGGTAAAGGTAGCCTTTTAGGCTTTTTCTTCCCCCAAATGGAGAACCTTTTTAGTACAACACAATAAGCCCATGCGCTTTCCATTACAATGCGTACAAAGACAAAGATAACTATATGAAACTTCGTATACCCGATTGAACACATCTTATATTCAACCAAATATACATAAACCGGTGCGGCAAAGCATCATGGTAAAGGATTTTAACCCCTCCAAATAGGGGACCTTTAATCCGACTTACTAAGCCCATGCGCTCGATTGCATCATGCGTACAAAGAATAAAGACAATAACATCAAACTTAGTATACCTGATCGAACATATCTTACATTCAACCGAACACACATCAACCGGCGCGGCAAAAACATCGTGGTAAATGGTTTTAACCCCTCCAAATAGGGGACCTTTAATCCGACTTACTAAGCCCATGTGCTCGATTGCATCATGCATACAAAGAATAAAGACAATAACATCAAATTTAGTATGCCCGATTGAACATATCTTACATTCAACCGAACACACATCAACCGGCGCGGCAAAGCATCGTGGTAAAGGGTTTTAACCCCTCCAAATAGGGGACTTTTAATCCGACTTACTAAGCCCATGCGCTCGATTGCATCATGCATACAAAGAATAAAGACAATAACATCAAACTTAGTATGCCCGATTGAACATATCTTACATCCAACCGAACACATATCAACCGGCGCAGCAAAGCATCGTGGTAAAGGGTTTTAACCCCTCTAAATAGGGGACCTTTAATCCGACTTACTAAGTCCATGCGCTCGATTGAATCATGCATAAACAAGTAACATGCGGAATTCAAATGACGAAAAATAAATAAATCAAAGCAATATAAAACAAAAGAAGGTGCCGTTTACTCAAGCGGTACGTGGAATTGTATCCCGAGTACAGATCATACTACCGTCCATTCAGAATCGACTATGAAATTTATGTCCGGGTTTCCATCCGATATACCGCGAGAGTTGACTAATCTTTCATTTTATTCCATGGCCACAACATACAATATTTCGTAATACATGCATATTTATCTACTCAAGTGCCACAACATGCATTTTAACATAACAATCATGCGAACAATACTCAATAAATAATAAAAATAAAACAGAAAATGAATGTGGACAATACCCTCAGGTATAACATTTTTTTCCGACTTTCAGACTTGCGTTTCACGGAGATCGGAAGAGTAAAGCTCCTCAACTTCTCCGGTTCACTAGTTTAGCGTCTTAGCTCACTGTTTTTCTGTTTTGCTTGCTGTTTGACCTCCGTTTTGCTGCTGTTTCCTCTATATTTTTTGCTCACTATTTCAGGTGCATTTAGGGACTATTTTTTGTTGTTTTAATGGGTATCGGGCTGCTGTTTGTTTGGTTGTTCAAAGGTTTTAAAGTGCAGTTTTTGTTCATTGTTTTGGCAATTTTTGGAGGCTAGGGGCTGCTGTTTTTGGTGATTTTTTAGGGGGGTTTTGTGCAGTTTTTTAGTGCAGTTTTGGGGTGTTTCTGGACTGTTTTAGGGGACAGATTGGGGCTGTGGAAACTGGGTAGAAGAGTGGGGTGATTTGCGGCAGTGAAGGAGGCAGTGCAGTGGGGTATTTAGGCGTGCAATGAAGGTGATGCAGAGAGGGGTGTTTGGCGTGAGTTTGAGGGGTTATAGAGGATGTTTCAAGGTCTGTTTAGGCGTGAGTTTGGGGCTGTGGAGGAGGTTAGATGCGGCAATGGCTGTGTGTAGGAGTGATATGCGTGAATGAGGTAGATTGGAGGTGGTGTTCACGGCAATGCAAGGTCTTAGGGTTTTGATGTCTTGTATCTCTTATGTGAATATTATGTGAATGAACTAGGCTTTCCTTCTTGTGTATGGGCGTGAATTGGAGAGCTTTTTCTTTGTATTTTCGTGTGTGAGGGCTTGGTGATGGCTTTGGTTAGGGGTTGTTTATATAGACAAGGGCTAGGGCTTCTCCTTGTCTCACAAGGAAGGGATTTTGGCATTAAAGAGAGGATTTGATTTTGTGTTGAGCAAAGAAAGTCAAAGATTGAGAGGGGGGGGGGGGACAAATTTTGGTGAATTAGGAAGGTTGAATATTTGATTTGCTTGTTTTAGGAAGTTATGATATTTGATTTGTGTTCATTAGACATTTAATTTGTTAGATTAGGAAGTCAATATTTTTAATTGGTTATGATTGATTTAATGTCTTCTTTAATTTGGTATGATTTTATTTTATGTTTTATTTAATTTGGTAAATGGTTTAATTATTTAATTTAATTTAATTACATTATTTAATTAATATTTAATTTAATATTTGATTTAATTTGGGTGTAATTTAAGGGCCTTGGGCGTGTGGGCCTCTCTTGGTGGGCTAGGTGTTGTGTTGGTTTGGTGAGTGGGCTTAGGTGGGTGGCAAGGGTTTTGGGCCAAGGTTAAAAGGTTTGCGATTTTTTTTTTGGGCCAAAGGTGCTCTAAACGGAGGTCTAACAAGTGAGCTTGACGCTAAAGAAGTGAATAAGGATCTAACGAAATACCGATTCCCTTCCGACGACCGTTTCATGCAATATCCTTAACTAAAAAGGTAGTGCCTCCAACTGAGACTCATCATCGGGTTTCACATGCAAAAATGATTTTTCGCTTGAAAACAGCCCCAACACAGCCCCAAAAACCACAAAATGTTCCCCAAAAAACTGGATTAAAACCAAACCAAACTGAGTTCCGTTTCTCCAAGTAAATGGGCGACAGTGAGCAAAACAAAGTCTCACTGCCCAGTACAACAAGAATGAGATGAAGAAGATGATTTGTTCGACGCCACAAAGTCTTCCGAACTATATCTCATTACCAACAGAAACTTGTGTGGGCAAACCTCACAAAATCAATCCCTAAACTATTTAGAGATGAATGTCACACAACTTTTGTTATTTTAATTTTATTTATCTTTTGTTCTTCTTTTGTTTTCTCGAAAACTTGAGAGGATTTGGAGAAGAAGAAGATGGAGGCTAGGGTTAGAATGAAAGTCTTAGGCAAAAAGAAAAATAAATATTCTTTTTATACCTAGGGTTATTTGTTTCCAAAACAAACAAAACCCTACCTATTCCATCTTGAAAAAATCGGCCAATGGGGAATTTTTTATTTACTATTTTAATTTAATTTTGTAACACCAAAATCAATTGCCATAAAGGAAAATATGTTACAAAATTAAAGGTGTAATTACCTTTAAAAAAGTGTAACCACCAAAATTAAGTCAAGGGTTTCCAAAACCCAATAATAGGAAATTTCAACTTTAGCCTTATTAAATTATATCAAATATAATTTAATTTTATTCATTTAATAATTATCATATAATTATTAAAACTATATATTAACTTTTAATATATAGTTCCAAGTGTGACAAAATAATATTATTAATCATATTAATAATATTTATACATTTGTGAGTATATAATCAGACTATCCAATTATACTAAATCCGCTATAGTATATCGAGCTAGCACGGGGAGCAAATGGACTTACGGTTCTGAGCTCCAATAATCTCGAAATATTAATTAAGCTCTTAATTAAATATTTCAAATTATTAACTCCAATTTATTCCACTAAAAATTCGAAGTTGCACTCTCATTGCCGCAAGTGATATATTAAGCCGAACCAAGTCGGTGTCCATCGATATAGTCACTACATACGAATTGATCCTTCACGAGTATCTCATAATTAGAACCGGGTCATAATGTCCGTTATACCCGTCTAATTATTTATACCTTAAGTGACATTGATTCTCTAATGAACGATTTATTCATAACCATTATGAATTTTAATCTTTCTATTCGTAATAGAAAGACTTGAGCGCTCAAACCGTTCAAGTACCTAATCAACCCTTAAGGAAGATACTCATCTACTTCTCGCAAGAAGGATGAACTTCATATCTATATAAAACATTCCTAGCTACACAACAAACTATGCCCCAAAGTACGTAGCTATTGGTCGGGACTGCTATATCAACCTCACCTTTGTAAATCAAAGGACATAGCCTGTCATGCAGAAGTTCGTAGTACACTCAGGAATAAGATCAATCCATATATGACCATCTAGTAGATCGAAATGATTTTCTTTGTTTAACGGATATTATAAGAAAGTCATTTCCATCTGGGTCCAATCCTATATAATCACATCATACAAGGTGTCTCCATTCTCATGTCTCTACATGGACGGTCCCGGATCAAGGTCGCCATACAAATATAGAATGAACCGCAACTATAGATAAACCACAAATAAAGTACCTGATTTGTTTGCTCTCCATGGACTGTTTAAGATTACTAACTTCAGACTTAAATCCTCTTGTGTATGACACTCATACACTAAGTCTGAAGACACATAAGTAATCTAGAGTAATCAAGATAATTTATAATATGTGAAACTTAAACAAACATTTTGATAAATGAATAATGCATCATTTTATTTCAAAACATATAAAGATGTCTACATTGCACGCAACTCTAGGGAATATATCCCAACAAATTGCCTTGTTGTTCCTATTTCTAGTGTCAAATTCTTCCTTAGTCCAGGTCAATTTTATATTTAGAGGAGGAGACCCCATCAATCATAACCACGAGAGGTTTCCATCCGTACTCTACTGACATCTAGACCCTTTCATCTAAGGGCTTAAAAAATGCTCTCATGCAAACCCATCAAAGAATTTGGGACAATTTAAGGGTTGACTTCTTTTCATATCTAAATGGGTCAATGATCGAGGTCAGACTCTGATACTAATTGAAAATTTGAATTTAGTCCTAGGTTTTGACCCTTTGCGGAATATTTCAACCTATGTGACACATAATCTTTACAATTAACCTCTACAATTAATTTTTTATTAAATAAAAAACCTATTATAATAAAAATACATATTATAATTTTATAAGAACTGTATTATAATAAGAAAACATATTAGATTATCATATTATAATTAAAAATACTATAAAATTAATTTAATAAATCTATTAATAAGAACCTTATTATAACAATAAAATATATTATATTATCCGATTAATTTTTGAATAATATCACAGATAATCCGATAAATATATATATATATATATAAGTTAAATATTTTTAAACTTTCTCATCGCGTCACATGACACTTAATCTCTACAATTAATTTTTTTATCACCTATTATAATAAGAAGATGTATTATAATCTTCTATTAAAAAAAAATATATGTGATATCTAATCTCGACAATAAATATTTTTATTATAAATTTATACAATTAAAATAATAAATTATTAACATAAAAAATATATTACAATATAAAAATATAATCTTCTATTAAAATAAGAAACCTAAATAGTAGCCACCCACAAAACTTAGCCGATTTTTTGGATTTCGGGTCTATTATTATTTGTTATTTTATTTTACATTATTTCTATAATTTTTTTTATTTCATGAATTTTTCGCTATTTACTGTGCTTCATGATGCAAACTCTAATTATTAATTCTTTCATACTGAATTAGAGATATTATTTGAGAACTGAAAGACAAACGAATGATGTATAAATATTACACGTAAGTAAATCAATTGTCTCATTTAAACTATAAAGCCGACAAAATCTGTAACATTTACAAGATCAATACCTAAAATATATGCTTAATCCGTACAAAATACGGACTATGTACTAGTAATAATAAACCTAAAATACTAGGCTCCTATCCTAACACCTAAATCCTAGACTCCTAATGCTAATCAAATAATATTATAGCAACGTTGACAGCCATGTGATCAAAGTTCCAAGTAATATATATATTTTTAATATCGAAAACTAAACATTATTCAATATATTTCGAATTTCTAATATTTTTTTGATCAAATATTTTTGAGTATCCAAAATATCCCATTAAATTATCATTCCTAACGTTTTATGACCTATCAAGTTTTTATTAGTAATATATATGATATACCATAAGTTTTTTTTTTTTTTAATTTAAATCATTGAAAACCCTACCGTTAAACCACCCATTCCGGGCTTAAGCGGAACATGTAAAATCTTTGGCTGTCACAGACTCTTATAAGAAACGAATTCCCTGGATTCGAACCTAAAACTTGAAGATAAAATCATGAATTCTACACCACCAAATAACACCCCTTGTCGACGATATATCATAAGTTCGGAGAAATAAAAGAACTCTTTGAAGGACCAATAAAAAAAAAAAATTTAAAAATATGATGTTTTTCAAACTTTTAAGTGATATAAATTGTGTTTGTTGTCACTCGTTAGTCAATGTCAATAGTTTTTTGATTGGATGTTTAACTACCAGTCTTAGTTTTTAAAATCCAATTCCAATTGATGTTTCCTTTGACAATTTTGTTGAATTCTTGGGCTTTGATTATTAATTAATTAATTTTATGAAATATGACCAGTCACCCTCAGATTTAAATTGGCTGGACCGACAGTTCCCCACCAGTTGAACCGTTCACATCATATGAGAAAGTTCTTTAATGCTACATGTTGACACAGTATTTCTGTTTTTGAGAAAAAAATGTAAAAAGTAAATGATTTAAAGATTCATGTGATTCATTACTTTAGCCTTTACTTTGAGTAAAAAATATAATAAATTTTTTTAATGTATTGAGTTTTTGTGCCCTCTCATTCCCTACTTGGTAGATATTTATACTGATTTGCTATTGTTTTTTTTAGAATCGGATCCATTATCGAACCAGCGGTCCAAAAAGTTCAATAGATCAATAGTTTGATCGGTTGAACCGTTTCAAAAAATCGACAGAACCGATATACGTTATAAATAATTTTATTTAATTAAGAATATTAAAAAAAAAAAAAAATTTAGTTTTTGATTTTTAAAACAATTAAACCGATCGGATTCAATTCACTGATTTTTACTGGTTTTTGCCCTTTTTTGTAGACCGATTTTACCCATTAGCCGAACCGATCTCATAATCCCCTCCTGGTTCGACCGTCCGATCTCGTCTAGTTCGGAAAACATTGATTCTGCCTACCATATAAAGTTTAAATAAAACTCTTTTAAATTATCCAAATCTATTAGGATTTGAATAAAAATACAATATTATCTCTATCTCACTTATCTTTTATTTGACTATCTATATCTTATTATCTCTTATCTGGCTTTTCATGTTGACTCAAATATTACTCAAATACTGCCACGTGGACTTAACTTATTTTTGTATCAATATTACAGATGCGAGATGGTAATCGGTCAAGGTCAACTGAAATTTGTCAATCTAGATATTGTTTCCATTATTAATTTGGGACGGAAAATTATAACACCCCGTCAGGGGCAAAGTGCTACCGGCAGGCGATAAGATTGACACATCTGCATAAGCCTCTAAATTTTCAAAAAAATCGGGCATGATGTATTGTTGACGGCTGATTTTGGTTTCGGGGCAATACGGTAATATCACCTCCGAGGTAATCCTCCTTCAATAGTGAATTTGTTTGGTTATGGGGGACCAAAAGCAAATTTAGCGAGAGACGAAAAAACACAGCAATCGACAAAGAGATTTAACGTGGTTCGGTGGATTTTGGGATCCGACCTACGTCCACGGACAAGAACAGGGTAGTACTTTTTATTACTCAAACACAATTCTCTGATCTGTGTACTGTTTACAGGTCTCACAATAATGATCTTGATCTCAACTTTTTACTTGTCTTTCTACACTCACTCTACCCCCTCCTATTTATAATGGTGAAGAAATCAGATTCCTATTTGTACAAGAATTCCCATTTGGAGATGATCTCATTTTCCTATCAGGATTCCTAATCAAAACTACATTTACTTCCTTTATCCTATTAGGATATTAACTTATTACTTTACCCCATTAAAGTAGGACAACTTATCCCTTTTCCGCAAGAATAGGATGCTTTATCTTCCTGAGCACGCCTCGTCATGTGCTCGGTCTTCATGAGGTCGGTCATGATAGCCATTTGAACTGAGAATGTTGTTGTCGATCTGATAATGCCCGGTCATCCGATCTCAAGTGGTCGGTCACCTATCATCAAATGCTCGGTCTCTCACTGTATAGTGGCCGGGTCGGCTTTAATGATCTCGCCCAAGAAGGTAATTACCCTTTTTACCCATGCTGTACTCCTTAAATAACATAGGTCCTGAAAACACCATCACATGTATCATAAAACTGGACAATCTGTAAGGAAGTCCAACATCAAAACGAACCTGAAATAAACATCATATATCAAAAAGACCTCAGGTCCACTCAAAACACATCAAAATCGTCACCTAAGGGCTCTGTGCCCACATCATCTATCAACACTCAAGGACTCTATACCCACAACATCATAAGCAATAAACACATTTACTTAATATATACTGTTGGTTATTATCTAGGTCCCAAGATCAAACAAGCGATGAAAACAATGTGTGAACACACCAACGGAGATAGCGGAATACTCACATCGATCGGTTGAGTCGATTTGGAGACGAATCAAGGCCAATAGCCACTGCCAAGACGCCAAACTGCTGCAGTTCACTGCCTCCATTTTCAGAATTTTGAGATGACAAACGGAGCTCCAAGCCTCGTCTAACGGATCCCGGCTCATGGGCGAACCTCCCTACCACCTTCGCAAGACTCGTAAGTGTGCTAGCACTTGGATTTCCACCATGAAAATCCACTCTTGCTTCCCTATTGTCACGCCATTTCTGGTTCAAAACCAGTGAAGAAAATTGGCTGTTTTGGCGTGAGGAGAAGAGAGAAAATTGAGAGAGAAGAAGTTGTGTTGTGTGTTAGTGAAAAGCTTTTCCAAAAAAGCTTTATATTTTTTTCATAAAATATATATTAAAATATTTACCAAATGATTAATTAAAATCAAAATAAATATTTCCCTCCAAACACTATTTCAACAACTCACATCACTATTCAAATGTCACTTTAATAAAGTGATTGATGTGTGTCTTTCACTCAATCCATCAATCAATCAATCAATCAATCAATCACTCAAAGTGACTTTTGATTTGACGCTTGATGTGACGATTGATTTGACGCTTGATGTGACTTGCGTCGCCGCACTTGAATTCGAAATACGAATGCGCTCGCAATCACACTCGGGCTCGGGTTCGTTAATTCCAAATTAACGATTTTTCCGTCGCGTCGTAATTAAATGATTACGCCTAGCGAATTCACTATTCACGTCGCTAACGAATTAATTCTAAATTAATTCGTTTGCCCAAATTAAAATCTAATTTTAATTCCGCGTCGAAATCTAATTTCGTTTAATATATCGAATATATTAATTTACCGATTAATTCCAATTATTCGTTATCTCTCTCTAGACGATATTTTATCCTAGATAAAATATCTCCGTAATTAATCCTAGATTAATTTTCTCTCTCTTCTATATAATCCCAGATTATTCAAGAGTGCGAGTTATGCGTCATCGGTGGATTATCGGGAAGCGACCCATGAGATCCCCGATAAGTTGGCAGTAAATACGGTCGTCGGAGTATCCGAATCACGTACGTACCAAGTACTACGTTCTACCGATTTACGAGACAAGATCGACTCCTAGCAAAACACCAAGTCTTCCCAATTCTCCGACATATCCATATAGAATATACAAGGATCTATATCAAGCGTAGTATACCATTGTATTGTGCATATCGGCCCAGTATCGGATAGTCACGTGCTAGGGCTGGGGCTGGATAAGTGTCTGCCCCTTCCGAAACACATATCGGATGTCTGGAACATAGTCTCTATAATCGGATATTCATGACCTGGTCACAATATCCCGATTGGCGCCACGATCACTAGTACCGTATCTGCGTGACATCATCTCACTATGACTGAAGTATCCTTCCGTCTCGACATCACACCCATCACTACTCTCTGATAAACCGAAGTGGTGTACTACTTCCGTACCAGACATCACACATAGACTCTCTGATAACAGAGTGCAAACCAAAGACCAAAGTACTATCGAATCGTAAGTATTAGCGATGTAAGTCTCAGGTTAAGACTATACACACCTACCTTGATTTCGGCCTCCCATAGACACATAGTCATAATACCAATGGGATTCCGAGGGGTCTATCCAGAGCGAAGCTGTTTCCCGTACTATCGGTGAAACACGACCTCCTATCGCACTTGCATAAGTATCCGATACTTATATATATGAGAACTATGCCGTTGTGCCCTCACACGCACACAAGTGCAATACTAGCCTATTCCGCATTATCGATGTCCAGTCTCGATAATACTCCGGCTAGGGATATTTAATGATTAATCCTTCGGGGACTGATACTGTCTCATATCATTCTCAATCCAGGAACTAATCATAGGGACCTCTCTTCATTATATATCTATGGTGATCTAATCACAAATGATGAGAGTGCAATTTCCTTGTCACATAGTTAATTTGCTACAACAACACAATGATCTGTGCAAATAGTGACGCTATGGGTCATTTTGTCCAACAATCTCCCACTTGGCACATAGCCAGTCACTCAAGTGTCCCACACCCGAACTATGTACGGTTCGCTCAAATTGCTGAGGAAAGGTTTTCGTCAGCGGATTTGTTTGATTATCGTTTGACGCGATTTATACGATCATCACATCGCCACGATGTATGATCCGAACGAATCAGATGATATAGAAGTATATCTGGATCGTCGATGAGACCTTTAATTCCTTAGCATGTGCTGACGCCTAGCTCAGCTGCTAACAGAACTATATCTAATCTAATTAGATTTATTTTCGATCCAAATGGCTTCTTTTGCTGCCTCAGCTGCAGCAATAATCCGCATTTGTTGTTTATTCGGCAACAGTTATCTTGCTCGGAATATTTCCAGCTCACTGTCCCAGTGTTCAAACTAATAGTACCGTATTATTTAATTGTTTGGAAACTTGCAGCAGTGATCCCAGTCACTTCAAGTTCTCCTTCTCCATAGTTTAAGATAGCATCTTTAGTTCTCTGAGATACTAACAGATGTTCTTAACTTCAATCCAGTGACTATCACTTGGATTGACCTGATCGTGACTCCATATGCTCGAAGCGTATGAGACACCAATACAAGTACATTTTAAATGTACAATTTCCCAGAGAGTGTTAACAACTCCAAATCTATCCCAGTAGATCTTTATTCCTTGAATAAAGGTTGTTACTCCCCAGAATTCTACGGAGAATTTCTATTGAAAGCCAAGCTTTCATCAATTGCTATATGGGAATTTAACTGTCAGTGCGCTCTCCCACTAACCTCCTTATATACACAAGAATTATTTCGTTTTGATTCAAATCATAAACCATTATGATTATTTCAAAACGACAGTTCCAAGAACCTTATGCTTGCATTAATCCAAACATGGATCGAATAACCCGCAAACCTTGTTTGTCGGTTATACAAAATCGTCAGGATGTTGTAAACATCCTCCAAAAGGTTTCCTTTTCAGGAAAGCGATTTTGATTTGTAACTGACACATTTCATAAATGAAATATACAGTTATCTACAAGCATCTTCAAAATGGATTTACCATGGCAACAGGTAAAAGGTTGAACCGTTATTAACACAATGTTGATAACGAT
This sequence comes from Zanthoxylum bungeanum, assembly GCA_019454045.1. Taxonomy (NCBI): domain Eukaryota; kingdom Viridiplantae; phylum Streptophyta; class Magnoliopsida; order Sapindales; family Rutaceae; genus Zanthoxylum; species Zanthoxylum bungeanum. The sequence continues at coordinate 64,762 of SKCR01049502.1, read as the reverse complement.
ACCTTTCCGTCAAAAGCCCAGCTTTGTACGTTGGTATGTTGCCTTCCATGTATGTCTTCCTTGAAGACGTTAATGTACCAATAGGCACAATGCCTTGTGGTACAACAACTAGTATCCAAAATAGTTGTTATACATGGAATCCATTTCGGACTCATGGCACTTTGCCATAATAGGGAGTCGATACCTCGTATCACTTCCTCAAAACGTAGTCGGTGGTATACCTTCATAAGATTGACATCTTTATGAGGTTAGATCAGAAACCCATACCCTAGGTTGTTTTCTGACTCTATCCGATCTACTAGTTCTTGTGTATTTGAAGATTAATGGTATAGATTCATCATAGATGAACTATTTGTGTTCCATTAAGGACTTCGTGCCTTGAACAGTATTACCTCCGATTTTCATCGAGTATCACTATCCTCCCACTGACCACTGCATATCGGTATTCCTCTCAGGAAAAAACGCATGGTGAGCAACAATCACATTGTTCTCATGTGAGATTTATAAGTACTATACTTATGGTTTCCCTTAGGATAACCTATATTGGCACTTATCCATTTGGGTCTTTTAGTTTGGTATCATCCAAACGTTATGCCTGGCATACCCAAATTATCAGGAATGAGAAACCTCGTTTCTTCCCTGTTCATATCCTATATGACATCTGTCAAACAGATTTATATGGAACCTTATTCTAAATAAGTTTTGCACTGTTAATACATATCCTATTGAAGGAAACAGTAGCTCAGAGCGACTCGTGATAAACCTTATCATGTCCAACAAAATTCGGTTTTAGTTCGGACACACCGTCTAACTGACGTGTCTCGGGAGGAGTCCTCATTTGAAAGAATACCGTACTCTTTCATGTACGTATGAAACTTACTTACTGCTTAAGTATTTTCCATTACGGTCTTACCGTGGCGGAATAATACTATACCGATCTGTTTATTTACTTCGTGTCGAAACTTCAAAAGTTTCCGATCTGTGTTCTTCAAAAGAAACACATAACCATAACGTGATGCCACATCCGTTAAGGTCACGAAATATTCATGTTCACATCTAGCCTAGCTAGATATGGGCCCACTAACTTCACCATGAATAGGGCTAACAGATCGGTGGCCCTTATACTATTACCAAGTAAATAGTATTTTAGGTACTTTACCTAATAAACTAGATTCGCAGACCTTATTTGAATAGTCAAATCAGTCCTAGTACCCACTCTTCAAAAGTGTGGATATACGAGTCTTGTTTAATTGTGTCCTAGACAACAATGCCACAAATAAGTCTCTATTGATCAAATCAATTTGAGCTATTTATTTGTCATTTTTATATGTTTGAGATTTTATTATATTCAAAATATAAATTCTGTTATTCACATCTAATGTGTTTATCTCAGTATCATCTTTATATAATAAAACACTTTAGTGTTCTAGAATATAAAGGTTTATCCGCAACGGATTAAACACTGATATAGAGATAATGTCTCTAGTCAAACTAGTTACATTATAACAGTTCCTAATTTAAGTACATACCAAAGGGTAGTTCCTAAACTTAGGTATCTACGGTCGAAACAGCGACTTTCGTCCCGTTTCCGATTTGCGCAGAGAAATCTCGGCTTGAAGTCAGTATCCAGCTCATAGCGGATTCTGAACATCAATACATATATTTTATGTACCACACTAAGTATTTAAAATCCAATTTCAATACTAGTAGTGAACATAACTTTGACAAATATTTTAAAGTTAGAGCCTCGCCCTTTCTTTAATTCCTTCGTGTCTTCCATATCCAAATGGTAGTCACTTTGGGATATGTCAATTAACTTTTCAATATTTCACAAACCTTTGGCCAAGCCTTGGGTTTTAGAATATCGAAATGATGTGCACCTTGTGCAACTTGCCCAATTGCAAACTTTGACTTTTCTCCACTAGAATAGTCAAATCAATTCTCTAAGAATTATAAATTGCAATTTTAATACCTTTTAAATCTAAAGATAGATTTATTGACAAGTATATTAAATTAAGCACTAAAGTCATCATCACATAAATCTTCCAAAGATTTTATGCTCTACTATTTGCTTAATTATGGGCTTAGATATAACAAGTTATTTTATCCAATAAAGTAACCTATTATTAATTCCCAATGAAAATTAAATCATTTAAAACATTTAATCCAAGGATTATATATTTTAAATATTCAACTTTTCAATTCTTTCTTGATTTCAATAGTCCAACTATTTAATCAATTTAATAAGGTACTATTCATTATAATGATTACAATAATCCAATTATTTAATCAACTATAATTTTAATTCAATTATATTGATTACTATAATCCAATTATAAAATCAACTATATATCGAATGAGTTTGTATATAGTCCAACTATATATATATTTAAAACAACATAAAATATTAGTCCAACTAATACTTTTGATTAATATGACGAGTAAAATATAGATGAGCGCGTTTAGCGAGTATTCGAACGAATGTTGCAAATTCAATACTTGCCTCCCACTATTTTTCGTCGAGCCTCTAACCCTCTGTCGAGTACTCGGGAAACCGTGTTTCCTAGTGGGCTAGGATCCCGTTAAATATCACACAATCTTGACTTTGGCCAACAAATTGTATGATAATTAACTAGGTAGATCTCGAAGATCAATTGGATCTCATCCAACTCCTAGATCCAGTAGGTGGACATCCAAGTCCCAAACATATATCTATATATGCCTATATATCGAATATATACCCTAACCTTTTTCCTCTGAATCAACTAGGCCTTGGCTTTGGCACAACAAACCTAGTGATCCCAGTCAAGCGCGGACCCATTGACATGGAAGCTTCGTAATCAATGTCAATGGACAAGAAGTGGTCTTGACTTTGGCCAACAAACCACAACTTGGACACGACACCGATATGGAACAAAGCCTCGTGATTAAAACACATCTTCGACGGACAAGGGCTTGACTTTGGCCAACAACCCCTGCCAATCTCGGATCTTGAGCAAGAATCACTCAATGGAAGGAAAATAAACGCTTGATATTTAACGAGGGTTTTTCGCGTGCAAATTGGCTACCAATTTAATTATCTTTGTTAAGGTCTCATCATCATACACCCTTAAACATGCATTCTAAATACATAATAAAGCGAGTATGAAAATAAATAATAATGATATGCGGATGGATACTTACACATTGATCCTAGATCAAATCTCTCCCTTTCTCACTCAAGCTAGCACTTGTATTACTTCTACCCGTTACACTACACTTCTAAAGAAACCTCATTTACATGGAGGGGAATAGGTGAGAAGAGAATACAAAGAGAATGAAGGTGATAAGGCTGGACACGCAGGTCCAATTTAATAAATCGAATTTATTACAACAATTTCTAAAATTGCCCCACCCGACTAATATCCATCCGATATACATTATTCATACAACACAACCACGTATTCACACACATAAGCATGCTATCAATCAATCTAATCAAATTAATTAATGATAATTAAGTGATCATCCAATGTTCAAACAACGATTTGATTTTGTTCGAGTCAAACTCGTTTTTGCGAATAAGTACTCAAAGTACGAATTCATGAATTAAATTAAACTACATCATTAAATCAATTTAACATGTATTTAATACTAATTCACTATTCAATTCCAAATTAAATATTACACTTTTATTTAATAAACCTTTTACGATTTAAATTCCAAATTAATCGTAACGCGTCTCAAAGACCGATTAACGTCCAACGTCAATTCAATTAAAGTCCAATGGGCTTTTAATTGATTTCTTAAGGCGTGGACTTTTGGTCAACTCGGGTCAAACCGATAACCAAAGTCCAATCCGGGATTTACCCCATAAGCCCATAAATCAATCTTGGCCCATTAGGCCCAATTGAACTTTAAGGTTCATTAGTCGCATTTGGGCTTTATGGTTAAGGTTTTGGGCCCAATTGGATCCAATCCACTTGGCCTAAACCCAACTTGATAAAATCAAGCCCAATAGGCCCAATTACAACATTAGAAGCCCAATATCAAAAATAGGCCCAAATAATTAAATTCAAAAAATCCAATTTCCCATTTAATTACCAAAGTGTATTACATGATCAATTACCCAAATCAACATTTCTAAAACATGAATTTACATAATTAATCATGGTCATTTTCATCAATTGGTGTCCAACACAAATTAATCAAAAATCAAACCCATTTACATGCTTAAAGGTCTCGGCCAAGGGAGGATTTTTATCCGATTCGAATTCAATCCAATTAATTTCCAATCGATATTAAATCCTTATCCCGAATGATTTCCAATACATCCAATGTTCAAAAATCAAAAGATACCAAGACATTAGGGCATAATTCCATTCGGCCAAGGTGATCAATTTGGGATTTTATGTTCAATTCAAAATCCAATCCAATTAGTTTCAAATTAACATTATCCTAAATGATTCCAACTCATCAAATGAATCAAAACAAAAATTCCAAGAATTCCAAATGATCATCATATTCGGCCAACATGATATTTTTGGGGAAAATTATTCCAAATCAATTTTCAACAAATTGGTCCAACCAAAATGCAATTAGACATGTTATAAGCATACTTAAACAATCAATTCATTCAAATCATGCTCAAAACAAATTTACCCAAATTTTAAGCCCTACATTTTTCATGCTTGAACCTATAGCTCTTGATGCCATTGTTGGTTATTATCTAGGTCCCAAGATCAAACAAGCGATGAAAACAATGTGTGAACACACCAACGGAGATAGCGGAATACTCACATCGATCGGTTGAGTCGATTTGGAGACGAATCAAGGCCAAAAGCCACTGCCAAGGACGCCAAACTGCTGCAGTTCACTGCCCCATTTTCACAGAATTTTGAGATGACAAACGGAGCTCCAAGCCTCGTCTAACGGATCCCGGCTCATGGGCGAACCTCCCTACCACCTTCGCAAGACTCGTAAGTGTGCTAGCACTTGGATTTCCACCATGAAAATCCACTCTTGCTTCCCTATTGTTCACGCCATTTCTGGTTCAAAACCAGTGAAGAAAATTGGCTGTTTTGGCGTGAGGAGAAGAGAGAAAATGAGAGAGAAGAAGTTGTGTTGTGTGTTAGTGAAAAGCTTTTCCAAAAAGCTTTATATATTTTTTCATAAATATAATTAAAAAATATTTACCAATGATTAATTAAAATCAAAAGTAAATATTTCCCTCCAAACACTATTTCAACACTCACATCACTATTCAATGTCACTTTAATAAAGTGATTTGATGTGTGTCTTTCACTCATCATCAATCAATCAATCAATCAATCAATCACTCAAAGTGACTTTTGATTTGACGCTTGATGTGACGATTGATTTGACGCTTGATGTGACTTGCGTCGCCACACTCGAATTCGAAATACGAATGCGCTCGCAATCACACTCGGGCTCGGGTTCGTTAATTCCAAATTAACGATTTTTCCGTCGCGTCGTAATTAAATGATTACGCCTAGCGAATTCACTATTCACGTCGCTAATGAATTAATTCTAAATTAATTCGTTCGCCCGAATTAAAATCTAATTTTAATTCCGCGTCGAAATCTAATTTCGTTTAATATATCGAATATTAATTTACCGATTAATTCCAAATTAATCGTTATCTCTCTCTAGACGATATTTTATCCTAGATAAAATATCTCCGTAATTAATCCTAGATTATTTTCTCTCTCTTCTATATAATCCCAGATTATTCAAGAGTGCGAGTTATGCGTCATCGGTGGATTATCGGGAAGCGACCCATGAGATCCCCGGATAAGTTGGCAGTAAATACGGTCGTCGGAGTATCCGAATCACGTACGTACCAAGTACTACGTTCTACCTATTTCTACCGATTTACGAGACAAGGTCGACTCCTAGCAAAGCACCAAGTCTTCCCAATTCTCCGGACATATCCATATAGAATATTAAGATCTATATCAAGCGTAGTATACCAATTGTATTGTGCATATCGGTCCAGTATCGGATAGTCACGTGCTAGGGCTGGGGCTGGATAAGTGTCTGCCCCGTCCGAAACACATATCGGATGTCTGGTAACATAGTCTCTATAATCGGATATTCATGACCTGGTCACAATATCCCGATTGGATGCGCATCACTCAAGAGCACTAGTACCGTATCCTGCGTGACATCATCTCCACTATGAAGTGATACTTCCGTCTCGACATCACACCCAATACACTACGACTCTCTGATAAACCCAGAAGTGGTGTACGCAGAACCGGTTAAAGCCCTGTACCACCAAGACCAAAGTCTATCGATTATCGTAAGTATTAGCGATGTAAGTCTCAGGTTAAGACTATACACACCTACCTTGATTTCGGCCTCCCATAGACACATAGTCATAATACCAATGGGATTCCGAGGGGTCTATCCAGAGCGAAGCTGTTTCCCGTACTATCGGTGAAACACGACCTCCTATCGCACTTGCATAAGTATCCGATACTTATATATATGAGAACTATGCCGTTGTGCCCTCACAACGCACACAAGTGCAATACTAGCCTATTCCGCATTATCGATGTCCAGTCTCGATAATACTCCGGCTAGGGATATTTAATGATTAATCCTTCGGGGATGATACTGTTTCATATCATTCTCATTCTCAATCCAGGATTAATCATAGGGACCTCTCTTCATTTATATATCTATGGTGATCTAATCACAAATGATGAGAGTGCAATTTCCTTGTCACATAGTTAATTTGCTACAACAACACAATGATCTGTGCAAATAGTGACGCTATGGGTCATTTTGTCCAACATATACAAACAACGAGCTCAGCACGACAACCAAAACAGTAACCAAATATCCTAAACTTCTTAAACTTCTAAAACTTCTCTCAAGCCACTTGCGAGGGTGACTGCCGCTTGGGTGATCCGCGTCTCGAGCATGACTTCCAAAGCTGAAGTGGTTGACCCATCTGATATCTAACCTGCAAAACTACCAAACTGGTTTGGTGTGGATTATAAAAATTCAGTAAGTAACCATGTTAGTATTACAACAAACAAGTCAAATATAAATTACAAACAAACAAGTCAAACATATCAACAGTTTATCAAAATAACTAAATTATTACAAGTTTAGATTTATCAACTTTTATTATCTTTTATTCTTTACCTTGACAAATTCTCATATCTATATATTCACATATATGCCAATCTATTAGCCGAACATTCAAATCACACAAAGCATCAACCCAACATCACACAATAAGTCATTTTACATCGAATCCATTTCCATCACATGAGACGAGGAGTCTGATTTATTATACTTTATTACGATTAATTATATTTGAAATATCATCAAATCGATAAAACAAAAATACTTCATTCGATTCAAAACCTACTTTCTTCTATTCAAAACATTCTTACTTTAACTTTCTTTAATTATAGTAACCTTACAATAGCTTACCTCCGAAATTCATATGCATTCGCTCATACCGCAACACACTTTTCTTATATACATGCAATTACAATTTCAGGTTTCTTATACATATATACATATATACCAACACAACTTAACAAACACGCTTTATAACATCTGATATTCACATCAGTTTTCAAATCATTCATTCACTTCACATAACCATACATTGTCCATACATCTTACGAATTCTATCATACACATACATACAATCATCGTACAACCGATAACGAAGCATATATAATAATCAGTACATCAGAGAACACATCGTCAAACAATACAATCATACGACTGGCTTACACACACAATGCTCGTACGGACTCATTACCTATTTTAGAATAGGTATGAGATGAATTATGTCTGAACGAATCCCTAATCAGCTCGACTACTACACCACGAGATTATCAACCAATCAAACATACACACATATACACATATCACGTGACACAAACTCATCACACGATTTTACTTACACATGCACATACTTGACAAACATTGCTTATCATCCGAATTATCGTACACATATGTATATACATCAAACATATGAATATACCCATTACTTCGAATTCTGATACCATAGTCTTTTACTGTCCTCATATCCTATACCTATCAATCAAACATACATCGTTTTCAAAATTCTTATCTGAAATATTGATACAGTATCTTACCAAGTCGACCTCTATATAGTTAAATCATATGCATTAGTCAATAATAAATTTATTTCAATAACGTACATCTATACATGCTAATACAAGTTTAGAAATCATAACTTTTTTTCTTTACTAATCTTATATATTCAAATTGTCCATAGCTTACCATCACTTACATATAGAAATACGGGTACCAATGTTTATATATATACTTGTTCATTTACATATACATACTATTACATGCTCAAATATTTACATACGTCAATAGACATCAACTTCATCTAACATCTCACTTTATATCGCAGCATTACAAAAATCCATATATGTGGTGGTTGATTATATTAACCATACATAATCCTAAACTCCGTACTCAAAACCACCTCTTAATGATCATCTTTTTAACCTAACATGTTTATTTTATATATATATATAATATATATATATATATATATATATATATATATATATATATTATATATTATATTATATATATATATATATATATATATATATATTCAAAACACGAATTCACCAATTTAAGTTCTCATCGCATGGATTACTTACCTGGCTTCGTGAGCACTCCAGGTCCTAATCAAATCTGTCAAAATAATTGGCGAAACTGTTGGACAATTATGACCCATAACATCACTATTTGTACAGAACATGGTGTTGTACAAATTAACTATGTGACAAAGGAAATTGCTCTTTTATCATTTGTAATTGGATTACCGGGATATATAAATGATAAAAGTCCATATGATTAGTTCCGGATTAATAAGATATGGGACAATATTAATCCACTAAGGTTTAATCATTAAAACATCCCTAGTCATAGTATTATCGAGATTGGACATCGATAATGCGGAATAGACTAGTATTGCACTTGTGCGTGTTATGAGAGCATAACAACATAGTTCTCATATATTTAAGTATTGGATACTTATGCAAGTGTGATAGGAGGTTGTGTTTACCGATGGTACGGAAACAGCTTCGCTCTAGATAGACCCCTCGGAATTCCATTGGTAGTATGACTATGTGTCTATGGAAGTCCGAATTAGGGTAGGTGTATTTGGTCTTAACCTGAGACTTACATCGCTAATACTTGCGATAATCAATATACTTTGGTTTTGGTCGTCCATGGCTTTAACATGTTCTGTGTACGCCTCTTCTGGGTATATTGAGAATCATAGTTTATTGGGTGTGATGTCAAGATGGAAGTATCACTCCAGTCATATGGAGATGATGGTCACGTAGGATAAGGAACTGGTGCTCTTATATGCTGCAACTATCGGGATAATATGACTATGTCATGTTTATCCGATTATAGAGACTAGTTACCAGAGATCCGATATGTGCTTCGTACGGGGCAGACACAATTCGAGCCCCAGGCCTAGCACGTGACATCCGATACTGGATCGCAATACGCAATACTACGTATACTACGCCTGATACAGATTATATATTCCTTTAAGAATATTTCTGGAGAATTGGGTTGGCATGGTGCTTTGCTAGAAGCCAACCATGTCTTGTAAATCGGTAAAAACGTAGTACTAGGTACGTACGTGTTCGGATAGTCCGACGACAGGATTTACTGCCAACATATCCAGGGATCTCATGGGTCGATTCCCGAAGATTCACCGATGACGTATGACTCGCACATAATTAATCTGAGATTAATTATAAGAGAGAGAAAATTAATCTAGGATTAATTACGCAGATATTTTATCTGGGATAAAATACTATTTGAAGAGAGAAAACGATTAATTTGGAATTAATCGATAAAATAATATATTCGATATATTAAACGAAATTGGATTTCGACGCTGAATTAAAATTGGATTTTAATTCGGGTTAACGAATTGATTTAGAATTAATTCTCGAGCGACGTGAATAGTAATTTTGCTAGGCATAATTATTTAATTAAATTTGATTCAATTACGTCGCAACGGAAAATTTGTTAATTAGGAATTAACGAACCCATGCCCGGAATTTGTTTGTGAGGCCACTCCGATTTTGAATCAAGTACGGCCACAAGTCACATCGTTTGTCACATCACCTGTCACTTTAGTGATGGATGTCAAGTCACCTTTTAGTGATTGACAACCAATCACTATTCATGATGGTGGTGGTTGTGGGCAATTAATGCCATTTTGCCTCCAAAATTGGTTTATGCTTTTTGGAAAAGCTTTTACCAAAATTTTGGAAGGACTTTTGGTATATGTTTTTAGAAAACAAAATACCAAAAACACAACACACTTTTTTTTCTTTCTTCTCTCCCTCACTCGGCATTGTGCCATTTTTTTCTCTCAAAATTCTCTCATTGGCCGAGAGTTAAAAGAAGCAAATGAAAGATTTGTTGCAAATTTTTCATGGTGCTAGCACACTAAAGAGATCATACAAAGGTGATAGGGAAACCCATCTATGAGCATAGAATCATTCACAAAGCTTGGAGCTTGAAGATCAATACAAGGAGCACAAAGAAAGGGCATGGCCGAGAGTCTCAAGGAGCAGAAATTTTTTGTGTTCTTCGCATCGCAAAGCCGATCAAAGTGAGTATTTCTGCTACTTTACTTTGATGTATTCACACGTTTATATGCTTAATTTGATCTTGGTTTGACCTAGAAAACCCAAACAATGGTATCACAGCCATTATTAAGCATGAAATTGATTTAGGGTAAATTTTGGGTAAAATTGATTTGAGCATGTTTTGATGAAATTTTTTGATTGAGTATGCTTGAATGATGATAACTTGGAGTTATATGTGATCAATTTGATGAAAATTGAATTAGATTAAATTTGCCCCAATTTTTTTGTCTTGGCCGAAAATGTAGTATGCCCTAAAGTCATGGTGATTTTTGTTTTTTGATCAATGGATGAATTGAAAGACTTGGGATAAATTGATTTAGGATTTAATTGGATTAAAATCGAAATCGTATTTAAAATCCCCAAATTACCGTGACCTATATAGCAAGGAAATGAATTGATTTTTTGATTCAATAATGTTGGACATGTGTTGATGATGATTAACATGATTAATTATGTAAATTGATATTTTGGAAATGTTAATTTGACTAATTAATTATGGCTAATGCACTTTAAATGATTAAATTGTGATATTGGGAATATTGGAATTTAATTAGTTGGGCTAAATTTTAATTGGTCCTAATGGGCCTAAATTGAATTTTGGCAAATGATAATTCCTTATTGGGTTTTGGTTGCCAAAGTCCATGCCTTATAAATTAATTGAAAGCTCATTGTACCTTAATTAAATTGACATTGGATGTTAATTGGGCTTTGAGACCCGTAAAGATTAGATTTAGAATCTAAGTCGCAAATACTCATTAATAAAGTGTAATTATTTAATTTGGAATTAAATAAAGAATTAGTATTGAATAAAAATTAAATTGGATTTAATATTGTAGTTTAATATAATTCAAGAATTCGTATTTTGAGTACTTATTCTGAAAACGAGTTGGACTCGCGCAAATTAAATCGTTGTTTGAACATTGGATGGTCATTAATTTCAGATTAATTAATTGGATTAGATTGATTGATAACATGCTTTGTGTGAATGCATGAATGTGATGTATGAATAATGTATATCAGATAGATATTAGATGGGTTAGGGCAATTTTGGAAATTATTGTAATAAATTTAGAATTTATTAAATTGGACCTGCGTGTCCAGCCTATTACCTCTTGATTCTTTGTATTTCTCTTCTCACCTATTCCCCTCAATGTAAATGAGGTTTCTTTAGAAGTGTTATGTAATTGGGTAAAAGTAAGATTTGTGCTAGCAGGAGAGAGGAAATGGAGAGATTTGTTCTAAGAACAAAATATTTTAAATATCCATCCGCATATCATTATTAATTTATTTATCGCGCCTTATTATGTTTTTAGAATGCATGTTTAAGGGTGTATGATGAGACCTAATCAAAGATAATTAATTGGTTGCCAATTACGCGAAAAACCTTCAACAAATATTAAGCGTTTTTCCTTCTATTGAATGATTCATTCTCAAGATCCAAGATTGGCACTGGTTTGTTGGCCAAAGTCAAGACCTTTGTCTATCGCGGATGTGTTTGAATCATGAAGGCTTTGTTCCATATCGCATGTCTTGTCCAAGTTGTGATTTGTTGGCCAAAGTCAAGATCACTTCTTGTCCATCGACATCGATTATGAAGCTTTCCAAGGTCAATGGGTCCCGCTTAACTGGAATCATTAAGTTTGTTGTGCCAAAGCCAAGACTTAATTGATTCAGAGGAAAAAAGTTAGGGAATATATCAGATATATTGGCATATATTAGATATATGTTTCGGATTTGGATGTCCACCTTCTGGATCTAGGAATTGGATGAGATCCAATTGATCTTAGAGATCTACCTAGTTAAATATCATACAGCTTGTTGGCCAAAGTCAAGGTTGTGTGTTATTTAACGGGATCCTAGCCCACTAGGAAACTAGGTTTCCCGAGTACTCAACAGAGGGTTAGAGGCTCGCCGAAAAATAGTGGGAGGCAAGTATTAAATTTTCAATTTCGTCTAGATACTTGCCAATACGTGCTCGTTTCAATTTTTCGTCATTACTTAAATATATATTAGTTGGATTAATATTTAATCGTTATTTTAAATTAAACAGTTGGACTGTATTCAAACTACTTCAAATTATAGTTGATTATATAATTGGATTTTAGTAATCAATATATTTGAATTTAAATAATCAAATTATAGTTGATTATATAGTTAGATTATAGTAATCATTATATTCAATAGTACCCGAAATTGTTGATTGGATAGTTGGACTATTGGAATCAAGATAACTGAAAGATTAGCGTTTAAAACATAATCCTGGGTGAAAATGTCTTCAAGCGGCTTTAATTTTCAGATTGGGAATAAAACCTCAGGATAGACTTGGGAACTAAGAAGTTACTCTATTTGATCGAGAAACCTCTTGGGCCTAAGCCCGGAGTTGAGCAAATAGTAGAACATGATCTTTGGAAGATTACAATCCTTTATGCTTACCGCAATGATTCTTTAATTCCGTCATCAAAATTAAGGATTAGATCATTGTACCATAATGATGAAATTAAAAGATCTTCATAGATCTATTCTTAGATCTTAGAAGTACAAATTGCATAAGAAGCTCTTTAGCTCGCGTATGTCAGAGGGTACATCTGTCGAGCACTAGGTGTCACAGATGATTGCTGACATCGATCAGCTAGGTTAGCTGGGCATTACCTACGTGGCTGAGACTGCCAAAGATTTGATCTTATAGTCTCTACACGAAAGCTGGGGCAGGTTCATTGTGAATCAAGAGTAAACTCTTGGAGAGTTGACGGCTATGCTCAAGGAGACAGAGCCAGAGCTTCTAAAAGGGGCAAAGGCAAAATCATCACAGTCTTCTAGGAAGACAAAGGACAGATCCCAAGATGTCTACATAAACTGTGGCAAACGGGGTCACTGGATGCATGACTACCATATGGATAAGGCAGACATGAAGGAAGTGAAGGCTGGGCAAGGCTCCGGCTTCAAGTATGTTTGTCATAAACATGTTCGCTATTAGTTTCAAAATTGGATTTTGATACTAGATGTGGTACATATATATGTACTGATGTGCGTGATCTGCTGATTAGCAGGATATTGACTTCAGATGAGATTGATCTGCGAATCGAAAACGGGACGAGAGTCGCTGTTTTAATAGAAACCTAAATTTAGGAACTACCCTTCAGATGTGTACTTAAATTAGGAAACTATTACAATGTAACTAGTTTGACTAGAAACATTATCTCTATATCAGGGTTTAACCCGTTGCGGGTATACCTTTATATTCTAGAACACTAAAGTGTTTTATTTTATAAAGATGATATTGAGATAAACACATTAGATGTGAATAACAATATTTATATTTTGAATATAAATGAATCTCATACGTATGACATGACAAACAAATAGCTCAAACTGAATTAATCACCTGAGACTTATTTGTGGCATTGTTGTCTGGGACACATTAAACAAGACTCGTATATCCACACTTTTGAAGAGTGGGTACTAGGACAGATTTGATTTTAATCAAATGATGTTGACAAATCTAGTTTATTGGGCAAAGTGCCTAATACAGCTTTTACTTGGTAAAAGTATAAGTGCCACCGATCTGTTAGCCCTCGTTCATAGTGACGTAAGTGGGCCCATGTCTAGCTAGGCTAGAGGTGGATATGAACACTTCGTAACCTTTACGGATGTGGCATCGCGTTATGGTTATGTGTTTCTTTTGAAACACAAATCAGAAACTTTTGATAAATTCAAAGAGTTTCGACACGAAGTAGACAGACAGATCGGCTAAAGTATTAAAACTTCACAATTGGACCGTGATGAAAATACTTAAGCAATAAGTTTCTCAATTACTTGAAAGAGTATAATATTCTTTTATAGTGGACTCCTCCCGAAACACCTCAATTGAGCGGTGTGTCCAAATGGAGAAACCAAATTTTGTTAGACATAATAAGGTTAATTATGAGTCGCTCTGAGCTACCATTTTCCTTCAAGGGATATGCATTAAACAGTGCAAAACTTATTTTGAATAAGGTTCCATGAAAATCTGTTTGACAGACTTCATATTAGATATGGACAAGAAAGAAACATGGTTTTCTCATTCCTGAAGATTTGGGAATGCTAGGCATAAGTTTGGATGATACCAAACTAGAACCCAAATCATATAAGTGTCTGAATTGTAGGTTATCCTAGGGTAACCAAAGTATAGTACTTATACAACTCACTAGAGAACAATATAATTGTTGCTCGCCATGCGATTTTCCTAAGAGGAATACCTATATGCAGTGGTAAGTGGGAGGAAAGTAAAACTCGATGAAAATCGGAGTAATACTGTTCCAGGCACTGATTCCTTAATGGAACACAAATAGTTCATCAGGGATGAAACTATACCAATAATCTTCGAATACACAAGAACCACGTAAGTCAAAGAGAGTCAGAAAACAACCTGGGAGGTATGGTTTATGGTTTATTGAGGAAGACAAAACGACTACGTATAAGGAAGTGATACAAGGTATCGACTCCCTATTATGGCAAAGTACCATGAAGTCCGAAATGGATTCCATGTATACAACCAAGTATGGACACTGGTTGTTGTACCGGAAGGCATTGTGCCTATTGGTACTATATGAGTCTTCAAGGAAGACATACATGGATGGCAACATACCAACGTACAAAGCTAGGCTTGTAGCGAAAAGGTATCGTTATCAACATTGTGTCGATTATGATGAAACCTTTTACTCGTTGCCATGGTTAAATCCATTTGGATAATGCTTGCTAATGCTGCATGTTTCATTTATGAAATATGCCAGCTGAATGTCAAAATCGCTTTCCTTAAACGAAAACCTTTTGGAGGATGTTTACAACATCCTGACGGTTTTGTCGTACCAAAACAAGCAAACAAGGTTTGCAAGTTAATTCGATCCAATTATGGATTGAAGCAAGTATTGCGTTCTTGGAACTATCGTTTTGATGTAATCGTAATGGTATATGATTTAATTCAAAATGAAAATAATTCTTGTGTATATAAGGAGGTTAGTGGGAGCGCACTGACAGTGACTATCCTAAATAATGATGATATATCATTTCTTGGAAATGATATTCCCATAATACAATCGGTAAAAGCTTGGCTTTCATAAAAATTCTCCGTTGAATACTTGGGAGAGACAACCTTTATTCTAGGAATAAAGATCTACTGGGATAGATCTAAAAGTTATTGGCACTCTCCGAGAACTCGTACATTGAAAGATATGTACGCGACCTGGTGTCTCATATGCTTTGAGCATATGGAGTCACAATCAGGCCAATCTAAGTGATAATCACTAGATTGATGTTAAGAACATCCTTAAGTATCTTAGATGAACTAAGGATGCTTTCTTATACTATGGAGAAGGAGAACTTGAAGTGACTGGGTTCACCGTTGCAAGTTTCCTAACCGACAAAAATGACTATAAGTCGTAATAAAGGTACTATATAGTTTGAATAATGGAACAATGAGCTGGAAATCTTCCAAGCAAGATACTGTTGCCGAATAAACAACAAAAGCGGAATATTGCTGCAGCTGAGGCAGCAATAGAAGCACTTTGGATCTATATAATCCTAATTGGATTATGAGTAGTTCTGTTAGCAGCTGAGCTAGGCTACAACACAGGCTAAAGAATTAATGGTCTCATTAACGATCCAAGTATATAATTCAACTATTCATCTGATTCGTTCGGATCATACATTGTGGCGATGTGATGATCGAGTATATCGCATCAGATGATAACTTTGCAAATCCACTGACGAAAGCAGTTTCTCAGCAGAAGTTTGAGCGACCCGTACATAGTTCAAGTGTAAGACACTTGAGTGATTGGCTATAGGCCAAGTGGGAGATTGTTGGAAAATTATGACCCATAGCATCACTATTTGTACAGAACATGGTGTTGTTGTACAAATTAACTATGTGACAAAGGAAATTGCTCTTTTATCATTTGTAATTGGATTACCGGGATATATAAATGATAAAAGTCCATATGATTAGTTCCGGATTAATAAGATATGAGACAATATTAATCCACTAAGGTTTAATCATTAAAACATCCCTAGTCATAGTATTATCGAGATTAGACATCGATAATGCGGAATAGACTAGTATTGCACTTGTGCGCATTATGGGAGCATAACGACATAGTTCTCATATATTTAAGTATTGGATACTTATGCAAGTGTGATAGGAGGTTATGTTTACCGATGGTACGGAAACAGCTTCGCTCTGGATAGACCCCTCAGAATTCCATTGGTAGTATGACTATGTGTCTATGGAAGTTCGAATCAGGGTAGGTGTATTTGGTCTTAACCTGAAACTTACATTGCTAATACTTGCGACAATCAATATACTTTGGTTTTGGTCGTCCAGGGCTTTAACAGGTATGTGTACGCCTCTTTTCGGTATATTGAGAATCATAGTGTTTTGGGTGTGATGTCAAGATGTAAGTATCACTCCAGTCATATGGAGATGATGGTCACGTAGGATACGGAACTGATGCTCTTATATGCTGCAACTATCGGGATAATATGACTATGTCATGTTTATCCGATTATAGAGACTAGTTACCAGAGATCCGATGTATGCTTCGTACGGGGCAGACACAATTCCAGCCCCAGGCCTAGCACGTGACATCCGATACTGGATCGCAATACGCAATACTACGTATACTACGCCTGATACAAATTATATATTCCTTTAAGAATATTTCTGGAGAATTGGGTAGGCACGGTGCTTTGCTAGAAGCCAACCATGTCTTGTAAATCGGTAAAAACGTAGTACTAGGTACGTACGTGTTCGGATAGTCCGACGACCGGATTTACTACAAACATATCCAGGGATCTCATAGGTCGCTTCCCGAAGATTCACCGATGACGTATGACTCGCACATAATTAATCTGGGATTAATTATAAGAGAGAGAAAATTAATCTAGGATTAATTTCGGAGATATTTTATCTGGGATAAAATACTATTTAAAGAGAGAGAACGATTAATTTGGAATTAATCGATAAAATAATATATTCGATATATTAAACGAAATTGGATTTCGACGCGGAATTAAAATTGGATTTTAATTCGGGCTAACGAATTGATTTAAAATTAATTCGCGAGCGACGTGAATAGTAATTTTGCTAGGCATAATAATTTAATTAAATTTGATTTAATTACGTCGCAACGGAAAATTTATTAATTAGGAATTAACGAACCCGTGCCCGAAATGTGTTTGCGAGGCCACTCCGATTTTGAATCAAGTGCGGCCAGAAGTCACATCGCTTGTCACATCACCTGTCACTTTAGTGATGGATGTCAAGTCACCTTTTAGTGATTGACAACCAGTCACTATTCATGATGGTGGTTGTTGTGGGCAATTAATGCCATTTTGCCTCCAAAATTGGTTTATGCTTTTTGGTAAAGCTTTTACCAAAATTTTGGAAGGACTTTTGGTATATGTTTTTAGAAAACAAAATACCAAAAACATAACACAATTTTTTTTTCTTTCTTCTCTCCCTAATTCGGCATTGTGCCATTTTTTTCTCTCAAAATTCTCTCATTGGCCGAGAGTTAAAAGAAGTAAATGACAGATTTGTTGTAAATTTTTCATGGTGCTAGCACACTAAAGAGATCATACAAAGGTGATAGGGAAACCCATCTATGAGCATGGAATCATTCACAAAGCTTGGAGCTTGAAGATCAATACGAGGAGCACAAAGAAAGGGCATGGCCGAGAGTCTCAAGGAGCATAAAATTTTTGTGTTCTTCGCATCGCAAAGCCGATCAAAGTGAGTATTTCCGCTACTTTACTTTGATGTATTCACACGTTTATATTCTTAGTTTGATATTGGTTTGACCTAGAAAACCCAAACAGAAACGCCGTTAGAATCGCATCTTTACATAATTCTCCACTTAACTACGACAAAATTCAGGATCTTTCCAGAACAACCAAATCAAGTCCGATTCCAATTATTTCAGTTCTATTATTCTTAAAACATCATTACAAACTAATTCATGCTACTAGTTAACTTGAATCCTCAGTTTACGTGTTTTTGGAAAATCTTCCGAAAAAATTTCTACAAACGCTACGATAGGGTCTCAAACCCTCCGAACCTACCCGGGTTTAACTAAACATTATCATATCATCATATATATCTCATATTTATCTTTACTTTTAGGAAAACATCAATACACATTAAACCCACTTTTACCGAAAACTAGCACATTTTATCGGATCGATCCAACTCGTTTCATTTTCATCTGGATTCTGCCAAATATACATATTTGATATACTCATACTCAAACATTTCAATTTATATCAATATGCTACTCTACAAAGCTACTGGAAACATCTGAACATTTAACGATAACTTGAAATTTGCGAGTTTTACCGGGAGGTCTTACCGAGATTTCGAGGGCATATACGGACTCCAAAGGATCCCACGGACGCGTTGGAATTGATGAA
Source organism: Zanthoxylum bungeanum (assembly GCA_019454045.1). NCBI lineage: Eukaryota > Viridiplantae > Streptophyta > Magnoliopsida > Sapindales > Rutaceae > Zanthoxylum > Zanthoxylum bungeanum. Next base: position 45,620 of record SKCR01049502.1, on the reverse strand, counting down.
ATTTCGATCACTGCTACTGTTCACCGTGGGTCGCTATTCACCGAATCTTTCTCTCTCGTTTCGTGTGCAACCGTGCACGGAATAGAAAATCTGTTGTTGCCAACTTGTAGTACTCTCCGAGAGCTTCGATTTGGCAGGTGGCTCGGGCCGTGAAATGAAACGACGAGCCAGAATCGGGAGACCCACTCGCGCATGTTTTTCTTCCATTTCCCGTCGTTGCCAGCGGATTCAAGGCCACCGCCGACCACTTTCAGACGGGGGTTGGCTAGGCGCAACCCTTGGGCCGTCGGTCGGCCGGTGCTGGTCGGCCGGCCGGCGAAGAGCTAAGAAAAACCCAATACGCTTTTTGAGGGGAAATGGTCGAGGAGGGATGTTTGGTTTCTTATGACATTTTCGTGATTTTAGAAAAGATTGGGTATATGTAGAAAAATTTCGAAAAATTACATTTTGAAGCCCTTATGCTGCAAATTTCGAAAACTATTCAATACGAAAGTTGTTCGTCTCGAAAAAAAGAGTCTGATGATTCAAAAATAAACTCAATCAGAGTTTGTTTGCTATTTTTATAGCCGAAACAAGAAATATTTACGCGTATAACGTATAATCAAGAATTGCGTATCCGGTTCTAGAAATCACGCGTTTTCCAATGCACAAAGTTTCACTTTAAAACATTCCGATCTATTTTCCAACACATATACTCTTATTTTCGAATACCATCACATTTCAAATCCTTAACTTTAATTTGGAAATCTTTTAGAAATTTTCCGAAAAATTTGGGATATTACAAAAATAATCCCGAATCTCATACCGATTTTTGAATTGAGATGAAAAATCATTTTAATTTTTAATCTTGTTGATGGGGTTTTCAGGCACTATAACATTTAAGACAGCACGACGAGGACAGAAGGGTAATTCCCTGACTGGTTGAGATCATATAGCCGACCCGACCATAACATGTGAAGACCGACCACTTTGGTTCGGATGACCGAGCACTATAAGGTCGGCAAAAACACTCTCAGCATAAAAGATTGTCATGACCGACCTCATGAAGACCGACCAGACAACGAGTCGTGTTCAAGATGACGACACCCTATTCTTGCGGATAAGGTAAAACGGATTATCCTACTCTCACAAGGAAATGAAGTCAGAATCCGAGAAGGAATAAGAAAAGAGAAGGGAGAATCGGACTAGGAATCCTTACAAGGAAAGAAGACTAAAGATCAACTAGGATTTCTTGTGCAAATAGGAGTCTGATTTCTGTGTTATATAAATAGGAGGGCATAGTATGTGTAAAAGGCATCATCAAAAAATTAGTGATCTGAATCTTCAAGCTCTAACTTGTAGAGACCCAAGAAGAGCGTTTAAGTAATAAAAATACCATCTTTTTGTGTCCGTGGACGTAGGTCGGATCCAAATCCACCGAACCACGTTAAATCTCCTTGTCGATTGGTGTGTTATTTGTCTTTTGCTAAATTTGTCTTTGGTCCCCCATAACCAAACAAATTCACTATTGAAGGAGGATTAGTCTCGGGAGTGTGATATTCCCATATTGTCCCTGAGACCAAAATCAGCCGTCAACAGTTGGCGCCGTCTGTGGGGAACTCAACAAAAAACAACTCGCGTAGTGAGACAATGGCGGAAGACGGAAACCACCAACCATCAGGGAGCTCGGCTGAAGACTGGATGGAAAAGATTGAAGAGAACCTTAGGAAAGAAAGGGAGGAAAGCCAAACTCTGCTAAAAACCATAGTAGACCGGTTGGAAAGGATAGAAGGGGCACACAATGGAAAATTCGAGGCCGGGACTAGCCGACGAAGGAACGACATAGCAGAAGGAAAAAGAATTGTCGATACAAGTGAGGACGACAGACCCCAGAGGAGGGATCCTTACAGGGTAAGATCTGTAGTGGTTCAGGAAGATTCCCAGACCGAGGACACATGGGAGGGAGAAGATGAAAAATCGTCACCAGACTCCTCCTACGATAGCCATCACAACACCCGGAGAAGAGGAAAAGAAAATAATGAAAAAATACGAGAAGATACCGACCCCGAGAAGCACCATTCCCGAGATAGTAGAAAGAAAAGAAACCACAGGGGGCGGCATGGAACCAAAGACAGCAGCATGAAATCTTGGTTACGGGAGGAGCTGGTCAAATGGGGAGTATACCCCAATGCAGACAGAGGGGATGCGCAGGACGGCAAAGATGAGTCCCCCCTCACAGAAGAAATAAAGTCAGAGAAATTCCCAAAAAGATTCAGCATGCCGGCCATGACACCATACAAGGGCCATACCGATCCCAAAACCCACATTGAAGGTTTCGTCCTACTAATGGAGGTGCAAGGGGTAACAGGGGACGCAATCTACAAAGTGTTCCCCCTAACTCTGTCCGACCGGCCATTCTATGGTATAGAAGCCTAGCCCCAAGGAGCATCAGCAGCTTCGCACAACTGAGAAAGTCATTCATACGACACTTCAAGGGGGCACAGAGAGCATAGATCTTTGAGAAGCACAACATAAGGAGGAACATACCCTTAATGTTTCAATCGGCTCGGGGCTGGATTACGTTCCGCCGAGGCCTCTTCATTAATCGGCTCGGGGCTGGATTATGTTCCGCCGAGGCCTCTTTATTAGTCGGCTCGGGGTTGGATTACGTTCCGCCGAGGCCTCTTCATTAGTCGGCTCGGGGTTGGATTTCGTTCCGCCGAGGCCGTTTTCGGCTCGGGGTCGGGTTACGTCCCACCGAGTCAATACTCATTGGACTGGGGACGGGATATTCCCCCAGAACCAAGTATCTCTCTTGGCTCGGGTCCTCAGGGGCATACTCGATGCATAGGATCCGTGAGAAGCATAGCACAGTAAGAGATGATACCCCCGTGACGATTGCTTACTCCAGTGTTACCGAACATAAGGAGGAACATGCCCTTAATGTGTCGAACACTCTTCTGATCCTGACCTACCCGATGTAATGGATCCGTGGGAAAGCATAGCACGGGGGATGATGACACCCCCGTGACGATTGCTAGCTCCAGTGACACCGGACCTAAGGAGGAATATACCCTTAGTATCCCGGACACTCTTTGATCCATTCATCATCCGGATCTGTGGGAGACACAGCACAGGGATGCGTTATGCCCCTGTGGCGTGTGCCTGCTCCAGCGTGGTAAGGAGGAGCCCTCATACAATACACAGGCTCCCCAGTGAACCAACGTGTAGAAGATGTGCCCTTACCATTCAAACGCTCATCTGATCCGAATCCTGGTTCGCCGGGACACTGAATTGAAAGATTCAGAATTGTGTTTTGGAGTCCTCGGGCAGGACGCTGCTTTGAGACATCCATGTTGTTATTTTTTTTTGCAAAAGACGTTTTTTATAGGTGCTAAGTCACCCCCGCCTTTTATTTTCAAGAAACTTGTTTTCGTTTTCCGCCGGTCTGGTAGGGGGACGCCCGTGCCAGATTCGGTAAGGCTTCGAAGGTTGATTCATTTACCTTCTGTGGAAGTCCCATGGGTTAGTAGGCTCAGGGCCGGATTTTGTTCCGCCGAGGCCATTCTATTAGTCGGCTCGGGGCTGGATTTTGTTCCACCGAGGCCACTTGGTTATTCAGCTCGGGGTCGGGTTACGTCCCACCGAGTCAAGCTCCTTTAGGTTTGGGGAGGTAACATTCCCCCAGAACCCAAGTCTTTCACTCAGCTCGGGGTCGGGTTACGTCCCACCGAGTCATGCTCCTTTAGGTTTGGGGAGGTAACATTCCCCCAGAACCCAAGTCTTTCACTCAGCTCGGGGTCGGGTTACGTCCCACCGAGTCAAGCTCCTTTAGGTTTGGGGAGGTGACATTCCCCCAGAACCCAAGTCTTTCACTCAGCTCGGGGTCGGGTTACGTCCCACCGAGTCAAGCTCCTTTAGGTTTGGGGAGGTAACATTCCCCCAGAACCCAAGTCTTTCACTCAGCTCGGGGTCGGGGTACGTCCCACCGAGTCAGCTCTTTGGACTGGGGACGTAACATTTCCCCGGGTCCAAGTGCCTCACTCAGCTCGGGGTCAGGATATGCCCCTCCGGCTCATATTGACCCCTGAAAGGGTCTCAAAGAGTTCGAAAAAACAGAAGCATAGAGAAAAAGGAGAAAGAGATAAGGACACATGAAAATATATATATATAGATGTGCATATACAGCTTAATGTTATTACAAAAAGTAAAGTGTACACAGGGCCCCGGTCGGGTTACCCTTTCTCATTCAGCCCGCACAGAGGCAGGAATTTCTTCCTTAACTGGCTCAGATGGCGGGAGGACTGGCTCGATCTCAGGAGGAGGAACAACTGCTTCATCCTCGGCAGCATGAGAGACCTCTACTTCAGGGACGGGAGGAGGGATCTCAAGACAGACCTCGCCGGGGGCTAGAACATCAGGTCGTTCTTCTTGGGGAGCCCCGGAATCCGGAACCACCGAGATCGGGTCAGGATCCATCACCTCCTCGGAAGGAGGAGGGAGCCACTTCCGAAACTCCTCCTCAGAAATATCCCCCTTGCAAAAACTGATGGCCGCATAAATAGGGTCCATGTTCAGACATGGCAGCACCATCGGTATCAGATCAGCACAATCACTGACCCCCTCAAGGTGGATGGCCTCCTTCTCGGCCTCGAGATCGGGCTCTCTCTCCCCAAGCTCGGTTTCTTTCCTCTCGAGGTCATCCCGGGCCCGCACCATTTGTTCTTCATTGGCCTTCAATTTGGTTTCAACACTGGCCACCTTCGCCTTCAAAACGCCAATATCAGATTGGGCAGCTTTCAAATCCTCCCTGGCAGTGTCAGCAAGCTTTCGCTCCAGCGCAGCAGCAGCCTTAAGAGCCTTATTAATTTTGAAGTTCTCAATGGCAGTCGACTCAAGGTTCTGTATCATCTCCTCCCGATCAGCCAATTTAGCCTCCACTTCTGTAAGGCGATTCTGAAGTCTCTGGGCCTGACCACCCTCGGACAATAGGCTCAAAATGAGGTCCTTATTCTTCACCATGAGGTAAGTAGCCTGCACAAAAACAAAGAAAGTCAAGATATGAGATGAAGAAAACCGGGAACCGAAATCAGAAAAAAGAGAGGAAATATAACTACCTTTGCCATTTGAGAGCTCATCTCGGTCACCACAGCTTCGGGCGAGATATCCTCATATCTCGAAACCTCCCCCGGGGGAATCACCTCGGCCAATTCATTGAAAGCCGGCACTAAATGGGAAGTAGCCTCCCGGATGCCTTCCCCCAAATCATCCACCCCGAGGATTACAGAACCCTTTTGCTTCTTGGAGGAGCCCACATATGATTTTTTCCCCCGGCGGACATCTTTCTTCTTGCCCGGGACAGGCTCCTCCTCCTCCAACTCAGCCTCCTCGGCCCCAAATTGACGCCTCCTTTTCCGCAAAGGCTTCGGCGGACTGATGAGACGAGCAGACCCCGATGACTGCACACCAGGAAAAGATAGACCCCGAGCAGCCGGCTGAACTTCCCCCTGAGATAACCTTCCAGCCCCGACAGGTTCAAGCTGTGCCCGGGAAGTTCCAGTTTCCGCATGACCGGCCTTCTTCATAGTACCGGACAACTTCTCAAGAAACTTTGGCCTCTTCGACATACCTATAAAAAAGGAGGAAAATGAAATCAGAACCCAAGCATATAACAAAGACGTCAAGCACATGATAAACAAAAACAGCAGGCAGACATCTACCTATCCGACCCGAGACCTCCGGAGGGACGGTCCGAGTAAGGCCCGACTCAACAAAGGCCTCATCATTGACCAACTTCCTCCAGTGGGCAGCATACCCCCGAGCCCAATGTACCCGCCTTCGAACCTGACGAGAAACCTTGGGAGCATCTCGCCAACAAGCTGGGAGGAACCAGAGAAGTTAGAAACCTAAGAGACCAAGAACGGGAATAAAAAAAAAAGGAAAAAAGAAGGGGTATTAAACTCCTAACCTCCCGCCCTGAAGATGTCCGGAACCGAGACGTCCTCCTCAAACGATCTCAGAACCCGACCCCAATCCCTAGTAGCCCAGAACCAAAGATCCTTGAAATTCTTGTTAGAATCGGGGAGTTTCTGGACAAGGTTGGACGAGCTATCATAAGCAGAGAGGTAATACCAACCGTAGTGAGTCTTTGGGTTAGACTTCAAATGATACAACCTCTTCACCTCTTCCAAAGAAGGTACACCTAAACCTGCCCGGTGCCAAACCACATATATGCCGGCCAGAATCCTCCATCTATTTAAGCTCAATTGGCAAGGGGCAATCTCCATCTCGGCCAACATCCAAGCAAAATAACGTTGCATCGGCAGCCGTAGCCCACACTCAAAAAAAGCAGGAAGAAGCGCCACCGAGCCCTCATCAGGCTGACTAGCACGATCCATCGGGCCGGGAACTTCAAGGGCAATATCTATTGGGATGTCATATCGTTGCCGCAACAGCGCCAGATCATCCTCAGTTATTTTAGAGGGGCGGTTCATATCCAGAGCCGACGATCCAAGTTCACCGGGCTCCGGGTCCTTCCGAGGAACCCTCTGATGGTAGGATTCTTGTTCGACCTCAGAGGGAGTAGGGGTAGTATCAAGGTCTTCTACACTAGGTGCCCCCGAGCCCGAGGAGAGCTCCTCAGCAGGGGGAGTTGAGATCTTAACAGGCTTTTCAGGGGAGGAACCGCTGTCAGACATCCCTAACACCCAGAAAAACAAAGAAGGAAGGGGAAGTCAGTCTATGGCTAAAAGAAACTACTCACGGTCTCCATGTTAGCTAAACATGTGGTCTCTAAGGTGCCCTAAAGCAGAACCCAGCAAACCATAAATCTTTTCCTAGCAAACACAGATTCGTAAAACACAAAAAAAGAGAAGAGACCGTTCAGAGGACTTACTTGTTCTTCTCGGAAAGAGCAGGAGGTTGTGCAGTACGGTTATACCCGTTCCTTATGTTCACAGCAAAAAAAAAGAAAAAAAGCCCACGGTTGAACTTCGAGAGCTCGGAGTTGGACGAATCACGGAGATGTTTTCAGAAAAGAAGGAGAAATTGCCGAAAAAGATGGAACAGTGAAAGCCTCGCCTTCTTATAGTCAGGACAAAGACGCTCGTGACCGTTGGATCTAAAGGAAGAACCCGGATGAACGCCAGGTGTCAACTGCAAAAGAGGTCTCCCAAGTTTGAAACAGACGGCTGAGATCAGCCCACTGTGAAGACGCCTCTACATGGTCGATTCACCCCCTTTTTGGCGGGAACCCGGCGGATGTTTGACAAATGTCGAACTTAGAAAAAACCCTAAAATTGATTTGACAGGCATTTAAGCGGACGTGACTGTTGCGTGTCTCAAGACAAAGCGCTTGAAAAGAGGCAACAAAGCATTTCTCGACCCCGGACCGACCTCCAACGGAGCAAAACAGAAACACCATCTTTATGTAGTTCCCGGCACCAACTTGCACACTTGTTGGAACCGAGAACTAGGGGACAGATGTTGATGGTGTTTTCAGGCACTATAACATTTAAGACAGCACGACGAGGACATAAGGGTAATTCCCTGACTGGTTGAGATCATATAGCCGACCCGACCATAACATGTGAAGACCGACCACTTTGGTTCGGATGACCGAGCACTATAAGGTCGGCAAAAACACTCTCAGCATAAAAGATTGTCATGACCGACCTCATGAAGACCGACCAGACAGCGAGTCGTGTTCAAGATGACGACACCCTATTCTTGCGGATAAGGTAAAACAGATTATCCTACTCTCACAAGGAAATGAAGTCAGAATCCGAGAAGGAATAAGAAAAGAGAAGGGAGAATCGGACTAGGAATCCTTACAAGGAAAGAAGACTAAAGATCAACTAGGATTTCTTGTGCAAATAGGAGTCTGATTTCTGTGTTATTATAAATAGGAGGGCATAGTATGTGTAAAAGGCATCATCAAAAAATTAGTGATCTGAATCTTCAAGCTCTAACTTGTAGAGACCCAAGAAGAGCGTTTAAGTAATAAAAATACCATCTTTTTGTGTCCGTGGACGTAGGTCGGATCCAAATCCACCGAACCACGTTAAATCTCCTTGTCGATTGGTGTGTTATTTGTCTTTTGCTAAATTTGCCTTTGGTCCCCCATAACCAAACAAATTCACTATTGAAGGAGGATTAGTCTCGGGAGTGATATTCCCATATTGTCCCTGAGACCAAAATCAGCCGTCAACAAATCTAATTTTTTATTCGTGACAAAAAAAATAATTTGATACAAAAACTTGAATCTCAATCAAGAATTAGGATTTTCTTCCATTCCTATCCCATACACATATCTTTTGCAAAATAATTAGAGGAAGACAATAGAAGTTACTCAACTGATCTCTTACCCCAAAGGTCTTGATCATTCTAATTTAATTTATTACAATTAAATATATATGCGATTGAAATAAATACTTGTATCAAACAAGTAAATCAAATGAATTACGAGCTTACTACTTTTTTTCTTTTTGTGAAGGTATGTTTTAATGACATATCGTAATTCGATTGGCCTTGAATGTATTTTGCACTTTCAAGCTATTTAATTTTTTCCCTATTTTATTAGTGTCATGTTTTCTATAAAATTAAAGGAGTTTTTATTTTTAAAAAACCAATTACAATAAAAGATTTTTTATTTAGCCGAAGTCAAATTTAAAAATTTATATTTAGTCATATTATAGTAAAATTATCAAATGTAATATAGAGCTAATCTTAAAATTAATACTTAAAAAAAAAAAAAAAACACCCCTCATGCACAGTGGGGGTGTTTTTTAAAATTGTTTTTTCCACTTTCAAATTAAAACGCAAATGTTTATAAAATATAAAGTGTTTTATGAAAAATTTTATATTATCGATTTATATATTATAAGTAATAAAACAAAACCAGTTGTCGACGATGAAAAAATGAGTAAAAAATGACTCTTATATTTATAAAATAATAATGATTTCAATCTAACTATTTTCAAAAACTCATATCTCCTTCATTCGGAGTCTAAATCACAATAAGTAAAAATATACATACACTTGATAGACATATCTACAACTTTCATCAACAAATTTCTCTAAAATTTAGACTAATATAAGGTCGAAATTAGCCTAAAAATGAAGAAATTAGAGCAAAAAACAAGGGGGCGCAGTATTAATCAAGGAGAAGATAGGAGAAACATGATTAAGATGGTTCAATCATGTATAATGTAAATCCTCTAAGTGCTTTAGTGAGATAAGAAAAGAAAATTGTGTTACCACATAGTAAGGAAGGTTGAAAGACGTAAGTTGACATTCATAGAAATTATATAGAGAGATTATATTTTGTTGAGCTTAATAAAATAATGATTTTAGATAAAGTATAATAACATCAAAAAATTCATGTAATCAACAATATCTATTGTGAAAAGATTTTTATTTGTTTTGATTTGGATTTGTGAAAAGTTGTTTATAGAAAGCACTTTTGTAGAATTGGGTCAATACATGAACTCATAAATGAATAAACTTAATTTGCACATACCCATAAAATAAAAAAGCATATCCTTTTTTCATTATCTAATGTTTATTATAAAATTAATTAATTATATATAGGGTTTGTTGTATAAATTAAGATGTGGGAAGCAGTACCATTTTATATGGTGCGTGTTTGATTAAAGTTATTTCCGGTAAGGGTTTGAGGATAGCTAAAGATTTTATCTGATTAGTTTAAATACAAATGAGTGGATTGACGGCAGGATTAAAGTGTTTGATTAAAGTGAGGATAATGCTTTCTTATAATAGTTTCACTACGACAAAGCACTTTTTGCATCTCATATCTTTAAAGCAATAATGCTTTTTACTAGGGGTGGTAAAACGAATCAACGAATCAAATTTGTATCGAATCCTAAACGAATCGAATCAAAATGTAATGGATTCGTATTCGATTCGTTTATTAAACGAATTGAATACAGATATTCATTTATTCGTTTAGTCAACAATATTATTTAATAAAATAATTTACCATACTTGATTTATATTAATTCTTCATAAATATATACATATGAAATATATAATTAATATATTTACTAAAAATATTTCATCAAATATCGAAAATATTACTTTTTTTTTTTATGGTAATTAGCTATAATTTCTCGAATCTTAATTGAAAATTAACAAAAAGTAGTAAATAAAAATAATAAAACGAATGCTAAACGAATAAACGAATCAATGAGCTTAAATTCGTATTCGATTCATTTAATAAACGAATCGAATCAAATTGACCCATTTATTAAACGAATTCATTTTTTCAAATCCGTATTCGCTTTAAAGCGAATCGAATCGAACGAATAAACAAATCCTGACCCAAATTGCCACCCCTACTTTTCAGTGTAAAACACTTTTTGAGTTGTTAAAAGAGGCAAGGAATAAAGCCTTGCATGCAAAAAATAATTAACTGGAAAGCTTGCACGTGGTCCGTGCTTTGCAAGGTAATTTGATATTAATTCTTGAGCTTGCATTATACAATGTCAAATTTGCATACATTAACGTTTATAATTATAATTTTTATTGAGAAACCTCTTTCAAATTTATATTTATAAGGTTGAAATTATCCCCAAAGTAGTTGCGTCACACATAATACACAACCAAAAATGTGTATGTGCAGACAAAAAAATGTGACTTTCCTCATAATACACAATCATAATTTATCTAAATCATATTGAGCTCAGTCACTATCATACTATAACTAAAGTCACATTTTATCTAAGTCATATTAAGCTTAGTTACAATCATATTAACCTCAGTCACAATCACACTTTGCATAAGTCGTGTTTTAATTAAGTCACATAGAGTTCAGTTACAATAATCTCAGTCATAGACACGGTCACATTGACTTGAGTCATAACTATATTGAACTCAGTCAGAATCATATTTTTCCAAAGTTACACTTTACATTGGTCGCATTTAAATTAGGACACAAGAGTTTAGTCACAATCACAATCACAATGATGAGTACCTATAATGTAAACTTTTCAAGTGTACTTACCATTGATTTTCCCTAAATAATGTCATTGAATGTGTTAAATATACTAATATTCATTATTTTATTGTTTATGATGCAATTTATGAAGAATTGAGCAAAAAAAAGTGAAAATCCGAAATTCCCGATTTGTACCAGTAACTTCTTAATTTGCGCAGTCTTCAATATTTTGGCTATAATATTTGCATATGATATCCAATCGAAGTAATTCATGTTGGAAAGAAGCCTCAATTATCTACAATTTTGTAGTTTACAATAAATATTGAATATGAATCCTTCTTGGTAAAAATCGAGCTCAAAGTTGAAGGTGATGTAATATCGTGACACTGAGTAAGTCAATGTTACGACATTCCAAGTTAGACAGTTAAATTAACTCAATGTCGCGACATCCAGTAACCTGATGTCACAATTGTTGGGGCGAATGTGGAACCCCTAGGGCCAGATCGGTGCCCCAGGCACAGAAAATGGGTCTAACCCATGGATATAGAGATGGGTGTATTTTTAAATAATAAAATAGAATACTATATTCTACTACGAGTCTATAGGAAAATATCGGGGACGAATCAGAGTCTGAAAGCTCAAAAATAGAGAATATAAGATTCGGAGCTCACGTGCCCTATAGCGCCATTGTAGCGCCTAACTCTAAGTTTTTTATTCTTTTTTTTTTGTTTATAAAATTATTTGTTAAGCATCAGCTCTCAAGAATTCCAGAGAGCTGATGTAAATTGAGATTTTCACCCAATTAGCTTCCAATCCTCCCTAAATATTTTCAAACACTCAAAAATCTAATTTTTAACATCAAAATCATCAACAAATATTATAAAATAAACATGTAACATCCCCAATCCGGGAGATGCTACCGGCAGGGAATAGGCCGTACTATCCCCCTGAGCCTCTGACTTTCTGACAATATTAAACTCATCTCATGTACAAACTCATGCATTGGACCGTTGCCCAACTTAACATCATAAATGCATAATGATTTGTAACTAAGTACTCAAATTCACTACACATCTCAACTTTAGTAATGAACACTTATAACTCTTTACATGTGTATACTTTACTAAACCAATTATATATTACATGACATCTTCTGACACTGACTGAACTGAACTCTGACTCGACCTGGTGGACAAAACCCTCTAGTGACCGCCATCAATATCCATCCTCTCGAACCCGTCCTCCGGGAATACTTGGAAGATAAAACAAACTGGGGGTGAGGGTGTTAGATCGTTTGAATGATCTAAGTGAGTGGACGAGTTAAAACGAAAACTGAAATACTATTATGAAAAATACTTGGTTCTAAAACCAAAGTCCTCCCAGGAAACAATCTTATATGAAAACTCTTTCCTTGTCTGAAAACTCTGAACACTTTTTCTGAAAATCTTGTCTGAAAACTCTTTTGTAAACTTATATTTTCTGAAAGTCTTTTATAAATCTGCTGTTTCTGAAAACTTTCCTTTTTAGAAAACTTCTCTTTGGAAACTATCTCTGAAATCTGTATCTGAAAACTGTTTCTGAAAACTAATCTCTGTCTCTAAAAAACCTGATACGTATCGCCGTCCCCCATACGCCTAACTAGAGCCGGGAGTGCAAATCCATGATATTGGGGCGTTACGTATCGTCGTCCCCCAAAGCATTCCACTACATGTCCCTAAAACTAGTGGTATTGGGGTGTTACTTATCGCTGTCCCCCAAGCCACTGAACTAGAACTGGGGGTGCAGATCTATGCTACCCTCCAAGCTTTGAATCTAGGATCTATGGGCATCTGTCATCCCTAGTCCTGAACTAGGATATGGGGGCATTACGTATCGCCGTCCCCCAGTCCTCTACATGTGCACATGTCATCCGTCAATTTCATAAGTTACATACTGAGGTGGGTTTTCCCCCATGCCTCCAAAAATCACAAAACTCAAGCTATTTAAATCAAATATTTCTTAAACATGATTTTTTCTTAAAACAACTGGAAATAAATCTTGCTAACGCCCTATATGCTGAAAAATAAGTCTTTAATTAAAACAATATGAATGAAAAATCAATTTAGAAAGAGAGTGTCCACTCACTAGTTTGAAATTTGGCTGGTGCTATGCCACTCGTCAAAGGGAATTGCGGTTTCTGTGATGATCTATAATTAAGAAACTCAATTAGAATATAAGTCATGGAATATGCTTCAGAACTAAATTAAATTTATCCAATTGAACACTTGCTATCACTTCAAGGCATATGATACTTATATTATGATGTAATGTGTGTATGCGAGCTGATACGAGACTCTTAGGGTGGCATCTGACACGTTATGGTGAAACTGGGATGAACTTAAACTAATTTGGAGAATTTTTTGATCACGCGTCGTGACGCCCACAATTCAAGATTTGGGTCAAAATGACCTTACTTTAAACCACTTGATTCCCATCACCATTCAAGTCTTCAACACTTGTTTTTCTTCCTTCTAGCTTGTAGGGAGTGGTATTTGTCTCTTCCTCTTTCATTCTTCTTCATTCTATTCTCTTTTTCTTTTTCTTTATCCTTTTTTATTCATTCTTTTTTCTCTCCCATATTTTCTTATTCTTTCTCTTTTCTAATTTTGTGAAATGTTGAATAGTACCCCCCTTTTATATTAGGGGTTGTTTGAAATTGGTAAAACAAGAGAAGAGTTTAGAAATTTATAGAAACTTTGAGAATTTACTAGAATGACCCTCGGGGTACTATTCATCCTAACGTTTATCTATATTTTCAACGTATTTCAAGTTCGAATTTGGAAAAATATTCAACGTGGAAGTTTTCGGTCTCGATCTCAGCTTTCCAGCGATATAAAATTCATAAACATCAGAGTTCGTATGAGAAAGTTATGGCCCAAATACCATGGACGGTCCGAAGTGGAACATCGTACCATTTCGTATCGGAATTTCGAGGAGTTTACCGATTTTCCCAAAGTCATTTCAGGAGTGCATATGTGTCCATCTAAAATTTTATATTATGTAATCACTCGTCCTATGATGTAACAATAGTCAGGATTTTCAATCGTTATAAATTCTCCCCCCTTAAATAGGATTCGTCCTCGAATCATTTCTGAGGTCTAACTCGCATATTTGTCTTGGTTTGAGGATATCTTGTTTTTCTATTATTCTTATCTTCTTTACCTTTCTTTATGTTTTTTTGTTGGAGACTTACTATTAAAACTTCTGAGAAACTCTCGTCATACTTGTACGTACTTCTTCAAAGTTCGTGGCCTTAGAGAACTTTTACTTCGTACTTTACATTTTCCTTTACACTATATATTCGTGACTTGTTGTCCTGCTCCTCTTAGTCCCATTCTTATTTGAAACCTCTTATATATTTTGCCATAACAACAATAATTCCTAGTTATCTTTAGGAACTTTTGTTACTCTCTATGTTTACAGTATCCCCATAGTACCATTTCATTTTCCCTTGACCTGTGTATACTTCGGGGTTTTTTTTTTAACTATTCTACTTAAATAAATTCATAAGATATACTTTATTTTAACTTTTATTATCATATCTTAACCACTATTTGACCTTCTTAGTTTCCTCATCACTAAATCTCCTTTATTTATAAGTTTCTTCCTATGAGTTTTCACATATACGACTATCTATAGGTTTAGGACTTCATGACTTATAGCTAACCTCTCCAAGTACTCTTATTGTCAACTGATGGTTCTCATATTTAGGACGTTACATCAGGGTAGTTTTCTCTGGTGATTCTTCTTGATTGGCTAAGGAGATCTAGGGCAAGGTATTTATACTAAGCCTGATTATATACACCTTTATGCTAAAGCTATGTTCTTTACTACTATATTGACTTTGGTTATACTATTCTGGTTTACTCTTCTGTACCTTTGATTTCTTTGCTAGTACAAGTACAATTACTGTCTTTTATGCTAACTATTATTTCTTTGCTTACTTGTACTCTAGAATGTTCCACCTTCAATTATCCCTCGAATCTTATCATATTAAGAGTTGTTCCGATCTCAATAATTTCGGCATTCTGAGTTTCCTTGACCGTCTCTAAATTGTACTTAGTTTCTTCTTGAGTTATCCTCCACATTATCCTCGATGGTGTGTTGCGAAAAGAGCATACATGTCACTATCATCCTTCTTTTCTCTTTACTTGTATGATAAAATTCCAGTCATATCCCATTTCTGAAAAACTTCATTTTTCGTAATACTACTGAAAATTTAGCTTATCAACATACATATCTTTCATTGTTTGCCTGATGTCTGTTCTATTATTGTCTTATCTCAACAGTTTTACCTCTACTTTTCATCTGATGTCATTATTGTCTTCTTTATTGTCCTTAACTAGTTTATTCTTTCTGTTAGGGTTGGTGCTCTGAGCGCCAATTTTATTATGTATTTCCTTGTAAATACTTATGTAACATTTTATTATGAATAAAATGAATAGTTTCTTTTATATAACTTCTTCTTTAATATGGTAAAGACGTAACCGACCTTAGAATGATTAGTTATGATACTGTTGCAAAAGCGTCGCCACTGACATTGAGTTGTATCATGACATTGTCATTCTTAGACTTTTCCCGGTCAAGGTTTACACTACTTGGTCAGTAAAGTAAACCCGTTGAGACTGGTACATATCGTATATTGGAATCTTGGATTCCGATGGTTTCTCAATGAACTATGAGTCTTGGAGACTCGTATAGACGTGTAGGTATTTATAGCGAATAAACACTGAACGACTCACCGAGAATTCTTAATGGATGGTACACTAACATCAATAAGAATCTTCTCGGGTTGAGTGAGCATAGTGATTCATTGATATGAGATACCACTGTAGATATCTGAGTTATCCTCCACACTTAGATGACAGTCACGTCACCGATCTATTAAAATCAGATATCCGTCTGTTCGTTAGGTGTGGACTGATGCTTATGATATCATGTGTGTATCAAGATAGGATCCGTCAGCTCTGTGTACAGGGCACATATGTTTTCAATATGGAATTAACAATCTGTTAAATCCATGGGCCCGTGGTACACTGTAGAAATCAGTTTGAAGTATTTTTGAGAGATTACTAATAGAAACATCGACGTTATTATATCTATAGAGATTTGACGTTTATATCTATTCCTCTGGAATAATCCTGATACCTGTGACGGAGGGATTATACGTATGCAATGACCTCGACCCATATGGTTCAAAGAGTTTATCCGTGTTCGTCATAATTTACGGGTGGGTGAATTATGGACACGAAATTTGATTTCGTGATGGATATGCCTGAACCTAGATAGTCTCACTAATGAGATATACTCGTAGAGCACTAGAGCAACTGTTATGAATAATACTGATTATTTATAACTCGTTTAATGGTTAAACGAAAAATACATGCAATCGGGACCTAACAGTCATTTCTGTATTAATGTGCATTTGTATTTAATACTTGATTTTATTAAATACACATTAATAAAATATCAAATTGTGATATTTGATATATATCATTAATATATGTATTTGAGATATTTATTGTAAATATAATACATATATTTAAGATACTTACATTTATTATTTAATTATTTAATTGTTAAATAATTAAATTAATTAATAAATTAAATATCTTTTGTAATGATTTTAACTTTTTAAAGTTGGAAATGGCATGGTTTCACATTTTGATAACTTTATTAAAGTTAAAGTGTTACTTTAATTAAGCTAAAATGTGTGCCAATTGAATTGAAACAAAAATAAATAAATTGTTGTTTATTTTTGTTTAGTAAAATCGGTCATAAGGAAAAATAAACAAAATAGTTTTGTTTCATTTTTTCCAAGACTTACACAAGTTTAACAAAAATTACAAAAGAGAGTTGAGAGCATTTGTTGAAGAAAGAAAAAGAAAATCAAAGCAAAATTTGGATTTTGTAAGTAATTTCACTTCTTCTTCTACATGAAATTTGTTTTAATTTTTCTTACCTTCAATTGTATTGTTAAGATCATGTATCTACTCTTTCAGTTTGTAATTAAATTTGATGGAAGCTTGTTGGATGTGTTCATGCATGTATAATTAATTTATTTACTTATTATTGTAATTAAGCTTAATAAATTAATTAGAAAGTTAAAGTTGACATTCTAGAGTTAAGTAGCCATTCATAATTAATCTAGAATTTTTCTTGATTAATTTCATGATGGTGACACTTGATCGGTGTGGTAATTGGAAGATTAAAGTGTTGAATTTTGTCAATTTAATGTAAATTATGAATTTTGAGTAATTTGTTAAATTAGGGTTCTTAACCTAATCAAATTTTGGGACTTTTCATATATATGATATAATTTTATGTATATTTGATGTATGTCAAATTTGGGATTGATTGGATTTGATCTTGATGTGTTTTGAACAAATTGGGCAAATTGCAATTAATAAAAAATCTGGGCTGTTTCTTAATTCTGAAAAAAATCTGGGCAGTTTCGGAATTCTGGAAAAGTTTCTGGTTATGTTGCAAATTATATAAATTATTTTGGGATTGATTTGGAATCAATTAAATATGTATTTGACATTTTAATGACCAAAATAATTAATTTGCAAAACTTTGAGGTAATTTGGTAATTATAAGAAATATGATTTATTGGGTTAAAATTTCAGATTTTAATTATTGATTAATTAAATAAATATGTTTCTTTAATAATACAAGAATTTTTTTTTGAAATCGGAGAAATCGTTTTTCCGCGTTCCGCTTCGCTAACCCTGTAATTCCTTATAAAACTGCAACACTTTCTTTATTAAATCCTTTGATTCAGGTGCCATTCTCTTTTTACTTCTTTCATCAAAATATGATGAGACTCTTTATAAATTACATTTTCTATATTCTTGAGAATTGTTTTCTCTAGTTTCTTACTCTTCTAAGTCTTTACCTATTTAAAGGTTCTACATTCAATGATAATTTTGAGATTTGGCTCTGTTTTCCATGTTTTCAAATTATTCTATCTTATATAAAAACATTACCGTCTTATGATTCTTATCTCTGTCCCGTTGCACTTGTTGGCTCGACTATCTAATTATCTCATAATCCATCTACTCTGTCAAATATGCTTATTTACTGGTTCTTTTCCTTACTTGGCTCTAAGTAGAGGGGTGTGTACATGCATTCCATAAGGATCAGTGAGCTCGCATTCCTTATTATTTTCATAAGCGTGGTGACGATATGGTTAGGTGTTCATGTTTTAGGATTCCTCAACTTTCATCACATATCTTGAGGTCTCTGCTTTACGTTTCTACCTTTAAGTTACTTTGTCTATGTCACTATATGTATTGAACTCTCTTGTTACTTTCTGCATCCTTTTATATATATTCTCACCCTAACTAGTCCATTTTGCTTGGCTTTTTCCTAAATTTTTGTTCTCTGCTCTTATTATAGGCCACAACTATACCATTTAGCCTTGGTGTTTGTAAAGATACTTTTGTTGACTCTTGAGTATCTCCAATTACATGGATCTATCCTTTTATTCTTTCATAAATTTCTACCGATGTTGGTCGGATCTATGGATTCTCATTAGTATTGTGATCTTGCTCTTCTTGGCTTGGTTCGGGTTATTTCCTTTCTACCCATTAAAACCTCCATAGTTCTCATTTGGGTGGTCTTTCATTCAGTGCTTTCTGTTTCTTACTTTTGATAAATTCTCATCGAACGTCTTTACAATTATCTTTACCTAGTGCTGGTATAAAGTGGGGCAGAAGTCTATATCTCAATGGGTGTCGACGTCCTTGTTCAAATACTTTGTGTCCTAGTAGAATCCATCACTAATATAAGGTAGGTATAAGATAAGTTTATCAGAACAACTTCAGTAACCGGTATTACCGAGGGGTAAAAATTTGTGTAATTTAGTGCTGTATTTATATCGGGTTTCTTGGGGTAGGATAATTTAATCATCTCTGCTTACGTCTTTCTTTTACTTACTTGCATGGGTTTGAGGATCTATACTCTCTTTTAACATCATTAATTCTTTGGAATTCCATGTCTAACTCTGACTTCTCACCTCTCTTATTCTTCTGTCTATCCTTTGCTATTCGGATGGCCTGTCATCTACACAGGGTATTCGCGGCTATTGATTTAGTTTGAAAAGGCTTCTTAAAGAAAGGAAGAATCTTGAGGACAAAAGTAAACTTGCATAGATTTATTTGACATTCTTACTCTTACTCAGACCTGCTATATTCCTTTTTATTGCTATAAGTTCTAGTATTCTCTTTATCATCTACTTCTGTATCTTTCCCACTTACTGTCTCTGGTTACTTGAACATCTAGGTATCTTTCCTTACTTTTCTTTCTCGCTTTCTCTTTCTCTTTCTACTTTCCTGGGTGGGTATCCTTAGAACTTTACTATTTCTTTCTGTTTCTTTACTTTTCTATCTCTGGCTGCTTAAACATCTATGCATCTTTTCTTCTTTTCTTATAACTTTCTTTTCTTACTTCCTTAAATACTTGTATTTTCTAGTTTCATAGCTTAACTTGATCATTTACTAATAATTTCAAATAGTTATCGAATGATTCGTAACTAGAGCAAGAATTAGGGTAACTATTGGGAAGAAATTTGGGTAGCCTTGGGAATGCTTACTAATCTGTTTATGGAACTTGAGGACGTACTCGAGGATCAGATACTGGAGAGGTAGTGCCATACATACTAGTACCCCGAGCATACTATGTATACAAGACCCCAAAACTCTACCAACTGCAGTCACTGACTCCCTAGACCATGCTCTGATACCATCTTTGTAACATCCCCAATCCGGGAGATGCTACCGGCATGGAATATGCCGTACTATCTGACCGGCATAAACACACGCGTATAACGCAAGCGCACATATCGTTCAAGTAGTATAAAAATATCGATCCCACGAGGACTTAATTCCTACTGTTGTTATTAATTATTGAATCTATTTATTTACAGATATCTAATTGAGAGAGAAGAGAATGATTACTTGATTGATTTGATTGATTGTAGAATTGCTAAATAAATAAATAAATAAAAAGACAAAAGAAAATACTAAAGAAAATAACAAAAGATACAAAGATCTAGGGTTGTGAATCATTCTAATATCATTTAAAAGATGAAGTGGTTATTTCATGTTTGTGTAATAAATCAGTTTACTAACCTGGAACACTAAATTATGCAAAAGCCTCTGTCGATGGTCAGACGCAAATACCCAGTTTAAACCCAATTGAACCATATGTCTATGTCAACCAAATTATCTGGATTCATTAAGTTTAATTTCCATTATGGCTACCCACCCCGCCCGACATGTATATGTCTATCCGGTAAGGAAATCTATTAAAGGGTTATCTATCCTCAAAGAAGATCGTGAGCTATTAAGTCTAAGGCTAAAACCTAAAATCCCTATGTCTAGTTCATTTTAGATTTACCACATCAATCTTATTGGTGATCAGACAACAAGAAGCATTAAGCTTAAGACTTAATAAGTAAACCTTTTAATTACCCAAACTATGAAATAACCCCTTATAAACCGGTGATATTAGAATTCATCACAACCGAGATAACTAACACATAACTAAGGCTAATAAAAACTTAAAAGTAAAAGACATAAAGTAAAAATGCTGAAAAGTAAAAGACATAAAGTAAAAGCTGAAAAATAAAATAAAATAAAATGTTAAGGTAAAAGGAATTACTTTTACTATTTACTATTTTAGATATCTCCCATAAAATAATATATAAACTTGTGATAATATTACCAACCGACCAATATAGCAGTATCCTGATTAAGTCAAATTAAGTCCAACCAGCCATTAAGGCGGTAATATTTGTCCATAAACCAGCCATAAAGGCGGAACCAAAATTAAATTACCAACCGACCAATCTGGCGGTATCCTTGATTAGTCCGGTTTAAACCAGATTAAAATTAATTACCACCGACCAATATAGCGGTATTCTTTTTAAGTCAAATTTTAAATAGTGAATATATTATTTTTAAGGGAGATTAATCTAAATAGCAATAGTAAAAGAATTACCTTTCACCCTAGCTGGGGAAGTTACCTACTCATGGTGAATAGTAAAAACTATAGAAATAAAGAAAGTAAATTACTATTATTACAAAAAGTAATTAAAATTTAATTACAAAACTTAAATTAAAAAAAACTAAAAACTAAAAGAAACTAGAGAGATAAACTCTTTCTTTACATCAAAGAGATGAGAGAGAGTGGTGCATCAAAAACTGAAATCTCGAGCTCAATTTATAGACCTCGGTAGGCTTCCAGCGTCGCGACGCCAAGGGTTTTGGCGTCGCGATGCCAGCTTCTTTTGGCGTGGCTTGAAGGCTTTGACACGTGGTAATTCGGATAAGAAGATAAGGCGACACGTGGCGAGGCGGCTAAGAGCTCAATTATTATGCTGACATGGCGATGACATGGCAAGGCGGCTGAGATCAATTGTCGGCACCGTAGGATTGCGACACGTGTCACGCTGTGATTGGCTGATGATGACGTGGCATGTTGACTCGGTTGACCTGCTGACGTGGATGGTGACGTGGCAAGACGCTTAGTAGAGTTGACTTGTTGACCGGATGACGTGGCGACACGTAGGATGACACGTGGCACAGCCGATCTGCTAACGTGCGCTGTGCCACGTGCCCAAATTACCAAAATGCCATTTTCCCAATTTCAATGTTTTGGTCCAAATCACCTCCAGAATGTCCTGAAAACTTTATTTATATACAAAATAACACAAAACACATCAAAATATTCACAAAAACTCAAGAAACTATACAAAATATTAGGTTAAATGAGTGGGAAATAGTGATAGAAATACCACTCAATCACACCCCCAAACCTAACATTTTGCTAGTCCTCAAGCAAAACATAGAGTAAAATAACATAAATAAATTAACTAAGCCACTTTCGTAGGGATCACGGTTGCATTTAACATATGCAACAAGTCTTTAAACCCCTAGGTGTCCCTAGTGGACGAGTTGTAGTCTCGTGAGGGTTTACAGCAATGATACCCACAAACATTTTACAAAAGTAAAAATGTAGTAAAACTAATGCACACAAAAGCAAAAAGGCAAGAGAAAAGAGAATAAAGAAGTTAGTGACTAATCAGGTGAAACTTCTACTTCAAGTTACTAGTTGTTTTGTTTCTTTCTAAATTACTGAATAAGTAAATTCTCCGATTATATTGGTCATTCTTCATATACACAGCCAACATAATATTAAACAACTCATTTTGCCCACAACAGTCATAAGTGCAGTTGATAAGAGAGTAATATTTTTGTCCTAAAGTTTTATCAGAATTCACACCATTTTGCAGCAATGGAATAATTTTTCTCATTTTTCTGATTTTTTCTTTGATTTTTCTCTATTTTTTATTTATATACAATATCTTCCATCTATGTAGCGAGTGTTGGGTCGGTGGCTCCCAAACCAGTTGGCTTTAGGGCACCAGGTGTTAAGATACCCCTACAGACTTAATTACTCAGATTTCAGATATATATATTTTTGCAGCATCTTTGATCCATGTAGCGAGCTTTGGGCCAGTGACTCCCAAACCAGTTGGCTTTAGGGCACTAGGTGTTAAAACACCCTTACAGACTTAATAACTCGGATCTCAGATTTTTTTTTTACTCCACTGCTTTTTGAGATGCTTCCTCCAATTAAACTAGAGCATTGAATATTACAAACTTTTCAATTATAGCTCATGTTTGTATGTTTCCATATATGTTGATAATACCTGCCAATTGAGCATATGAAGATCCATTTTAGTCAGTATTATGGAGAATTTACAAATTAAATAATTTAAAAGGAAATAAAAAAAAATTAACTTGTTTCAAAAATGGTTTTAGATACGTCTTAGGAGTGAAAACTCCTTACTCAGCTATCTCTTACCAATTTCACCTTTTTAGTCAAAATAAAAACACAAAAAACAACAAAATATTTTTGTAATTTTGAAAATTTTTCAATTTTTTTTTTTTTTTTTTTCGAAAAATTTTGGCCTAAAATTAAAAACGCACAACTAAAAACAAGGTACTGATCAACTAATTCCCTCCCCCAAACCTAAATGAGACATTGTCTCCAATGTCTTAAACAGTAAAAAGAGAGTTAAGAAGGTCGTACCTGGTTAGCTGAAAATCTACAGGAATTAAAGGTTAAGATCCAGATTAATCCGACGCCTCTTACCACGATCGTCCTCGGACCAATTTATCTTTGAAAGGATAGGGTAAATTATGGTTCATAGGCTAAGAGTTGGTCTATTAGATCCGGAGCAGTTCTGGCAGTAAAGAGGAGTTCTTTTAAAGGTTTTGACACGAACCCATTTCTCCAAGCATCATCAAGAAACACACAAAGAAAATCATAAAATCCATCAACGTTGAGTAGTCCAATTGGTTTCTGGTGTATGTTCAGGTTTGCCCAAGATAGCACAATAAAAATTTCCTCCAATGTACCCAAGCCACCTGGCAAAGCAATAAAAACATCAGCACAGTTAATCATTTCTACCAATCGTTCAGACATACCTGGCAGATTAGTTCTCTCCGTTTGATGGTTCAATAAGATTTGCCTCTGCCAAGGGTTTTGGAATGATTCCCAAAACGTGACTGCCTTCTTCCTGTACCGCCTTTGAAACGATCCCCATAAGTCCAAGATTTCCTCCGCCATATATTAAGTGCATATTCCTTGCAGCTAAGACTCGACCCAATTCCTGTGCTGCCTCTACGTATTGTGGTTTAGTTCCAACACTACTACCGCAAAACACACAAATGTTTTCAACTCGTCTTCTTGAAGTGGCTTCCATGTTTTACTCTGGATGTCTTCAAAAGTGCAATGATGAGTTGAATTTATAACACCTGAAAAGGGTGAGTAAAATAATAGCACTAGTACCTGCCAAATGACAATTATTAGTTAAACAAATCGTGATAGTCAAAAGGTCTGGATCCTGTCGGAGAAAATAAAACAACAAAACAAATCACAATGATTAGGAAAAGACAAAGAGATATAATATGTACAAGAATTTACAGTTTGATTGACGTCTATGCGTCAGTGACAAGCTTCCCATCCAATTTCTTATAAATTGGCAAACAGGTCTTTTTGAGTCAGATTCCCAAGACTTAATAGTTGTCTTTCTTTTTGAAATTGTGTATGTAATTTGCGAAAGGCTATGTGAACATATCCACTGGGATGCGTCTCAGAGTCGAAGATATATCATCTAAAGACTCCTTACTCAAGCCATCCCTAATGAATTTAATTTTGTCTTCGCGATTATCAGACACCATTCCTAAAGAACGACAACGAGTATTGCAATTCCAACGTGCACATTATAACAAACACCCATTTGCTTAGCTCTACGTTTTTTTTGCATAGGTGCTTCTTCCAAAACCAGACAGATTTTAATAAAAGAGTTAGAAGACTCACCTGCCAATCGGACTCGTGCTTCAATTACCCAACGAATGTCATTAGGAACACCGTGAATTGTCAGTAACCTCATCCGTTCCAAGTGAGCTTTGTATACTTTCATCAGAGATTTTTGAGGGAGAGAAGGAAATTGCTTGTGAAGATTTGCGAGAGCTTCTTCCATCTTGAAATGTCTTAATCTGCAAAAACTAAACACCCAAAATTAAATCACACCAAATGACAATATATAAAAAAATTGCATGGGTTGCCTCCCTGCGAGCGCTAAGTTTTAAGTCGTCAGCTAGACGTGACTGCCTGAACGTTATGCTAGATCTGAAAGTGTGACACTTTCTTTTTGTCACTCAAATGATTCTCCCCAGTAGTGTTTGACACGCTGACTATTAACTTTGAATGTGTTGTTGGTGTTAGGATCTAGTAACTCAACAGCTCCATAAGGTAAAACCTGAGTGATCACAAATGGACCTGACCACCTAGATTTCAATTTTCCAGGGAAAAGTTTCAACCTTGAGTTGTAAAGCAACACCTGCTGCCTTGGTTCCAACTGTCTGTGCACTATTTTTCGGTCATGCCATTTCTTTGTCTTTTCTTTGTATAATCTGGCATTCTCATAAGTCTGTAGGTGAAATTCCTCCAATTCGTTAAGTTGGTGAAGTCTTTTCTCTCATGCAGCTTGTGAATCAAAATTCAACTTCTTCAGTGCCCAGTATGCCTTGTGCTCAAGCTCAACTGGTAGATGGCACGCTTTCCCAAACACCAATCGATATGGAGACATACCAATGGGTGTCTTGTAAGCTGTCCGGTAGGCTCATAATACATCATCTAGTTTTGTTGACCAGTCCCTCCTTGTTGATCCAACGGTTCTTTTTAGGATTCTTTTGATTTCCCTGTTTGAAACCTCAACCTGTCCATTTGACTGTGGATGGTAAGCTGTGGCAACCTTGTGAGTAACTCCATATTTGGATAGGAGTGCATCGAAGTATTTGTTGTAGAAATGAGAGCCACCATCACTGATGATTGCACGAGGTGTTCCGAACCGAGTGAAAATATTCTTTTTCAGGAATTTGATCACGACTTTTGAATCATTGGATGGCAGTGCAATTGCTTCGACCCATTTGGAGACGTAATCTACAGCAACCAGGATGTACATGTTTCCGAATGATGGAACAAAGGGTCCCATGAAATCAATACCCCATACATCGAATATTTCCACTTCTAGAATGTTTTGCAACGGTCTTTCGTTTCTCCTGGAAATATTTCCCATTCTCTGGCACCTGTCACATTGAAAAGCAAAAAGATAAGCATCTTTAAAAAGAGTGGGCCAGAACAAACCTGATTGTAGGACTTTGGCTGCAGTTTTGTTTCCGCTGAAGTGTCCGCCATATGGTGATGAATGACAGTGCTGCAAAACATTGTTGATTTCCTCATTTGGAACACACCGTCTCAATAATTGATCAGCACAGCGTTTGAACAGGTACGGTTCATCCCAGACATAGTGCTTGACTTATTTGAAGAACTTCTTCCGTTGCTGAGTTGTCCATTCCAACAGCCATTTTCCTGACACAATGTAGTTGACATAGTCAGCATACCAAGGGACTTCCTGTTGTTTCATGGCAAACAGCTGTTCATCTGGAAATGTTTCTTTGATTGACAGATCTTTGTCAGCTGTTTCTCCATTCTCGAGCCTCGATAGATGATCTGCCACCTGATTCTCTGTTCATTTCCTGTCTCTGATCTCCACATCAAATTCTTGCAGAAGAAGTATCCAACGGATCAATCTGGGTTTGGCATCTTTCTTCGTGATCAGATATTTGATTGCTGAATGATCTGTGTAGACCACCACTTTGGGACCCAACAAATAAGAGCGGAATTTTTCAAAAGCGTACACAACTGCGAGCAACTCCTTTTCGGTGGTTGTGTAGTTGAGTTGAGCTTCATTCAGAGTTCTGCTGGAATAATAAATGGTGTGGAAAATCTTTGCTTTACGTTGTCCCAAAACTCCACCTATAGCAAAATCACTAGCATCACACATCACTTCAAATGGAAGGGTCCAATCTGGTGCTACAATGATGGGGGCAGAGACCAGCTTCTATTTTAAGATCTCACTGCATAGGACTCACCCAACTGCTGTCTGAGATGGGGTAAATGATGCCAGCATCTAACCATTTGATGATTTCTTTCTTTACGACTTCCTTCATGATTGGATTGAGTCTTCGTTGATGTTCCACTGTGGGTTTGTACTCATCGTTCATCAGGATCTTGTGCATGCAAAATGATGGACTAATGCCTCGAATGTCTGCTATAGTCCAGCCAATGGCTTTCTTGTGCTCTCGTAACACTCTCAGCAACTTTTCTTCCTGCTCCAATGTTAGTGAAGAAGAAATAATAACAGGTAATTCAGAAGAGTTTCCAAGAAATGCATATCTGAGATGACTCGGAAGTAACTTCAGCTCCAACTGTGGTGGTTCTTCAATCGAGAGCTTGATTCGATCTTTCCTTGGCAGTTCCAAGCTTTCAACTGGTGGTGTTGCTTTGAATTGGAATGGTTTGTCAAGGTAGTTGATACATTCCAGGATTTCAGCATCTAGCTCGTTGTTAGTCATGTTGGTGATGCAAGCTTCAAGTGTATCTGTGGGAGTTGGCTTAGTATTTTGAACGATATTATCAACAACATCAACTCTGAAACATTCTTCTTCCTTTTCATCGCTCGGGAATTTCATGGCTTTGAAAACATTAAAGGTCAATTCTTAGTCCTGCAATTTCATGGTCAGTTCTCCTTTTTGCACATCAATCACAGTTTTACCTGTAGCCAAGAATGGTCTCCCAAGAATGACAGGTATTTCTTTGTCTTCTTCCATGTCAAGGATGATGAAATCTGCTGGGAGAATTAATTTGTCTACTTTGACCAGCACATCTTCAACAACAACTCTTGGAAATGCGAGTGTTCGGTCAGCAAGTTGCAATGAAACTGAGGTAGGCACTGCTTCTCCAATCTGCAGTTTCCTGTAAATAGAAAAAGGCATCAAGTTAACACTGGCTCCTAAATCACATAAAGCCTTACCGATATAATGTTCTCCAATGGTGCATGGAACTGTGAAACTGCCATGATCTTTCAAATTTGGGGGAAGTTTCCTCTGAATAATGGCGCTGTATTCTTCCGTTAATGCTACTGTTTCGTAGTCTCCCAATCTCCGTTTTCGTGAAAGAATGTCTTTCATGAATTTGACATAACTGGGCATTTCTTCCAAGGCTTCTGCAAATGGGATGTTGATGTGAAGCTTTTTGAAAACCTCCAGGAATCGAGCAAACTGCTTGTCCAATTTGTTTTTTGAAGACGCTGAGGAAAAGGTGGAGGTGGAATGATTCTTTCTGGTTCTTTTTCCTTTGCTTCTTTTTCCTCCATCTGTTGCTCTGCTTCTTTTGGAACATCTTCAATGGCTGCCTTGATTCCAACATCTTTGTTGATTTCAGTACCACTTTCAAGGTGATGGCTTGACCTTGCTCCTTCCCTCGGTTCCTTGGATTTGGTTCTGTATTGCTGGGAAGATTTCCTTGTGGTCTGTAACTCTGAGCATTGGCCAGTTGTCCGATTTGATTCGCCAGTGCTTTGATAGAAGCAGATTGGCTTTGAAATATAGCATCATATGCTGCTTGTTGCTTTTTGAACATCTCTGCAATCCATTCTTTCATTTCTGGTTCTTTTTCAAATTCCTGGCTTTTGTTATGTTGCTGGAATCCAGGTGGTGGATAGTTCTTTTGCCCTAAATTGTTGCTCTATGAAAAATTAGGATGATTCCTCCACCCTGGGTTGTTAGTGTTGGAATATGGATTGTTCCCCTGTCTGTTGAAATTGTTGACACAATTCACCGTCTCTTCAAGTTGGTTTAGTTCTGGTGCTCCTCTATATGGTGAACTTGTGGATCCAGTGGTAAAAGTCTCCATGAATTTGCATATCTGATCTAGCTTGGCACTGACTGCTGTATTGGCTCCACTTTCATAAATTCCTGCAATTCTTTGGATCATGCTCCTTTCTGTTGGCCACAAGGAATTGTTGTTGGCCATTTCTTCGATTAGTTCCCAGGCTTGATCTTCTCTCTTTTCGCCATTAAAGCTCCTCCAGCAGCAGCATCGATTGTGGTCTCATTATTCCAGAAAGTCCATTATAGAATGTTTGGACTTGAAGCCATTTTGGAATCTCATGGTGAGGACATTTTCAGGAGCAAATCTTTGTACCTTCCCAAGCTTCGTAGAGAGTTTCAGAGTCTTGTTGTACAAAGGATGTGATGTCATCCTCATCTTTCCGGTTCTGGCTGGTGGAAAGTACTTTGCAAGAAATTTGGTGGCTAAAGTGTTCCAAGTTGTGATGGAACCTGTGGTAGTGAATGTAGCCAGCTTTTAGCTCTGTCCTTCAAGGAGTATGGGAAAACACGCAATCTCATTGCTTCTTCAGCTTCTCGGTTATAATTGAAAGTGCCGCAAACTTCTAGGAAGTTGCTGATGTGGGCATTAGGATCTTCAGTTGCATTCCCCCCAAACTGAACTGACTGCTGAATCATCTGAATGCATGTTTGATGTCACCTGACCTGCATTTGCTGGTAATTGAGGAAGTACAATGCAAGAAATGAGTCTGTCAACCACCGGAATGGTTCTGTCTTGAATGGGAATTGGTGGTGCAACTTCCAAAGGTTCAGGTTCCATGTTGACTAAAGATTCTTAGCCTTCTCGCCTTTCCCTTCTCAACTGTCTGATGGTTCTTTCAATTCCGGGTCAAGCGGTCAAAGTTCAAAACTTCTGGTTCGTCTCATGAATTTTCTGAGAACCTTGAAACACAAGAAAACAAAAACAATAAGTAAAAAGAAATTAGATACAAGTAAGGTATCTAACCTTAAAACAAATAGTGAAAGATAAATATGTCCCCGCAACGGCGCCAAAAACTTGACCGGCGTAAACACACGCGTATAACGCAAGCGCACGTATCGTTCAAGTAGTATAAAAATATCGATCCCACGAGGACTTAATTCCAACTGTTGTTATTAATTATTGAATTTATTTATTTACAGATATCTAATTGAGAGACAAAATAATGATTACTTGATTGATTGTAGAATTGCTAAATAAATAAATAAATAAAAAGACAAAAGAAAATACTAAAGAAAATAAAAAAAGACACAAAGATCTAGGGTTGTGAATCATTCTAATATCATTTAAAAGATGAAGTGGTTATTTCATGTTTGTGTAATAAATCAGTTTACTAACCTGGAACACTAAATTATGCAAAAGCCTATGTCGATGGTCAGACGCAAATACCCAGTTTTAACCCAATTGAACCATATGTCTATGTCAACCAAATTATCTGGATTCATTAAGTTTAAGTTCCAATTATGGCTACCCCCGCCCGACAGGTATATGTCTATCCTGTAAGGAAATCTATTAATGGTTATCTATCCTCAATGAAGATCGTGGGCTATTAAGTCTAAGGCTGAAACCTAAAATCCCTATGTCTAGTTCATTTTAGATTTACCACATCAATCTTATTGGTGATCAGACAACAAGAAGCATTAAGCTTAAGACTTAATAAGTAAACCTTTAAATTACCCAAACTATAAAATAACCCCTTATAAACCGGTGATATTAGAATTCATCACAACCCGAGATAACTAACACATAACTAGGGCTAATAAAACTTAAAAGTAAAAGACATAAAGTAAAATGCTGAAAAGTAAAAGACATAAAGTAAAAGCTGAAAAGTAAAATAAAATAAAATGTTAAGGTAAAAGGAATTACTTTTACTATTTACTATTTTAGATATCTCCCATAAAAATATATAAACTTGTGATAATATTACCACCGACCAATATAGCAGTATCCTGATTAAGTCAAATTAAGTCCAACCAGCCATTAAGGCGGTAATATTTGTCCATAAACCAGCCATAAAGGCGGAACCAAAATTAAATTACCAACCGACCAATCTGGCGGTATCCTTGATTAGTCCGGTTTAAACCAGATTAAAATTAAATTACCAACCGACCAATATAACGGTATCCTTTTTAAGTCAAATTTTAAATAGTGAATATATTATTTTTAAGGGAGATTAATCTAAATAGCAATAGTAAAAGAATTACCTTTCACCCTAGCTGGGGAAGTTACCTACTCATGGTGAATAGTAAAAACTGTAGAAATAAAGAAAGTAAATTACTATTATTACAAAAAGTAATTAAAATTTAATTACAAAACTTAAATTAAAAAAAACTAAAAACTAAAAGAAACTAGAGAGGAGAAACTCTTTCTTTACATCAAAGAGATGAGAGAGAGTGGTGCATCAAAAACTGAAATCTCGAGCTCAATTTATAGACCCCGGTAGGCTTTCCAGGGTCGCGACGCCATTTCTTTTGGCGTGGCTTGCTAAGGCTTTGACACGTGGCAATTCGGATAAGAAGATAAGGCGACACGTGGCGAGGCGGCTAAGAGCTCAATTATTATGCTGACGTGGCGATGACGTGGCAAGGCGGCTGAGATCAATTGTCGGCACCGTATGATTGCGACAAGTGTCACGCTGTGATTGGCTGATGATGACGTGGCATGTTGACTCGGTTGACCTGCTGACGTGGATGGTGACGTGGCAAGACGCGTGGCAGAGTTGACTCGTTGACCGGATGACGTGGCGACACGTAGGATGACACATGGCACACGTGGAAATAGTAATTGTCGGCACCGTAGGATGATGACACGTGGCACAGCGCACGTTAGCAGATCGGCTGTGATGGTGACACGTGGCACGGCGCACGTTAGTAAAGTCAAACTTCTCAAATTTTGACCCGTTGACCCGACGCACGTTAGCAGCTCTGGTGCACGTTAGGCGTCGCGACGCCAAGGGCTTGCGCGTCGTGACGCGCCCAAATTACCAAAATGCCATTTTCCCAATTTTCACTGTTTTGGTCCAAATCACCTCCAGAATGTCCTGAAACTTTATTTATCTACAAAATAACACAAAACACATCAAAATATTCACAAAACTCAAGAAACTATACAAAATATTAGGTTAAATGAGTGGGAAATAGTGATAGAAATATCACTCATCACTATCCCCATGAGCCTTTGACTTTATAACAATGTTAAACTCATCTCATGTACAACTCATGCACGGGATCGTTGCCCAAATT
Organism: Zanthoxylum bungeanum; assembly: GCA_019454045.1. Classification (NCBI taxonomy): domain Eukaryota; kingdom Viridiplantae; phylum Streptophyta; class Magnoliopsida; order Sapindales; family Rutaceae; genus Zanthoxylum; species Zanthoxylum bungeanum. Next base: position 14,093 of record SKCR01049502.1, on the reverse strand, counting down.
AACATCATAAATACATAATGTTTTTAACTAAATACTTAAATTCACTACACATCTCAACTTTAGTAATGAACACTTATAACTCTTTACATGTGTATACTTTACTAAACCAATTGTATATTACATGACATCTTCTGACACTGACTGAACTGAATTGAACTCTGACTCGACCTGGTGGAAAAAACCCTCTAGTGACTGCCATCAGTATCCATTCTCTCGAACCTCTCCTTCGAGAATACCTGGAAGATAAAACAAATTGGGGGTGGGGGTGTTAGATCATTTGAACGATCTAAGTGAGTGGACGATTTAAAACGAAAACTGAAATACAATTATGAAAAATTCTTGGTTCTAAAACCAAAGTCCTCCCAGAAAACAATCTTATATGAAAACTTTTTCCTTGTCTGAAAACTCTGAACACTTTTTCTGAAAATCTTGTCTGAAAACTCTTTTGCAAATTTATCTTTTCTGAAAGTCTTTTATAAATCTGTTGTTTCTAAAAACTTTCCTTTTTAGAAAACATCTCTTTGGAAACTATCTCTGAAATCTGTATCTGAAAATTGTTCTGAAAACTGATCACTGTCTCTGAAAAACCTGACGTATGGGGGCGTTACGTATCACCGTCCCCCATACGCCTAACTAGAGCCAGGAGTGCAAATCCACGATATTGGGGCGTTACGTATCACCGTCCCCCAAAGCATGCCACTATCTGTCCCTGAAACTAGTGGTCTTGGGGCGTTACGTATCGCCGTCCCTAAGCCACTGAAATAGAACTGGGGGTGTGGATCTGTGCTACCATCCAAGCTCTGAATCTAGGATCTAAGGGCATCTGTCATCCCTAGTCCTGAACTAGGATTTGAGGGCATTACGTGTTGGGGTTTTAGGCGATAAGGCGAGCGGAAGCGCGGGTTCGGGCGAAATCGTATTTTAAAACTTTTTCAAAATACTAAATAAATTATTCAATATCTAATATGAATAATTTAATCATATTTCACCTAAACCTATTTATTTAATATCAAATATTAACATAAACATAGTTGAAACTTCGCGAACTTTTACGAAAACTGATTTTCTGCAAAATGGCCTAAAACGCATTTTTGACCGACCGACTACCCGACACTTATGGAAACTGCCAGGGTCAGCTCAAATAGTGTCGGGGCAGTTCATGTACTGTCCGAGCAGTGACAGATTCATTGTTTGGACAACCGTCACCCGGTTGGCTCAAAATCCACCCGGTAACGCCGTTTTTGGCCGTTTTCGCTTATTTCAAGTCGGAAACACTTTCCGGAAAATTCCCAACTCCCAAAACACATCCAAAATATTTAAAAGACAACATTTTCATCACGAAAATAGAAACATGTGCAGGTCTGATCCAGTGACCAAATTCGTCAAAAATACATGCTTTAAATCCAATTTTTACTAAGATTAATCTAACTAATCCATCACCAAAGAAGTCCCACCACACATGAACAACTCTAGAACAATTCTAGGCTATTTAGAGTGGATCAACTACTATAGAATGGCAACACTTAAACACTTGAATAATTTGGAACAAAATTACAATAATTCATTCAAACACACTTCACACATGCTTTCTAATTTCCAATCCATCCATCAAAGCCAAAAGCCCAAACTTTTATAAGCTAAGAATCCCTAGAACAATTCTAAGAAATCAAGAAACTAGAAACAAATTCAAGCTTTAGGGATTTTGAAGATCCTTAAAAACTTCTTGATTTTTTTTTTTTTCTTCACTTATAAGCTTGAATCATAGCGCTTCACTGAAACCCATTTTTCATTTTCTCCATTTTAGGTTCTCGCAATGTTGAAGATGGAAAAGAGAGAGAAATCAAATCTACTTTTTAAAAGCCAAGTGGACGAAATTAATGGCAATGAAGAGGGGCATTTTTGTCTTTACAAAATTTAATCAAATTAAATCATTAATTAGGCTTTAGGTGGACCAATCAAATTGTCACACACCTTTTGCTTAGTTAATACATGCCAAAGTGTCCAATTATATGTCACCATTTGTTATACTAATTATGACAAAAAGGATAATAAATTTTAATTTTCAATTATTTAATCATTTAACAATTAAATAAATAAAAATTAAATAACAACCATATATGCATTTTTATTTACATTAAATAATAAATACATATATTTATGGCATGTGTCAAAATCTCATTTGACAAATAATTAATGTGTATCTAATCGTATTATGTATCAAATACAAATACACAATAATTACTAGCGGACAAAATCCCCTAATGCATGTGCTATCGTTTAACCGATCCGAATTAACTCATTTAATCCGGTGAAGTATTATGAATAATCCGTATTATTCATATCGCGTTGCCCAAGTGCTCAACGAGTACACTTCTTATTGTGGGACTCTCTAAGTTTAGGTTTATCCGTCACGAAATCCATTTTCATGTCCATAATCCACCCACTCTATGGATTATGACGACCAAAGATAATCTCGCTAAACTATACAAGTCGAGGTCATAGCATACGTATAATCCCTCAGTAACAGGCCATCTGTATTATACTTAGGATATAGATCAGAACGTCAAATCCGTTCGGTATAATATAATCGACTTTCAATTTATGATCTCTAAATAACACTCGGAACTGGTTTCCGAAGTTATACCACAGCCATGGATTTACTAGATCGTAAACACGTGCTAGATGCCTATGCCCTTTATACAGGACTGACGGATCCTATCTTGATACACACAGGATATCATGAGCATCAGTCCACACCCAGTGAACAAGCGGAGGTCTGATCATGACTAGATCATTGACGTGACTGCCATCAAAGTGTGGAGGATAGCTCATCTATCCATAACGGTATCTCAAGTCGAAGGACCACTATGCTCGCTCAACTTTAGAATTTTCCTATTGACGTTGGTGTACCATCTATTAGGAAACCTTCAGTGAGTCGTTCAGTGTCTTATCAAATAAACACCTACATGTTTATACGAGTCTCCCGAGACTCATGGTTCTCTAGGATAAGCCATCAGACCAAGTCACAATATACGACATATACTGGTCTCAGTGGATTTTACTAATCGACCCATGTTAGCAAATCTTGACTAGAAAATTTATTTAAGGATATACAACTAATAGTGCGCTTCCCAATGTCAATTACAAGCTGCGTTGTAACTGCGCACTATAATGGAAATCCTAGGGTCTTTGTCTAATATACATGTATCACTGAATCAGATTCAGTTTCGATCTAATCATAATTAGATATCTAATCGTGATTAGATCGAATAAATGTATAAAAGATAAGGGTGCTACCATTAAAATTAGTAATATTATGGAAAATAACAATTGCTTGTATTTATTAATCGGACATAAATACGATACAGATTGGCACTCTGAGCACCAACCCTAACAATTTCTCCCACTTTCTATAGTGCCAATCCATGGTATCCTATATACATCTTAATGTATATCGCATACTCATGGCCCTCAAGAGCTCATCAGCACTCAATAGGTAGGCACTTACAAGTAAGCATGCTTTAACAAATTGAGTCTGTCCAACAAACTCAACCGTTTTCCTTAGCAAGCATCATTCATATTTTGTAGAATCCAAATTCCACATCAATATGACTCAGATGCTATATCAGTATTGTGTTATTGCTAATGAGTTGTCTATGTATTTAGAAATCAAATCCAAATACTATGAGACAACCGTAAGCACTACACTAATATGAAAACTTCTAATCTATGAGGTCACTATGAAACTTCATAAGTCAATACTTCATAAGTTGCAATTGATTCCACTAGTTCACTAGAATCAATGGTGACACTCCCACTGCATCTTTTCTGACTTTATATGACGTAGACCATCTAACGTCATAATTAGGATCAAAACTAATATGACCTTATGGTTGCTGACTAAATTCTCCATGAATTTGAAACTCGTTCTTAATATCTCAAAGATCACAAAGAACATGTTTCAATAACCATCATATGGTCTGCCGTATATCAAAATAACTCGTAACAATTACGATTAAATTGATATCTATAATCACACATAATACAGTATTCATTACGCCATCATCATATGATGCATAAAATTGACTAGATATTCCAATCTATCTATCTTTCGACAAAGGAATCATCATTTACGAAAGATGAATACTATATATATAAAAGACACGTTAACTGTCAAACAATTATACTAACTGTCATACAGATAGTCTTACTGTGTCTTTTATTAGATCATATCTAATACGCGACTAATAGAAGTATCTCACAAGTCTCTTAGTCTTATATCATATATATAACTTTATATCAAATATAGTAGAAACTACTCCCACCGCTTCAACGGAGAAAAAAAGACTCATGATATATAGTACTAAAAAGGAATTTGTTCGCTCCTATTGACCCTACTGACAAATACGTGTTCTCTATATTTCGATAAAACCAGATAATCTGACTGATATCAAAAACAGAGAACATGAATTTCTGGAAAACTTATCTGAGTCTACAATAGGCTCCATAAGCTAGTATATCAAACTGTGATCTTAGCAGAATACAAACTCTTGGGCCATTCTAGAATGAACTCTTCAAACAAAGAAATCACAACAGATCTCTCATTCGAAGAAATCACTCAAGAATGCCATTTTGCATTCTTTAGCCAAAACACACGGCTTAATATCGACATTACCAACAGATTCCTAATTGTTCAATTAGTGCGACTAGAGACAAGTTCCTTCACAATCTACAATAGACTACTGAGTAAAACCTTTCTCACTGTCATACTATAAAGGTCAAACCTTTATCAAGCTCACTTTGCTTTTGCTGCGCAAACAATTTGCACATTTTATGAACTATTTATAACGAAAGCCTAATCAAGTTCTAAACTCGATCGTAGTAAGCATTGAACAATCTTAGATCTATGGTTCATTGTTAAGTTCCAGATTCGATATCAAATACCGCTCCTACTATAAGTTATAGAATAATTTTCTTCGATAAGAAAACAACAAAATCATTAAGTATCAAATACTTTGTAAATGATTCTGACATCCTATTATACTTATACGGAAGTTGTCTAAGGGTCTTTTCATCTTATTAATTATGTAGTTCCATTATAGTTTATCATTCTCACATTTGACTTCAGTAAGTCAAATCTTTCTGCAATCGTCAACATCCAATGTTAACCACCAAGTAACAAAGCAATTTTATTACTCAATATCGTATAAAAGATATTGTATCAAATAGAATACAATATTCTATTAAATAGAATAAATGATAAACCTTTAACTCGTACCTCCGAGGCACAAGTACTTTCAATTATATAACCATTATACAAAAGAAAGATTCAAATCTCAAACTTTTCAAGATTCAAATTTTCTATCTATACATATCATATATGTAATTGTAGAAACTAATGGAATAAAATTAAAGAGATGAATTAGTGTTACTGGAGCATAACCCCAAAAGCATTGAAATTCAATTCGATAATACTCAATATCAATAAATCAATTCATATAAGATTCGATAACTCCCACGAACCAATTCCATCAAAATGGAATCGCGAAAGTTTAATATTGAGTAAGAATCATATTCATTAAATAACTTTAGTACTAATTGTCTTAAATTCATGCGTTTGATCATATCAAACATCTTCAAACAATTCAAAGACTCACAATGAATTTCTAAAGACAGTTTTCAACACTACAGACAAAATATCTTTGAACTATTCAAATTATTCTATCCGAGTTTCATTAGAAACACATTGACAATTCTTGAACAATTTAAGATATCCAACATGTTCTCTAGTAGAAACACGTAATAAGTCATGACAATTCATTAACTAAGTTACGAAGCAAATAAAACTATACAAGGCAATTTCTAATTCATTAAACTACACACATCCAATGTATTAGTTTAATAAATCGGTGGTCCAATGACAATCATAGGTTAAATGATATTTAATCACAACCTGAATACTATATTCATTAAATGGATAAGGATATATGGTGTGATCTCGTATCAGACCATCCTTTACCATACGGAACAAGCATCTAATGCTTTTATGATAAAATCTCATAAAGCTCGATTATAAGTTATTTAGTTTACCGAATATTTTTCTTAATGCTTATCTTTCATTAATGACACTACTGCTCGTCTTAAAATATAACAAGCTGTATGTAACTTATACATACAAGTCTATCAGTCACGGAAGTTATCTACATTACTCATATCAATTAACAATATCACAGTTATAAACATTATTTTAATTAACTAGACGAGATCTGGAAACCAATATCTACAGTTGTCGTATTGTGAGAATTAATATTCTCTATACACAACTATACATATCTCCTTTCTTAAGCTTTATAATTTGCGTTCAATTATTCACAACAATTGTAAATGATTGATTAGCAAACTGTGTCAGACACGCGACTTCTAAAAGTCGCTAAAGCCAAGAAAAGTCATTATAAGATAAACAAATACCTAATGAGGTTTTCTTAATGCCAGTCAAGAATCTCGAGACATGAACTATTCGAGTCAATTCTTACTGCATAAGAAACTGCCATTTCTAGATAATTATATCCTAAAACAGATATCCTATTTAGATTACCTAATCGTGACTTAGTAACTAAATCACAAACCATCTTAATTTCAAGGAAATCGGAACAACAGTTCCCGATGGTTTCAACTAATCTAACAATATCTAAGTCTACTGTCTTTCTAGAACCTATTCTAGAACTATGCAACCATAAGTAAAGTCAAATACCTATATATTGAAGTAATATACTATGCAGTGGATTAGAAGCATAAATATATAAACAATATAGAATGGAAGGAAAACGAAAGCAGTAAATTCCAAAATATTATACATTGCTTAAGTTATGGATTTTAAACTCAGCAGTGTCTCCAACTACTTTACATAATATCATAATCCCTAACGACAATGGGAATTCAATAATTAAATCGAATTCTATAGTGAGAGTAGGATCCCATGACTATATTTCGACTCACAGCTTTGGCACTATCTCGCCTACATATATTCATTAGGTAGACAACTATTTGTCAATTGCTCACCAGTGACTCCTGGTTTCGGTCCTGACCGTTTCTCGCTGTGATAGCTTTGGCACGTTCACAGGGAGGCATATCAAGGCTACACTTGTCAATGAAAAACTCAAGCTATCAGTGCAGTCCTGACAACTTTGGCACGTTCATGATTTCCACTTTCACTTGAATTTATTCAGTATCAATATACAACCGTATGGATAATATTCCTATAACTACACCCCACAAGCTTTGACACGATCTCAGATGCACTTATAGAAAATACCCATAAACCGTACTGACAAGACGGACCAAGAATATGTATCCAATACACGTTACTTTACAGCTTTATTTCTAAGCGGGGATTTTCCTATGGAAGCTATACTCTACATCAAATGTAAAATTATAATCTAAATCATTTTCTAAATAATTCAATTCTACCTATAGAAAATATAACTTAATTTAACAATTAAATTTCTGTTACATATTCGTTAGCATAGAACCGAACAGTTAAGAAACATATCTAGATTCCAAGCATGTGCGAACATTAAAATTGGATTATATATCTAATATCAAGCATGAATAATGTAATGGATGAAACATCAGACCCGTTCTGATACCATTTTTGTTGGGGTTTTGGGTGATGGGGCGCAGCGGAAGCGCGGGTTCGGGCGAAATCGTATTTTAAAACTTTTTCAAAATACCAAATAAATGATTCAATATATAATATGAATAATTTATTCATATTTCACCTAAACCTATTTATTTAATACCAAAACAGAAACATGTGCAGGTCTGATCCAGTGAACAAATTCGTCAAAAATACATGCTTTAAATCCAATTTTCACTAAGATTAATCTAATTAATCCATCACCAAAGAAGTCCCACCACACATGAACAACTCTAGAACAATTCTAGGCTATTTTGAGTGGATCAACTACTCTATAATGGAAACACTTCAATAATTGAATAATTTGGAACTAAATTACAATAATTCCTTCCAAACACACTTCACACATGCTTTCTAACTTCCAATCCATCCATCAAAGCCAAAAGCCCCAAATTATATAAGCTGAGAATCCCTAGAACAATTCTAAGAAATCAAGAAACAAATTTCAAGCTTTAGGGATTTTGAAGATTACCTCTAAAACTCCAAAGTTCCTTAAGCCACTTCTTGATTTTTTTTCTTCACTTATAAGCTTGAATCATCAAGCTTCAATGAAACCCATTTTTCATTTTCTCCATTTTAGGTTCTCGGTAATGTTGAAGATGGACAAGAGAGAGAAAATCAAATCTACTTTTTAAAAGCCAAGTGGAGGAAATTAATGGCAATGAAGACGGGTATTTTTGTCTTTACAAAATTTAATCAAATTTATTCATTAATTAGGCTTTAGGTGGACCAATCAATTTGTCACACCTTTTGCTTAATTAATACATGCCAAGTGTCCAATTATATGTCTCCATTTGTCATACTAATTATGACAAAAAGGATAATATATTTTAATTTTCCATTATTTAATCATTTAATAAATAAATAAATAATTAAATAACAACACATATATGTATTTTTATTTACATTAAATAATAAATACATATATTTATGGCATGTGTCAAAATCTCATTTGACAAATAATTAATGTGTATCTAATCGTATTATGTATCAAATACAAATACACAATAATTATTAGCGGAAAAAATCCCCTAATGCATGTGTTATCGTTTAACCGATTAAACGATCCGAATTAACTCATTTAATCCAGTGAAGTATTATGAATAATCTGTATTATGAATATCGCATTGCCCAAGTGCTCAACGAGTACACTTTATATTGTGGGACTCTGTAAGTTTAGGTTTATCCGTCACGAAATCCAATTTCGTGTCCATAATCCACCCATTCATGGATTATGACGACCAAAAGTAATCTCGCTAAACTATATAAGTCGAGGTCATAACATACGTATAATCCATCTGTCATAGGCCATCCGTATTATACCTGTGATTTAGATCAGATTGTCAAATCCGTTCGGTATAATATAGTCGACTTTCAATTTACGATCTCTAAATAACACTCGGAACTGGTTTCCGAAGTTATACCACAACATGGATTTACTAGATCGTAAACACGTGCTGGATGCCTATGCCCTGTACATAGGACTGACAAATCCTATCTTGATACACACATGATATCATGAGCATCAGTCCACACCCAACAAACAAGCGGAGGTCTGATCATGACTAGATCGTTGACGTGATGCCATCAAAGTAAGGAGGATAGCTCATATATCCACAGTGGTATCTCAAGTCGAAGGACCACTATGCTCGCTCAACTCGAGAAGGTTCCTATTCACATTGGTGTACCATATATTAGGAAACCTTTAATGAGTCGTTCAATGTCTTATCAAATAAATACCTACATGTCTATACGAGTCTCCCGAGACTCATTATTCACTGGGATAAACCATCGGACCAAGTCACGATATACGACATGTACTGGTCTCAGCGGATTTTACTAACCGACCCGTGTTAGCAAATCTTGACCAGGAACTTTATTTAAGGATATACAACTAATAGTGCATTTCCCAATGTCAATTACAAACTGCGTTGTAACTGCCCACTATACTGGAAATCCTTGGGTCTTTGTTTATATACACGTATCACTAATCAGATTCAGTTTCGATCAAATCATAATCAGATATCTAATCGTGATTAGATCGAATAAGTGCATAAAAGATAATGGTGCTACCATTAAAATTAGTAATATTATGGAAAATACAATTGCTCATATTTATGAATCGGACATAAATACGATCCGGATTGGCACTCCGGGCACCAACCCTAACATTACGTATCACCATCCCCCCAGTCTTCTACATGTGCACATATCATCCGTCAATTCCATAAGTTATATACTGAGGTGAGTTTTTCCCCCATGCCTTCAAAATCACACAAAACTTAAGCAATTTAAATCAACTATTTCTTAAACATGCTTTTTCTAAAATAACTGGAAATAAATCTAGCTAACGCCCTATATACTAAAAAAAGTAAGTCTTTACTTAAAATAAATGAATGAAAATCAACTTAGAAAGAGAATGTCCACTCACTAGTTTGAAATTTGGCTGGTGCTATACCACTCGTCGAAGGGAATTGCGGTTCGTGCAATGATCTATAATTGAGAAACTCAATTAGAATATAAGTCATGGAATATGCTTTGGAACTAGTTTAAATTTATCCATTTGAACACTTGTTATCACTTCAAGGCTTATGATACTTATATTATGATTTAATATGTGTATGCGAGCTAATACGAGACCCTTTGGGTGGCCTTCAACACGCTAGGGTGAAACTGGGATGGATTATTACTGATTTGGGGAAGTTTTTGATCACGTGTCGCGATGCATGGATTTACGCATCTCGACTCCCACAATTCAAGAATGTATGTATGAAAGTTTCCAGTGTGCGTCGCGACACAAGTCCTTGCGCATCGCGTGTCATATAATCTAGTAACTAATATGCATAAATCCCCAGTGCACGTCGCGACATGAGCCCCTATGCATAGCGATGCGGGCCTATTTTCAAGGATTCTAAACTTTCTTTCTAAGGTCTATCTTGCCCCAAATACATCGCCAATACTTTTATATCAAAACTATTACACAAACCAATCCATTGAACTTCAACTTCACATATTCTATTCCAAATTAACATCCTCAAATAATTCTTTAATCCCTTTGTTCTAGTTTTAACTCAATACTTAGAATTTTCCAATATTGGATAATTCTTGATACAATTTATTTTCATTCTCATTAACTTCTTAAATGCATTCCCTAATGTGCTATTAACATGCATATAACATCATATCAACAAAATTTATCAATCCAAGATTTGGGTCAAAATGACCCTACCTTAAACCACTTGATTCCCATCACCCTTCAAGTCTTCAATACTTGTTTTTCTTTCTTCTAGCTTGTGGGGAGTGGTATTTGTCTCTTCCCTTTCATTCTTCTCTATTTTTCTTCTTATTTCTCATTCTTTCTTCCTTATTCTTTCTCTCCCTCACGTTTTTCTTATTTTCTCTTTTCAATTTTGTGAAATATTGAATAGTACCCCCCTTTTATACTAGGGGTTATTTTAAATTGGTAAAAAATAGAAGAGTTTAGAAATTTATAGAAACTTTGAGAATTTACTAGAATGACCCTCATGTATTATTCATCTGAATTTGTGATCTGCATTTTCAACCCATTTTTAGTTCGAATTTGGAAAAATGTTCAACAGAGAAGATGTAGGTCCCGATCTCATATTTTTGGTGATTTAAAATTCATACAAATCAGAGTTCGTATGATAAAGTTATGGCCCAAATACCATGGGCTATCCGGAGTGGAACATCGTACCATTTCGTATCGGAATTTCGAGGAGTTTACTGATTGTTCCCAAAGTCATTTTAAGAGTGCATATGTGTCCATCCAAAATTTTATATTATGTAATCACTCGTCCCATGATGCAACATTAGTCGAGATTTTTCGGTCGTTACAAAACATAAATGTATTCTAAATACATATATGTATTATTTTGAATCAAAATACAAACCAAATTAGAATCCCACACAGAAGTGACTCATGAACAATTCTAGATCACATAAAGGTGGTCAAGTGATTCTAGTATAGTAGCCATCACTCCAAGCTTTCATCTAGAGTTCCAAACTCTAATTTTATGTTTCATGTCCAACATGTACATATTTGACCCAATCACTAGTATATTGTGTTTATGCTTCTAAATAATCCATACACAATTCATTAACCTAATTTCAACTTTAAGCTATGTTATTATGTATCAAATACATAATATATCACTATAAGCTTCACTAATGACAACAATTCACTAATTACAAACATAGTTTTAGAGATAATCAAACTTATCTAGCAAGTTTGAATCCAAGATCCAATCTTCTTCTCCTTATTGAAAATGTAGAGAACTTCCAAAATTTCTCTCACAAATACCTTTTTAGGTTAAGTTTTCTTATTTTTTGCCTTATGCTTGCTTAATCAAAAACTTGCCCAAGTTTGCCTTTTATAGTCAAGTTTATGTAATTTTTAATTAATAAGTTCTATTCAATTTTTAGGTGGGCTTAATCCACTTGTCCAAATATGCATATTATATGTAACTAATCAACTTTGTCTACCACTTTGATTTAATATAATTAAATCTAGATAAAACTAACCACTTGATTAGTTTATTGTATGTCATTTTGATTTAATCTAATTAAATCAAGCCAAACATACCTATTATTACATATTTTTTTACAATTATCAAAATATCCTCCAATGGTAGAGATATTATGAAATTATAACAAAACCCTTGTGATTATTAATTTGGATTAATCTAATTAATCTCAATTGGTCAAATAAATAATTAATGTTATCCAATAATACTTAATTATTTTGATTGGTAATTATAATATCAAATATGATTTATTATCAAACATTATCGGCTACCCAATGCTCAACGATTACACTTCATATTGTGAGACTCTCTAAGTCGAGACACGTTCGTCATATAAGCCTAGCTCATATGTATGCAATTCGGCCACCTCAGAATTTGGGAAGAACACGAATGATATTTTTGAACTATACAAGTCAAGGTCATCACATATGTTTAACAATCACACCGTCGTAGGCTATCTGAATTGTGTTTAGGAAACACCGATTACACTGTCAAGTTTCTAAGGTGCACATCTCATATTGTTGACATGTCCACGATTCTTTACAACTAATCAAAATACTATTTCCAATATATGCGATGAACCCTAGGTGATCAGTTTTGGCCAAAGTCTTAAGAATCGTGAATCACTCACATGGATACTTTAACCCATTATGGTACATATATGGGTCGACTGATCTTATCTTGATATACATTTGATTAACGAGTGCATCAGTCCACACCTAATGAACATCTAGCGGTCAGACCATAAAAGGTCTCTGACATAAATGAAATCAAAGTGTGGAGGATCATACACAAAATCAATACTATCATATAGTTAAAGGATTACCTCGAGGAGATTCCTATTAACAGTGGTGTGTACTTCCAACTATTAGGAATCATCTGTGAGTCATTTAGTATTCGCTCTAACGAATACCCACATGTCTATAGGAGCTTCCCTGCTCAGGGTCTATTGGGTTAGACTATTGGAACTCTAATTCCAATATACGACATGTGCTAGTCTTCTAGGTTATAGGAATTCGATCATATTCCAAAACCAACGACTAGGAATATTTTATTTAAGAATAGTTTATAATAATAATACTATTCCAATGTCGGACCACCCAATGTCCGGTATTACTACATGACTATTCTAAGGTCGATGTCATTCTCAACATATTTATATATCAAACTTATATGCATCAATAAGGTTGAAATAAAAATGTAGTTATTTTATTAATAAATAATAAAATATAATGACATCGAGTTGACGCTTCAAGCACTAACTCCAACAATAACATCAATCAATATCGCGACGTTGAGACCCCAATGCTGTGATGTCAATGCGCAAGACTCCAAAATTGAATAGAAAACATGATTTTTATGATATCTATATAAGGGGAATATCTAGGGTTAGTTCACATACGTTTTTGGGAGGAAAATAAGTCTATTTGCAAGTCAAAATACTCTCTAAACACAACAACCATTAAAAAACAACCAAAAATAAGAAGATCAAAATAAGAATCCAGAAGAGAAGATTGAAGAACTTGGAGATTGAAGATTAACAACCTTAATGATTTGTTTTCTTTATCAATTCTTTATTAATTCTTTATTTTTTATTATATTAAACATGATGTTATTGTTTATGTTCTTCAACATGAACTAGATCTTGTTCTATGATTGCAATGGAACCCAATATGAACTTTTATTAATTGAATCTCTTATTATTGATTTTTTACCTTCTATGTAGATTGTTCATCATTCTCTTTCCTTAATGCTTTCTATTTCTTGATCACTAATATGATAGTTGTGGTAAACCCTAATGAACTTGAAAAAAATTGATTTTTGGTTTAGCCTTGGGAATTGATACGTGATCG
>SKCR01049501.1:0-115778 GCA_019454045.1 Zanthoxylum bungeanum | reverse complement strand
TATGCATGTATGATTAATTAATTTATTTATTATTGTAATTAAGCTTAATAAATTAATTAGAAAATTAAAGTTGTCATTCTAGAGTTAATTAGCCATTTATAATTAACCTAGAATTGCTCTTGATTAATTTCATGATGTGAGACTTGACTGGTGTGGTAATTGAATTATTAAAGTATTGAATTTTGTCAATTTAATGTAAATTGTGAAATTGGAATAATTTATGAAATTAGGGTTCTTAACCCATTCCAATTTTGGGGCTTTTCATATATATGATATAATTTGATGTCTATTTGATGTATGTCAAATTTGGGATTGATTGGATTTGATCTTGATGTGTTTTGAATAAATTGGGCCAAATTATAATTAATACAAAAGCTGGGCTGTTTTCGTAAATTTGGAAAAATCTGGGCGGTTTCGAAATTATGGAAAAGTTTTTGGTTTATGTTGCAAATTGTATAAATTATTTTGGGATTGATTTAGAATCAATAAATATGTATTTGACAATTTAAGGACCAAAATGATTAATTTGTAAAGTGTATGGGTCTCATAGCAATTAATGATAAATCTAATTTTTCAGATAAAAATTCTGTAACATCCCGCCTAGGCCAGGATGCTACCGGCAGGAGACAGGAGAACCCATCTCCATAAGCCTCTGATACTAACGAATTTCGGCATGATGTATTTGTAACATCATGCAACCTGGCCTATAGCCAGCATCCACATACATCATAAACATAAAATCTCGGCCTCAGGCCGGAATCACAACACTAATGCAATCTAAGGGCCCAACTAAAATACGATGCAGACATAATACAATTGGGGCTCCGTGCCCGAAAATACGTATATGCAAAAACTTTTACAAACTTTAAACTTATACAATGGAACTTATAAACAACTCAATTACTTTACAAATAAACTCATAAACAACTTGACTCTTATACTCCCAAGACCTGGTGACTGGCTGACTGCAACGCTGCTATCCGGCTCCTCAAAATTTGGTATCTGTGG
The DNA here is from genome assembly GCA_019454045.1 of Zanthoxylum bungeanum. NCBI lineage: Eukaryota > Viridiplantae > Streptophyta > Magnoliopsida > Sapindales > Rutaceae > Zanthoxylum > Zanthoxylum bungeanum. The sequence goes on along the minus strand of SKCR01049501.1, from coordinate 114,770 downwards.
TCGATCGATCGGATCACCAACCTGCAAAACTCAAAACACTTGCTTTCGCTGCGCTACTCTGATATATTATTTCTTTCCTAATTAATCCTCTACTAGTTCCAATTCAGACTCTTACTATAGTTATCTTTCTTTTAACACATTGAAATATCATCAAATCGGATCTAAATATAATATTCTTTCTATTGCATAACCACCAAACTAATACTAACCGTACAAACTTGAATATAAAATCTTATAATCATTAACTAGTGTTTTACCACCTGTTCCTTCCATATAAGCATACAATGCACACATACATCAATCAATACTCAGATATAATCATGCTATCATTCATTAATGTCCACTTTATGCGTCACAAATGTTAACTAGAATGTATGATTTAAATGCATGACTTTTATAAGCTATGCAATACTTTAACCATGCCATGCTTTTATGAAATACGTCTTGAAAATCTTTTCTGAAACTGCTTTCTAAACTCTTTAGGAAATCTGTCTTTCTGAACTACTATTTTCTAAAAACTGTTTCTGAAAACTGCTCATCTGAAAACTGTTTCTGAAAACTGAAGTCTTTATCTGAAATCTGTATTTCTGAAAACTGAAATCTGTATCTGAAAACTGAAAACTTTCTTTAAGTTCTGTGTCTCTGTTTGAAAAACTGGACGTATGAGGGCGTTACGTATCGTCCGTCCCCTCGTACGCCGATCTGGAGGCAAAAGTGCAAAACCATGACTTTGGGGCGCTACGTTCCGCCGTCCCCAAAGCATGCCACAACTGTCTCATAATCTGGGGGTCTAGGGGCGTGATATCTCGCCGTCCTCCTAGCCCATCTGGAGGATCTGAGAGCGTCCCCTCAGTCCTCAACATGTGCACATGTCTCTGAATCCGTCAATTCCAACTGAATCTCAAGTTACATACTGGGGTGAGTTTTTCCCTCATGCCCCGAAAACATAAAAACTAAAATCTGCTTCTCAAACTGTAAAAACATTTTGTGAAATACCCTTCGTCAAAAGGAAACATCTGAAACCTTCTTTAAAATACTTGAATTTCGAAAACATTCTTAACTTCAACTCGGTTTATGAAAATCTTAATGAGCAAACATGCATATATGTTTCTTATGCTTTCACTAATCACAACCAAACTTTATTACATACTTATCTTATGCATTCCTACAAATTAATGATTCATGTATTCTATTCCTTTTTATACCTTCGTCTTTAGCTGTCTTTTAATCTATAAACTAACTCTGTCATAACTGAAATACACCAAACACAAAGCATCTACTCAACATACTTCTATACCATGATCTCTACTCAACTCACTGCCAATGGATAAAATTAATGAATTCCCAACTCAACTTGAAACATGGCAGTCAATTTTAAATAACTTAAATATATATATCACTTGAACTTTAAGCATCACGCACTTATTTAAGAAAATCTATGAACCTGGATCTATTCTGATATCAAATAATTAGGTAAATAGTTTGAGAGTGACAGTGGTCAATCAAATTCATATAAAGAATATATCTAGCAAAACGAGAGTACCCATCTACCGCTATGATAACAACCCACAAACTTATGGTTAAAACTCTAAAAACAGTTGCTACAATAAACCTCCTTAAAATTATAGTTAAATCTGGAATTTTCTCACGGTAACCTGGGCAGATTTTCATAACAAATTCCATTCCCTATATATAAAAATTACATGGATTGAATCCATATTAGGCTTCAACAGCCATTAAGACATTTTGTTGGCAATCAAAACAGTACTTTACACTATTGAATATAATATAAAAAGTCCCAGAAAAAGAAATCGTAAATAAAAGCTTCATTTCATACACAAATAGAGATAAGCCATTCCTATTGTAGACATCAACCGCACACCTTCCCTCAACTGTTTTCAGGTCATTACCAAGAACATTAATAAATTTAATATATCCATCAATTCGATCCACAATCCATTTCCATTCGGTCAAGTCTTCTTAATCAAGCCTAAAGTATTTACAATATCACACTAAACTCATTTCTTTCAAACCTTACTATATCAATATTTATACTAAATATAAGCTTGCATAACTTTGCTGTTACCTAAAACAGAAAATCAAATTCCCAAACAAGCCCTACATGATCGGTCACAAGGAGACCCATTAACAGAATTTGTGCTTTTTATTATTATTATTTGTTGACGGCTGATTTTGGTTTCAGGGTAATATTGGAATATTACTCCCGAGGAAATCCTCCCTCAATAGTGAATTTGTTTGGTTATGGGGGACCAAAGGCAAATTTAGCGAAAAACAGATAAACACACCAAACAACAAGGGGATTTAACGTGGTTCGGTGGATTTGGATCCGACCTACGTCCACGGACACAAACAAGATGGTACTTTTATTACTTAAACACTCTTCTTGGATCTCCACAAGTCAGAGCTTGAAGATTCAGATCACTAGTTTTTTGTTGATGATTTGATGATGATTTTACACATACTATGCCCTCCTATTTATAGTAATACAGAAATCAGACTCCTATTTGCATAAGAAATCCTAGTTGAACTTAGTCTCTTCTCTTTTCTTATTCCTTTTCGGATTCTGACTTCATTTCCTTGTGAGAGTAGGATAATCTGCCTATCTTATCCGCAAGAATAGGGCGTCGTCATCTTGAATAAGTCTCGCTGTCTGGTCGGTCTTCATGAGGTCGGTCATGACGGTCTTTTATGCTGAGAGTGTTTCTGCCGACCTTATAGTGCTCGGTCATCCGTACCAAAGTGGTCGGTCCTTTTATGTGTGGTCGGGTCGGCTTTGATGATCTCAACCAGTCAGGGAATTACCCTTCTGTCCTCGTCATGCTGTCTTAAATGTTTATAGTGCCTGAAAAACACCATCAACATATGTCCCCTAGTTCTCGGTTCCAACAAGCGTGCAAGTTGGTGCCGGGAACTATATAAAGAAGGTGTTTTTTGCTCTGTTTGGAGGTCGGTCTTGGGTCGAGAAATGCTTTGTTGCTTCTTTTTAAGCGTTTCGTCTCGAGACACGCAATCAGTCACGTCCGTTTTAAATGCCTATCAAATCAACTTTAGGGTTTCTTCTAAGTTTGACACTTGTCAAACATCCGACAGGTTCCCGCCAAAAAAGGGAATGAATCGACCGTGCAGAGGCGTCTTCACAGTGAGCTGATCTCAGCCGTCTGTTTAAACTTGGGAGACCCTTTTTGCAGTCGACGCTTGGCGTTCATCCGGGCTCTTCCTTTAGATCCAATGGTCACGAGCGTCTTTGCCATGACTATAAGAGGGCGAGGCTTTCACTGTTCAATCTTTTTCGGCAATTTCTTCTTCTTTTCTGCAAATATCTCTGTGATTTGCCTGACTCCGTGCTTTCGAAGTTCAACCGTGGTCTTTTTCTTCCTCCGTGCTGTGAAAATAAGGAACGGGCACACCCGTACTTAACAACCTTCTGCCTCTTCTGAGAAGAACAAGTAAGTCTTCTGAACGACCTCTTCCCCTTTTGTGTTTTATGAATCTGTGTTTTGCTAGGGATAGATTTATGGTTTGCCGGGTTCTGCTTTAGGGCATTTTTAGAGACCACCTGCTTTTAGCTAACATGGGAACCATGGGTAGTTTCTTTTAGCCGTAGACTGACTTCTCCTTCCTTCTCTGTTTTTCTGTGGGTGTCAGGGATGTCTGACAGCAGTTCCTCCCCTGAAAAGCCTGCTAATATCTCAATTCCCCCTGCTGAGGAGCTCTCATCGGGCTCGGGGGCACCTAGTGTAGAAGACCTTGACACTACCCCAACTCCTTCTGAGATTGAACAAGACTCCTACCATCAGAGGGTTCCTCGGAAGGACCCAGAGCCCGGTGAACTTGGGTCGTCGGCTCTGGACATGAACCGCCCCTCTAAGATAACTGAGGATGATCTGGCGCTGTTGCGGCACGATATGACATCCCAATAGATATTGCCCTTGAAGTTCCAGGCCCGATGGATCGTGCTAGTCAGCCTGATGAGGGCTCGGTGGCGCTTCTTCCTGTCTTTTTTGAGTGTGGGCTACGGCTGCCGATGCAACGTTATTTTGCTTGGATGCTGGCCGAGATGGAGATTGCCCCTTGCCAATTGAGTTGAATAGCTGGAGGATTCTGGCCGGCATATATGTGGTCTGGCACCGGGCGGGTTTAGGTGTACCTTGTTTGGAAGAGGTGAAGAGGTTATACCGTTTGAAGTCTAACCCAAAGACTCACTACGGTTGGTATTACCTCTCTGCTTACGATAGCTCGTCCAACCTTGTCTAGAAACTCCCCGATTCTAACAAGAATTTCAAGGACCTTTGGTTCTAGGCTACTGGGGATTGGGGTCGGGTCCTGAGATCGTTTGAGGAGGACGTCTCGGTTCCGGATATTTTCAGGGCCGGAGGTTAGAGAGTTCAATACCCCTTCTTTCTTTCTTTATTCCCGCTCTTAATTTTTTAGGTTTCTAACTTCTCTGGTTCCTCCCAGCTTGTTGGCGAGATGCTCCCAAGGTTTCTCGTCAGGTTCGGAGGCGGGTAGGCTGGGCTCGTCGGGTATGCTGCCCACTGGAGGGAATTGGTTAATGATGCGGCCTTTGTTGAGTCAGGCCTTACTCGGACCGTCCCTTCGGAGGTCTCAGGTCGGATAGGTAGATGATTGCTGACTGTTTTGTGTTGACTTTCTTTTGTTTTATGCTCGGGTCCTGACTTCCTTTTTCCTTTTTGTAGGCATGTCGAAGAGGCCGAAGTTTCTTGAGAAGTTGGCCAGTACTATGAAGAAGGCCGGTCATGCTGAGATTGGAACTCCCGGGGCACAGCCTGATCCTGCCGAGGCTGGGAGGGCGTCTCAGGGGAGAGTTCAGCCGGCTGCTCGTGATCTGTCTTCTCCTGGTGCACAATCATCGGGGTCTGCTCGTCTCACCAGTCCGCCGAAGCCCTTGAGGAAAAGAAGGCGTCAATTTGGGGCCGAGGAGACCGAGCTGGTCCAAGAGGAGGAGGAGGATCCTGTCCCGGGCAAGAAGAAAGACGCTCGCCGGGGTAAGAAATCATCCGTGGGCTCCTCAAAAAAGCAAAAGAGTTCTGTGATCCTTGGGGCGGATGACCTGGGAGAGAGCATCCGGGAGGCCACTTCCCATTTAGTGCCGGCTTCAATGAATTGGCCGAGGTCATTCCCCTGGGGAGGTCTCGAGATATGAGGATATCTCGCCCGAGGCTGTGGTCATCGAGATGAGCTCTCAGATGGCAAAAGTAGTTTATTCTCTCCTTTCTTTTTCTCTGATTTCTGCTCCCGTTTTCTTCATCTCGTATCTTGACTTCTTTGTTTTTTTTTTTTTTGCAGGCCACTTACCTCATGGCAAAGAACAAGGACCTTCTTTTGAGCCTGTTGTCCGAGGGTGGTCAGGCCCAGAGACTTCAGAATCGCCTTTCGGAAGTGGAGGCTAAATTGGCTGATCGGGAGGGGGTGATTCAGAACCTTGAGTCGACGGCCATTGAGAACTTTAAGGTTAATAAGGCTCTTAAGGCTGCTGCTGCGCTGGAGCGAAAGCTTGCTGACAATGCTCGGGAGGATTTGAAGACCGCCCAATCTGAAATTGGTGTTTTGAAGGCCAATGTGGCCAGTGTTGAAACAAAATTGAAGGCCAATGAAGAACAAATGGCACGGGCCCGGGATGACTTTGAGAGGAAAGAGGCCGAGCTTGAGGAGAGAGAGGCCGATCTTGAGGCCGAGAAGGAGGCCATTCGTCTTGAGGGGGTTGGTGACTGCGCTGAACTGATACCGATGGTGCTGCCGAGTCTGAATATGGATCCTATATATGCGGCCATCAGTTTCTGTAAAGGGGATATCTCCGAGGAGGAGTTCCAGAAATGGCTCCCTCCCCCTACCGAGGAGGTTATGAATCCCGACCCGATTTCGGTCGTCCCGGCTTCCGGAGCTTCCCAAGAAGGACGATCTGATATTCCAGCCTCCGGCGAGGACTGCCTTGAGATCCCTCCTCCCGTCCCTGAAGTAGAGGTCTCCCGTGCAGCCGAGGATGAAGCAGCTGTACCTCCTCCCGAGATCGAGCCAATCCTTCCGTTGTCTGAGCGAGCTGAGGAAGAAATTCCTGCCCCTGTGCAGGCTGAATGAGAAAGGGTAACCCGACCGGGGCCCTGTGTACACTTTAACCTTTTGTAATAAAACTTCAAGTTGTATTTTGATATACATATATGTATTTTACGTGTATTTCGTGTCTTTCTCCCTTTTTTTGTTTCCGAACAATTTCGATACCCTTCAGGGGTCGTCATGAACCGGAGGGGTACAGCCCGGCCCCGATCAGAGTAAAAGACTCGGGTTCTGGGGGAATGTTACCTCCCTGATACAAAGGAACCGACTCGGTGGGACATAACCTGATCCCGAGCTGAGTGAGACACTTGGCTCTGGGGGAATGCTACCTCCCCAGTCCAAGGAAACCGACTCGGTGGGACGTAACCCGACCCCGAGCTGCGTAAAAGATTTGGACCTGGGGGAATGCTACCTCCCCATTCAAAGAAACCGATCGGTGGGACGTAACCCGACCGAGCCGAGCTGCGTGAAAGATTTGGACCTGGGGGAATGCTACCTCCCCGGTCCAAAGAAACCGACTCGGTGGGACATAACCCGACCCCGAGCTGCGTGAGAAGATTTGGACCTGGGGGAATGCTACCTCCCCAGTCCAAAGAAACCGACTCGGTGGGACATAAGCGACCCCGAGCTGAATGAACAGGTAGTCGGCGGAACGAAATCCAGCCCCGAGCCGACTACCCCCTGGGTTTCTATTCAGAAGGGAAGTGAATCAACCTTTTGAAACCTACCGAATCTGGCATGGGCGTCCCTCTGTCAGATTGGCAAAAAACAAAAACAAGATTTCTGGAAAATAAAATTAAAAGGTGGGGGTGACATTAGCACCTATCCCAAAAAACGTTTTTGCAAATATAAACAACATTGGATGCCTCAAAACAGCGTCCCGTCTGAGGTCTCCAAAACACAATTCTGAATCTTTCAATTCAGTGTCCCGGCGAACCAAGATTTGGATCAAAAATAGCGTTTGATTGGTAAGGGCACATCCTCTACACGTCGGTCCGCTGGGGAGCCTGTGTGTTTCATGAGGGCTCCTCCTTACCACGCTGGAGTAGGCACACGCTACAGGAGCTCAACGCATCCCCGTGTGCTGTCTCACATCACGGAAAGTGATGAATGGATCAAAGAGTGTCCGGGACGCTAAGGGCATATCCCTCCTTAGGTTCGGTATCACTGGAGCTAGCAATCGTCACGGGGGCCTCGTCACTCCCCGTGCTATGCTTTCCCACGGATCCATTACATCGGGTAAATGAGGATCAAAGAGTGTTCGATACATTAAGGGCATTTTCCTCCTTATGTTGGTAACACTGGAGCAAGCAATCGCCACAGGGGTATCATCCCTCCCCGTGCTATGCTTCCCACGGATCCTATGCATCGAGTATGTCCCTGAGACCCCGAGCTAAAGAGATATTTGGTCCTGGGGAATGTCTTGTCCCCAGTCCAATGAGCATGACCCGGTGGGACGTAACCCGACCCCGAGCTGAAAAAGGCACTTGGACCTGGGGGAAGGGTGTACGTCCCCAGTCCGAAGAGCTGACTCGGTGGGATGTACCTGTTCCCGAGCTGAAGAAGGCACTTGACCTGAGGGAATGTTATGTCCCCAGTCCGAAGGGCTGACTCGGTGGGATGTACCTGTTCCGAGCTGAAGAAGGCACTTGGACCTGGAGGAATGTTACGTCCCCAGTCCGAAGGCTGACTCGGTGGGATGTACCTGTTCCCGAGCTGAAGAAGGCACTTGGACCTGGGGGAATGTTAAGTCCCCAGTCCGAAGGGCTGACTCGGTGGGATTGACCCGACCCCGAGCTGAACGACCTCGGTGAAATAAGATCCAGCCCCGAACTTTTTGATACATTAAGGGCGTATTTCTCCTTAGTTTTTGGATTGTTGCATTTGAGTATGTCCCGGAGTTCTTTTCAACTTTTATTTAAGAGCGGATAAATAAAATAAGAAAAAGTCTTTTATTGATACTTGGGGACGTACTGCCCTTCTTACAACTCTTTGTGGGTCATTTTGAGAGAGGCTCTGTTTTTGAATTCCTGTCCCTTGTTCGTAAGCGGATAGAAGGAAGGGAAAAGTCTACTGGAAGTATTTTCTCAACATCTCGGCGTTCCATGGCTTTTTCAATCTTGTGCCGTCCAGCCGTTCTAGGATGTACACTCCTGGCTTCACCACTTTTACCACCTTGTAAGGCCCTTCCCATTGGCGCCCAGGGAGCCTTCCTCTGGCCTCCGAGAGTATTTAGGGTGACTTTTCTTAGCACCAGGTCGCCTGGGATGAAGGTGCGTATCCGGATCCTTTTATTGTAGAAGCGGGCCATCCTTTGTTGGTAGATTGCTGTTTCATGGCCGACCTCTCTCTCTTCTCTTCGATCAGGTCGAGGTGGTTTCTGATAAGTTCTTCGTTCTGTTTACTCTCATCGTGCTGAACCCTGTGGGAGGTCACCCCGATTTCTGCCGGGATGATAGCTTCATACCCGTATGCTAAAGAGAACGGGGTTTCTCCTGTGGAGTCTTTACAAGTTGTCCGGTGTGTGCCCATAGTACTTCCGGTAGTTCCTCGACCCATAGGCCTTTGCTGGATCCGAGCCGAGCCTTCAGGTTAGCCTTGATGGTTTTGTTGGTCGCCTCGACTTGTCCGTTTGACTTGGGATAGGCTGGTGTGGCGAACTTTAGGGCGATCTGGAGGTCCTCGCAAAGTTTTCTGAAACCTTTGCTGTCAAACTGCTTCCCGTTGTCAGTAATGACAGCTCGGGGGATCCTGAACCGGCAGACGATATTTTTCCTCAGGAATTCAGTGGTTTTTTTTCTCTGTGATGGTGGATAATGGCTCTGCCTCTACCCATTTGGTGTGAAATAGTCTATGGCCACGATGGCATACTTCGCCTGTCCTTTCCCTTGTGGCATCGGTCCAATGATGTCCAGTCCCCACTGGGCGAACGGCCAGGGACTGAGTAGCGTGGTCAATTGTTCTGCTGGTTGGTGGTGGAGGTTTGCATTTTTTCTGACATCCTTCGCACCTGCGGGCCACTTCTATGCCGTCCTGGTGCATGGTCGGCCAGTAAAAACCTTGTCTTAAGGCTTTGAAAGCAATTGAGCGACCTCCGGCGTGGCTTCCGCAGATGCCTGTTGTATCTCTCTGAGCACATAATTTGCTTCCTCTTCGGCAAGACATCTTAAGAGGGGGACTGAGTAACCCCGTCTGTAAAGTACCCCGTCAATTAGGAGAATTTGGTGCTTTTGTACCTTAACTTTCTGGCCTCTGTTTGTCCTTGGTGTTTTCTCCTATTTCCAAGTATTTTCTGATGGGCTGCATCCTGATGTTTGACTTTCTTTATCTAGAACTTCTACTTTGGATTCTCCCCGCTCCTTTCCTGGATGTAGATCAAAGGGATTATCCTGGGGGTGCTCGGCTTTTGTTGAAGAGGCGAGCCGTGCCAGGGAATCTGCCTCACAATTGTCCCTCGGGGGATTTGTTCGAAGTGTACATCTCCCATCTTCCGGTGTTACTTTCGTACTTCGGTCAGATAGGCCATCATGCTAGGCTCTTTTGCTTGAAATGCTCCGTTTAGTTGCTGAACGGCTAATTGCGAGTCACTCCTTACTACCACATTTTGGATCCCTAGCACCGTGCATAGTCTCAAACCGCCCAATATTGCTTCATACTCTGCTTCATTGTTGGTTGCTATGAAAGCGAATTTCAGGGCGAGTAGGATTTCTTCTCCTTTGTCGCTTTTTAGGATGACTCCCGCCCCATTGCCTTGTGTGCTGGCCGAGCCGTCTACGGACATTTCCCACTTGTCCTCGTCTATAGCCAGGGCCTGGGGGTCGGTACTACTTCGGCGACAAATCTGCCAGGGCTTGTCCCTTTACTGCTGCTCTTGGGAGGTAGGCGATGTCATTCACTTAATTCTACCGACCACTTTACTAATCTGCCGGAAACCTCTGGCCTCTGCAGAATTTGTTTTAGGGGGTGGCCGGTGATACCCTGATAGGATGGGCCTGGAAGTAAGGCCGCAATTTTCGAGCTGCCGTAACTAGTGAAAGGGCGACTTGTTCGTGTACTGGATACCGGGTTTCAGCGTCTAAGAGGGCTTTGCTGATATAGTAGACAGGCTTTTGGATTTTGTTGGTTTCCTGTATCAGTACTGAACTTACTGCTCAGTCCGAAACAGCCAGATATAGGTATAATGTTTCACCTGGAAGTGGTTTAGCCAGGAGTGGGGGCTGCATCAGATACTGTTTCAGCTGCTGGAAGGCTTCTTCGCACTCTGCCGTCCAGTCGACATCCTTCTTTGCTTTTTGAATTACTTTGAAGAAAGGGTGGCATTTGTCAGTTGCTCGTGATATGAACCGGTTGAGCGCGGCCACTCTACCGTTCAGACTCTGCACTTCTTTTACTGTCTTGGGAGACTTTAGGGCCAGAACTGCCTGATCTTCTGTGGGTTTTGCTTCAATTCCTCGGGCACTTACCATATAGCCTAAAAAACTTCCCTGAAGCTACCCCGAAGGTACATTTTTCCGGATTGAGCTTCAGGTTGTGTTTTCTTAGAAGCTCGAAGGTCCTTTTTAGGTCGTCCATGTGGTTGTTTGGTTCTTTTGACATTATCATGTCATCGACATAGACCAACATTGTAATGCCCGATGAGTGGTTTGAAAACTTTTTACCAACCTTTGGAAAGTTGCCCCAGCGTTTTTTAGCCCGAAGGGCATCACTTTTATAGCAGTAAAGCCCCTGATCTGTGATGAAGGCTGTCTTCTCTTCGTCCACCGGGCACATTTTGACCTGGTTGTATCCGGAGAAAGCATCCATGAAGCTCAGTAAGCCTTGACAGGCGTGTGGTGTCTACTAGCTGGTCATGTTTGGCAAAGGAAAGCTGTCCTTCGGGCATGCTTATTTAAGTCGGTGAAATCGACACACATTCGCCACTTGCCATTGTTTTCCTGACCAATACCACGTTTGATACCCAATCCGGGTACCTTGCTTCCCTGATGAGACCCGCCTTTAGTAGCTTCTCGACCTCGGCTGCTATTATTTTACTCCTCTCTTGATTGAAGTTTCTTCTCTTCTGCCTGACCGACTTGCGAGATGAGTCTACTGCTAGGTGGTGATTGATGAATTTCGGGTCGATCCCCGGCATGTCATTGTATCCCAGGCAAAGACATCGGGTATCCCTTCAGGTATTCTAGAAAGTCTTGTCGTATGGACTCGCTCAGGCCTCCCCCTATCTTTATACTTTTTCCTGCCCCGTAAAGTTCTATCTCCTCGGTTTCCTCAGCTGCAGCGAGTCGAGCACTTTTGTTTGGCCAGGCACCTGGGCCTCTGTCTTCTTCTTTTTCCCCCTGGTTCCTTTGTCATTATCGACTGTCTTTTGTGATGCATAGAGTTTCTCGTGAGAGAGTTGCGAAGCAGCTGCGAGCTGTTTTCTGGCTTCTGCACACAATTCCAATCCCTTCCCGAGTGGGGAATTTCAGTTTCAGGTGGTAACAGGACATCGCAGCTTCGCTTTCATCAGGAAGGGTCGCCCGACGATGGCCTGGTAACTGCTCATGCAGTCTACCACAGTGAAGTCTGTCATGATCGTCGGGTCCGGGGATGTGTTCCGACAGTTATTGCCAACTGTATCTTCCTAGGGGGGATGACGGCTGATCCTCCGAAATCGTATAAGGGAGTGCTATCGTTGGTCAGGGTTGCATATTCTACCCCTAGGTCGTCCAATGCTTCTCTGGAAATTATGTCAACTGCGCTCCCGGGGTCCACTAGGATTCTGTCTACCTCCGACCCCTGATGACTGCCTTGATTATCATGCATCGTCATGAGGGAAACTTACTCTCGGGTATCCTCATCAGTGAACATTATGGTACCGACCGGCCTCCCGGTAGCCCTGTGCCCTGCTCTGTTCTAAGACATCTGGTCCTCGGGTTCTGCCGTAATCTTTCCTTGACCGGTTAGAGTTTCCGGCCAGTTTTCTTCCTCCTGCGATGATATTGATTTGGCGACCACGTGCTCTTTGTCTGGCTGTCATGACCTCGTGGTCAATGTATTTGTTGAGATACCCGTTTCGTGCTAGATCTTCCATTTGCTCTCGCAGATCTTTACATCCGTCTGTTACATGTCCTTTGGAGTTGTGGTGTACACAATAAGCCTTTTGGTTTCTTTTGTCCGGAGGGAATCTCCTTTGGTCGGGTTCCACTAAGAGGCCTTTCCCCTGGATCTCCATGACAATTTGTCCTAGTGGTTTCTTTAGGGGAATGTATGCATCTTCCCCGACCACATGGTTTACTTGGGTCGGTGCCCTTCTCTCTTGATGTCCCGGTGCAGTGGCTTGAATTCTTTGTGTTTCGGAGTGGTCTTCTGGATTCTCTTCTGTTCGGCGGGGAGCACCCTCCCTTGCGGTTCTTTCTCTGATAGTGTTCCCTTTTCGGGATACTTTCTCTTCGTTCTCCAATAAAACGAATTTTCGGGCCACCTCCAGAGCGGTGGCGTAGTCCGGGGTGTCTTGGATCCTTAGATGGGTCCATAGCCTTCCGACTTTCAAGGCTCCCTTCAGGCTTTCCAGGGCCTCGGGGGATTCATACCCAATGTTTTAAAATACGGTGCGGCGCCTCGAGGCGGCCGGCCATTGAGGCGTGAGGCGGACCTCCTCGAGGCGGTGAGGCGGGCGCCTCGATCGTAAATTGGAAAAATAATCCAAAAATATTCATTTTTCATAATTCATAATATGTTCAAAAACTATTGATAACCAACATAATTCATAGTACGAAACCGAGAAGCCGAGAACGTGAAGAAGAAAGATGAGAAACAGAAGCCGAGAACGTGAAGAAGAAACCGAGAAACCCTAGCTGAGAAACCCTAGCTGAAGACGAGGTCGAGAAGGTGAAGGAGAGGACGAGAGCTGAAGAAGAAACCGTAAAGAAAAACCCTAAAGATCTATTGCAAATTTTTTTTTAATATACACTAGTCAAAACGACGACGTTTTGGCTTGCCAAAACGTCGTCGTTTCAATGGCGAAAAGAAAAAAAAAAAATGGTTCAAAGCCTGAGGCGGCCGCCTCAGACCGCCTCGAGCCGAGTCTTCGAGAGGCGGCCTGAGGCGGCCGCCTCAGGCGGTGAAGGCGGGAAATTCATAAAACCCGTATTATGCGGCCGCCTCGACGCGCCGATGCCGCGAGGCGGTCGAGGCGGGCCGAGGCGGCCGCCTCGATACGTTTTTTAAAACACTGTTCATACCCTCCGACTTCGAGTACCATATTATGGTATCTTTCAATAAATATCTTCAGGGGTTCATCGTCTCCTTGCTTCATAAGCCTTAGTTCTCCAATTGTTTTCCTGGGGACACAAGCCCCCTTGAAGTGCCGTATGAATGACTTTTTCAGTTGTGTGAAGCTGCTGATGCTTCTTGGGGCCAGGCTTCTATACCATAGGATGGTCGGTCCGGCTAGAGTTAAGGGGAATACTTTGCAGATGGCGTCCCCTGTTACTCCTTGCACCTCCATTAGTAGGACGAAACCTTCAATGTGGGTTTTGGGATCGGTATGGCCCTTGTATGGTGTTATGGTCGGCATGCTGAATCTTTTTGGGAATTTCTCTGATTTTATTTCTTCTGTGAGGGGGGACTCATCTTTGCCGTCCTGGACATCCCCTGTGTTTGTATTGGGATATACTCCCCATTTGATCAGCTCCTCCCGTAACCAAGATTTCATGTGCTATCCTTGGTTCCATTCCGCCTCCTGCGGTCTCCTTTCTTCCTGTTATCCCGGGGGTGGTGCTTCTCGTGGCCGGTATCTTCTCGTACTTCTTCGTCATACTCTTTCTCCTTTCGCCGGGTGTTGTGAAGGCTAACATAGGAGGGGTCTGGTGACGATTTGTCACTTTCTTCCTCCCATGTGTCCTCGGTCTGGGAATCTCCCTGAACCACTACAGATCTTACCCTGTCCTTCCCTCTTCCGGGGTCTGTCGTCCTCACTTATATCGACAATTCTTTTTCCTTCTGCTATGTCGTTCCTTCGTCGGCTAGTCCCCGCTTCGAATTTTCCATTGTGTGCTCCTTCTATCCTTTCCAACCGGTCTACTATGGTTTTTAGCAGAGTTTGGCTTTCCTCCCTTTCTTTCCTAAGGTTTTCCTCAATCTTCTCCATCCAATCTGCAGCCGAGCTCCCTGATGGTTGGTGGCTTCCGTCTTCCGCCATTGTCTTACTACGCGAGCTGCTTTTTGTTGAGTTCCCCACAGACGGCGCCAACTGTTGACGGCTGATTTTGGTCTCAGGGTAATATTGGAATATTACTCCCGAGGAAATCCTCCCTCAATAGTGAATTTGTTTGGTTATGGGGGACCAAAGGCAAATTTAGCGAAAAACAGATAAACACACCAAACAACAAGGGGATTTAACGTGGTTCGGTGGATTTGAATCCGACCTACGTCCACGGACACAAACAAGATGGTACTTTTATTACTTAAACACTCTTCTTGGATCTCCACAAGTCAGAGCTTGAAGATTCAGATCACTAGTTTTTGTTGATGATTTGATGATGATTTTACACATACTATGCCCTCCTATTTATAATAATACAGAAATCAGACTCCTATTTGCATAAGAAATCCTAGTTGAACTTAGTCTCTTCTCTTTTCTTATTCCTTTTCGGATTCTGACTTCATTTCCTTGTGAGAGTAGGATAATCTGCCTATCTTATCCGCAAGAATAGGGCGTCGTCATCTTGAATAAGTCTCGCTGTCTGGTCGGTCTTCATGAGGTCGGTCATGACGGTCTTTTATGCTGAGAGTGTTTCTGCCGACCTTATAGTGCTCGGTCATCCGTACCAAAGTGGTCGGTCTTTTTATGTTGTGGTCGGGTCGGCTTTGATGATCTCAACCAGTCAGGGAATTACCCTTCTGTCCTCGTCATGCTGTCTTAAATGTTATAGTGCCTGAAAACACCATCAACATTATTATTATTTTTTTATTATTTTTTAATAGAATGTATAATTAGGTTAATCATGATACAGAAACAGCAGCCATCATACATAGGAAGTCCACTACAGCAAAAATAAACTATTAATAACTATTCAAAATATCTCTGACCAGACAACTAATAGCAATGAATGCAATCCAGTAAGTGAAACCATAGAACATCAGTCTTACTGAAAGTTTCCGGGAGAAAATGTAATAGTGTTATTTTGTTTAAATGTAATTGTCCCCTTGATTGTGGGCTCATTTCTCCTTGTCTTGTTTTCCATCTTCCCTATAGTTAGGTCTAAGACCACCCACCTTTCATTTCATATCCTCAGTTATCAAAAATTACAGATTAAAGTAATAATTGTCATGAAATACAGATTCCAATTTGCAATATGAACTGAACAACCCTAATTCGGATTTGGATCATCTTCAAGGCAAGCTCCAAGCTCATGGGTGGACTTCCCTATCACCTTCGCATGTCTCTCGGAGTGCTAGCTCTTGATGATTTTACCGTAAAATCATCACACTTTACTTCCCATTTCCCTCTTGGATCTCGGCAGTGAGCTGCCAAACCAGTGAAGAAAATTGCCCCTCCATGGGCGAGAGAGAGAGAGATGAAAATGTGTATTGTTATTTTATTTCAAAAAACAAACTAAACATATTCCATTTTTCATTACAAAAGACAAAGGAAAATAACAATTAAATGCCTTCCAACTACCACATCACTATTCACATCATTCAATCAAGTTGTCAAGTCACATCACTCAAAGTGACAAGTCGTCAAGTCACATCACTCAAAGTGACAAGTGATTTGACGCTTGAAATGATGTGACTTGCGTGATGTGACTAATGATTTGATGCTTGATGTGACTAATGATTTGACGCTTGATTTGACTTACGTGCCGTATGTTGGAGTTCAATCAAGGTCCCAAGGATCAACAAAACATGCATAAAAACGACATATGAACACATCAAAGGAGGTGGCGGAATCAACTCACATTGAATTTCGGTTTTGATGCTAGGAAGAACAAGATGCGTTTTTGTTGCTTCATCATGCTCGGTTTTTGCTTCCAAGTGCAGTGAACTGCTCGGTTGGGGCTGTTTTTGATGCTCCAAAATCGGCCATGCAAGACTCCATTGAAGCTCCAAGCTTCAAGCTCCAAAAATGAATCCAAGCTCATAAATTCGCTGCCCTATCACCTTTGTATCACTCATGGTGTGCTAGCACTCTACATCTTCCTTGCTTCCCTTTAAATTCGGCAAACCAGAAAGTTTGAGAAGATGAAACGGTTCCAAACCGTGAAGGGAGGAAGAAGAGAAAGAGAGGGAAAAGAGATAGAGAGAAAAAACGTAAAAGGAGAGAGAGTGTCTAAAAAGAAAAAGCAATTTTGGTTTTTATATTTTCCAAAAATAAAATAAACCATATACAACTTTTTTCAATTTTAAAATACCAAAAGTCTAAAGCCAAAAGGTAAAAAGCTTTCAATCAACTTTTCACCCATCACTTCTACTTTTTCTTTAAGTCACATCACATCACTTTAATAAAGTGACATGTTGTCAAGTCATATCACTCAAAGTGACAATTGATATGACAATTGACGCGACTAGTGATTTGACGCTTGATGTGACTTGCGTGCCGCACTCGAATTCGAAATGCGAATGCGCTCGCAATCACTCTCGGGCTCGGGTTCGCTAATTCCAAATTAACGAATTTTCCGTCGCGTCGTAATTAAATGATTACGCCTAGCGAAATCACTATTCACGTCGCTAACGAATTAATTCTAAATTAATTCGTTCGCCCAAATTAAAATCTAATTTTAATTCCGCGTCGAAATCCAATTTCTAATAATATATCGAATATATTATTTTATCGATTAATTCCAAATTAATCGTTCTCTCTCTTTAATTAATATTTTATCCCAGATAAAATATCTCCGCAATTAATCCCAGATTAATTTTCTCTCTCATCGAATTAATCCCAGATTAATTCTATCTCTCTCTTCTAATTAATCCCAGATTAATCAAAGTGCGAGTCATACGTCATCGGTGAATCTTCAGGAAGCGACCCATGAGATCTCCGGATATGTTGGCAGTAAATACGATCGTCGGACTGTCCGAACACGTAAGTACCTCGTACTACGTTTATATCGATTTACAAGACAAGGTTGGCTTCTAGCAAAGCGCCATGCCTACCCAATTCTCCAGAAATATTCTTACAGGAATATATAGATCTGTATCAAGCGTAGTATACCGTAGTATTGTGTATATCGGCCCAGTATCGGATAATCACGTGCTAGGGCTGGGGCTGGATAAGTGTCTGCCCCGTCCGAAACACATGTCGGATGTCTGGTAACATAGTCTCTATAATCGGATATACATGACCTGGTCACAATATCCCGATTGGTTGCGCAACACTCAAGAGCACTAGTACCGTATCCTGCGTGACATCATCTCCAAATGACTGAAGTGACACTTCCATCTTGACATCACACCCAATACACTACGACTCTCTGATAAACCCAGAAGTGGTGTACACAGAACCGGTTAAAGCCCCCTACCACCAAGACCAAAGTTTATCGATTATCGTAAGTATTAGCGATGCAAGTCTCAGGTTAAGACTATACACACCTACCTCGATTTCGGCCTCCCATAGACACATAGTCATAATACCAATGGGATTCCGAGGGGTCTATCCAGAGCGAAGCTGTTTCCCGTACCATCGGTGAAACACGACCTCCTATCGCACTTGCATAAGTATCCAATACTTATATATATGAGAACTATGCCGTTGTGCCCTCACAAACGCGCACAAGTGCAATACTAGCCTATTCCGCATTATCGATGTCCAGTCTCGATAATACTACGGCTAGGGATATTTAATGATTAAACCTTCGGGGACTGATACTGTCTCATATCATTCTCAGTCCAGGTACTAATCATAGGGACCTCTCTTCATTTATATATCTATGGTGATCTAATCACAAATGATGAGAGTGCAATTTCCTTGTCACATAGTTAATTTGCTACAACAACACAATGATCTGTGCAAATAGTGACGCTATGGGTCATTTTGTCCAACACCGCACTCGAATTTGAAATGCGAATGCGCTCGCAAACAATCCCGGGCTCGGGTTCGTTAATTCCAAATTAACAAATTTTCCGTTGCGACGCAATTAAATGATTATGCCTATCGAAATCACTATTCACGTCGCTTACAAATTAATTCTAAATTAACTCGTTCGCCCGAATTAAAATCTAATTTTAATTACGCATCGAAATCCAATTTCTTATAATATATCGAATATATTATTTAATCGATTAATTCCAAATTAATCGTTTTCTCTCTTTAAATGATATTTTATCCCAGATAAAAAATCTCCGCAATTAATCCCAGATTAATTTTCTCTCTCATCATTAATTAATCCCAGATTAATAAAAGTGCGAGTCATACGTCATCGGTGAATCTTCGGGAAGTGACCGATGAGATCCCCGGATATGTTGGCAGTAAATACGGTCGTCGGACTATCCGAACACGTAAGTACCTAGTACTACGTTTTTACCGATTTACAAGACAAGGTTGGCTTCTAGCAAAGCACCATGCCTACCCAATTCTCCAGAAATATCCTTACAGGAATATAAAGATCTATATCAGGCATAGTATACATAGTATTATGTATCTCGATCCAGTATTGGATGTTCACGTGCTAGGCCTGGGGCTGGAATTGTGCCTGCCACGTACAAAGCACATATCGGATGTCTGGTAACTAGTCTCTATATCAGATAACTATGACCTAGTCATATTATCCCGATGACTGCAGTACTTAAGAGAACTAGTACTGTATCCTACGTGACCATCATCTCCATATGACTGGAGTGATACTTCCGTCTTGACATCACACCCAACACACTACGATTCTCAATATACCCAGAAGAGGCGTACACAGAACCTGTTAAAGCCCTGGACGACCACAACCAAAGTATATTGATTGTCGCAAGTATTAGCGGTGCAAGTCTATGGTTAATAACAAATACACCTACCCTGATTTCGGACTTCCATAGACACATAGTCATACTACCAATGGAATTCCGAGAGGGTCTATCCAGAGCGAAGCTGTTTCCCGTACCATCGGTAAAACACAACCTCCTATTACACTTGCATGAGTATCCTATACCCAAATATATGAGAACCATGCCGTTGTGCCCTCACAACGCGCACAAGTGTAATACTAGTCTTTTACGTATTTATCGATGTTCGATCTCGATAATACTCTGACTAGGGATATTTCATGATTTATCCTTCGTGGACTGATACTGTCTCATATCATTCTCAATCCAGGAACAAATCATAAGGACCTCCTATCATTTATACATCTAGGTGATCTAATCACAAATGATAAGAGTGCAATCTCCTTTGTCATATAGTTAATTTGTACAACAACACCATGATCTGTACAAATAGTGACGCTATGTGTCATAATTGTCCAACAATCTCACACTTGGCCTATAGCTAGTCACTCGAGTGTTTGACACCCAACTATGTACTGTTGGCTCAAAATGCTGAGAAAAAGGCTTTCATCAACGGATTTGCATGATTATCATCTGATGCGATTTATTCGACCATTACATCGTCACGATGTATGATCCGAACAATCAAATGAATATCGAAGTATGTATCTGGATCATTGATGAGACCATTAATTCTTCAGTCTGTGTTGAAGCCTAACTCAGCTGCTAACAGAACTATTTCTAATCTAATTAGGATTTATATTGACCCAGAAGGCTTCTATTGCTGCCTCAGCTGCAACAATAACCTGCATTTGTTGTTTATTTGGTAACAGTATCTTGCTTGGAAGATTTCCAGCTTACTGTTCCGTTATTCAAACGGTATAGTACCGTATGTGACTTATAGGCGTTTTATCGGTTTAGGAAACTTGCAGTAGTGATCCCAATCACTTCAAGTTATCCATCTCCATAGTTAAAGACAGCATCCTTAGTTCTGTAAGAAACTAAAGGATGTTCTTAATGTCAATCCAGTGACTATCACTTGGATTGGCCTGTTTGTGAATCTATATGCTCAAAGCGTATGAGACACCAGGTCGCATACATTTTCAATGTACGATTTCTCGGAGAGTTTTCTCGAAAGCCAAGCTTTCACCGATTGTTATTTATGGGAATATCATTTCCAAGAAATGACATATTATCATTATTTATAGGACAGCCACTGTCAGTGCGCTCCCACTAACCTCCTTATAAACACAAGAATCATTTCGTTTTGAATTAAATCATAAACCATTATGATTACATCAAAACGGTAATTCCAATAACCTAATGGTTACTTCAATCTAAACATGGATCGAATAACCTAAAAACCTTGTTTGCTAGTTATGGTATGACAAAACCGTCAGGATGTTGTAAACATCCTCCAAAAGGTTTCCTTTTCAGGAAAGCAATTTTCCAGTTTAGCTGTCATATTTCATGAATGAAACATGCAGCTTTAGCAAGCATTATCCAAATGGATTTACCGTGGCAACAGGTAAAATGTTGAATCGTAATCAACACAATGTTGATAACGATACTTTTCCGCTAAAAGCCTAGCTTTATACGTTGGTATGTTGCCATCCATGTATGTCTTCCTTGAAGACTTATATAGTACCAGTAGGCACAATGCCTTGTGGTACAACAACTAGTATCCAAACATAGTTGGTATACATGGAGTCCATTTCGGATGTTATGGCACTTTGCCATAATAGGAAGTCGATACCTTGTATCACTTCCTCATACGTAGTTAGTTGGTATACCTCAATAAGATTAACATCTCTATGAGGTGAGATCAGAAACCAATACCCAAGGTTGTTTTCTTATTCTCTCTGACTAACGTGGTTCTTGTGTATTCGAAGATTAATGGAAATAGTTTCATCCCTGATGAACTATTTGTGTTCCATTAGGAATCAGTGCCTGGAATAGTATTACTCCGATTTCCATCGAGTTTTATTATCCTTCCACTTACCACTGCATATCAGTATTCCTCTTAGGAAAACCGCATGGTGAACAACAATTACATTGTTCTCTTGTGAGTTGTATAAGTACTATACTTTGGTATCCCTAGGATAACAAACAACTTGGCAGTTATCCAATTTGGGTTTTAGTTTGGTATCATCCAAACATATGCCTAGCATACCCAAATTATCAGGAATGAGAAACCCGGTTTCCTTCCCGTTCATATCTAATATGAAATCTGTCAAACAGATTATTATGGAACCTTATTCAAAATAAGTTATGCACTGCTAAAGTGTATCCGTTGAAGGAAATGATAGCTCAGAGCGACTCATGATTAACCTTATCATGTCCAACAAAATTCGGTTACTCGGTTCGGACACACCGTCAAAACGACGTGTTCCGGGAGGAATCCTTATTTGAAAGAATACTATACTCTTTCAAGTATATTAGAAACTTATTGCATAAGTATTTTCCATTACAGTCTTACCGTGACGGTTTAACACTTTAGTCGATCTGTTTGTCTATTTCGCGTCGAAACTTTAAAAGTTTCTGATTCGTGATTCAAAAGAAACACATAACCAAAATGTGATGCAACATCCGTAAAGGTCACGAAATATTCATATCCACCTCTAGCCTTGCTAGACATGGGCCCACTTGTTTCACTATGAACTAGGGCTAATAGATCGATGGCACTTACACTTTTACCAAGTAAAGGTGTTTTAGGCACTTTGCCCAATAAACTAGATTCGTAGACTTTATTTGAATGGAATCAAATCAGTCCTAGTACCCACTCTTCAAAAGTGTGGATATACGATTCTTGTTTAATTGTGTCCCAGACAACAATGCCACAAATTTGTTTCTTCTGATCAAATCAGTTTGAGCTATTTGTTTGTCATGTTATATTTTGAGATATATTTATATTCAAAATATAAATGCTGTTATTCACATCTAATGTGTTTATCTCAGTATCATCTTTATATAATAAAACACTTTAGTGTTCCAGAATATAAAGGTACATCCGCAACAGATTATACATTGATATAGAGATAATGTATCTAGTCAACTAGTTACATTATAACAGTTTCCTATTTTAGGTACATACCCGAGGGTAGTTCCTAAACTTATGTATCTACGATTAAAACAGCGACTTTCGTCCCGTTTCCAATTCGCAGATAAATCTCAATCTGAAGTCAGTATCCTGCTCATAGCAGATTCTGAACATCAGTCCATATATTTTATGTACCACACTAAGTATTTAAAATCTAATTTTAATACTAGTAGTGAACATAATGTTGACAAACATATTTGAAGTCAGAGCCTTGCTCATCTTCAATTCCTTCATGTCTGCCTTGTCCAAACGGCAGTCACGCTTCCGTGATCCCGTTTGCCACAATCTAGGCAGACATTTTAGGATATGTCCTTTATCTTCCCAGAAGATTATAATGATTTTGCCTTTGCCCTTTTCACACTCCAGAAGCCTTTGGCCAAGCCTTGGGTTTCTAGAATATCGAAGTAAGGTGTGCCTTGCGCTACTTGCCATATTGCAAAGTTTGACTTTGTCTCCTTGAGAATAATCATTAACTCTCCAAGAGTTTACTATTGCAATTTTGGTACTTCTAAGATCTATAAAGATCTATGAAGATCCTTAAATTTCTTTATCATACTTTAAGGATCTAATCCTTAGTTCTGATTCAGAAATTAAGGAGTCTACTGCGACATGCTTAATGGATTAAGCACTTAAGTTATCATCACATGATCTTCCAAAGATTATGCTCTACTGTTTCTTAACTTCGGGCTTTAGGCCTAATATGTTATTTTATCAAATAAAGTAACTTATTATTTTCCAGGACCATCCTGAAACTTTATTCCCAATTTGAAAATTAAAACAATAATTTAAATATTAGTCCAACTAACATTTAATTGATTTGACGAATGATATTTGTTTGAGCGCGTATGGCAAGTAATTAAACGAATATTGCAAATTCAATTCTTGCCTCCCACTATTTTCGACGAGCCTCTAACCCTCTATCGAGTACTCGGGAAATCGTGTTTCCTAGTGGGCTAGGATCCCGTTAAATATCACACAATCTTGACTTTGGCCAACAAATTGTATGATAATTAACTAGGTAGATCTCTAAGATCGATTGGATCCAATCCAATTCCTTGATCCGGTAGGGGGACTCCAAGTCCGAAACATATATCTTATATATGCCAATATATCCAATATATTGCCTAACCTTTTTCCTCTGAATCAACTAAGCCTTGGCTTTGGCATAACAAACTTAGTGATCCTAGTTAAGCGCGACCCATTGACCATGGAAAGCTTCGTAATCAATGTCGATGGACAAGAAGTGGTATTGACTTTGGCCAACAAACCACAACTTGGACAAGACACCGATATGGAACAAAGCTCTCGTGATTCAAACACATCATCGACGGAAAAAGGCCTTGACTTTGGCCAACAAGCCAATTCCAGTCTCGGATCTTGAGTGAGAATCACTCAATGGAAGGAAAAACGCTTAATATTTAGCGAGGGTTTTTCGCGTGCAAATTGGCAACAAATTTATTATCTTTGTTAAGGTCTCATTATCATACACCCTTAAACATGCATTCTAAACACATAATAAAGCACGTATAATAAAATAATAATGATATGCGGATGGATATCTTACATTGATCCTAGATCAAATCTCTCAATTTCTCTCTCCCGCTAGCACAAGTATTTGCTTCTACCCGTTACACTACACTTCTAAAGAAACCTCATTTGCATTGAGGGGAATAGGTGAGAAGAGAATACCAAGAATAAGGAGGTAATAAGGCTGGACACGCAGGTCCAATTAATAAATCAAATTTATAACAACAATTTCTAAAATTGCCCCACCCATCTAATATCCATCCGATATACATTATTCAAGCATCGCAACCATGTATTCACACAAGCATGATATCAATCAATCTAATCAAATTAATTAATCTGATAATTAGTGACCATCTAATGTTCAAACAATGATTTGATTTTGCTCGAGTCATACTCGTTTTGTGAATAAGTACTCAAAGTACGAATTCTCGAATTAAATTAAATTACGAAATTAAATCCAATTTAATATGTATTTAATTCTAATTCGCTATTTAATTCCAAATTAAATATTACACTTTATTAATGAACTTTTACGACTTAAATTCCAAATTTAATCGTAACGGGTCTCAAAGCCCGATTAACGTCCAACATTTATTTAATTAAAGTCCAATTGGCCTTTAATTAATTTCTTTAGGCGTGGACTTTTGGTCAAATCGGGTCAAACCGATAACCAAAGTCCAATCCGGGATTAACCCCATAAGCCTATAAATCAATTTAGGCCCATTAGGCCCAATTAAACTTTAAAGGTCTATTAGTCGCTTTTGGGCTTTATGGATGCGGTTTTGGGCCCAATTGGATCCAACCAATTTTTCCTAAACCCAACTTGGTACAACCAAGCCCAATTAGCCCAATTACAACACTTAAGCCCAATTTCACAAAATAGGCCCATTTAATTTAATTCCAAAAATTCCAAATTTCCCAATTAAATTATCTAAAGTGCATTACATAATTAATCACCCAAAGTAACATTTCTAAAACATCAATTTAAACAATTAATCATGCTCTTTAACATCAAATAGTGTCCAACACAATTTAACAAAAAATCAAACCCATATACATGCTAAGGCTCTCGGCAATTGAAGGGGATTTTGTCCGATTCGGTTTCAATCCAATTAATTCCACAATCGACATTAAATCAACATCCTCAATCGTTTCAAGTCATCCAATGATCAACGAAACAAAAAATTACCAAGAATTATGGCACTTGAACTCTCGGCCAAGCCATGAATATTTGGGAAATTTGTTCCAAACACAATTTCAACAAATTGATCCAATCAATCCTCAATTAAAACACATTTAAACATATCCATTCATCCAATTTCATAAATCATGCTCAAACACATTTTTACCCAAATTTTAAGGCATAATCAAATTTCATGCTTTTCAATCGCTCTGATACCATTGTTGGAGTTCTACGGCACCAATGATCGAATAATAAACATGAAACAAGTGTGAATACAATCACAGAGTTGTGAATACTCACATCGATCGGTTGAGCGACGCGACGACGAAAAAAAATCTGATTTCTGCCCACTGTCACAGCTCATGACAGTCCACCTTTTGTCCTCCTCCAAATTCGGCTTTGGATCATCTTCAAGGTAAGCTCCAAGCTTGTGTTGATTCCAAGCTCATGGGTGGACTTCCCTATCACCTTCGCATGTCTCTTGGAGTGCTAGCTCTTGATGATTTTGCCGCAAAATCATCACACTTTGCTTCTCATTTCCCTCTTGGCTCTCGGCAGTGAGCTGCCAAACCAGTGAAGAAAATTGCCCCTCCATGGGCGAGAGAGAGAGAAGAGTTTGAGAGAGAGAGATGAAAATGTGTATTGTTATTTTATTTCAAAAAACAAACTAAACTTATACCATTTTTCATTACAAAAGTCAAAGGAAAATAACAATTAAATGCCTTCCAACTACCACATCACTATTCACATCATTCAATCAAGTTGTCAAGTCACATCACTCAAAGTGACAAGTCGTCAAGTCACATCACTCAAAGTGACAAGTGATTTGACGCTTGAAGTGACTAGTTGTTTGACGATTGATGTGACTAATGATTTGACGCTTGATTTGACTTGCGTGCCACACTCGAATTCGAAATGCGAATGCGCTCGCAAACAATCCCGGGCTCGGGTTCGCTAATTCCAAATTAACAAATTTTCCGTTGCGACGCAATTAAATGATTATGCCTAGCGAAATCACTATTCTTGTCGCTTACAAATTAATTCTAAATTAACTCATTCGCCCGAATTAAAATCTAATTTTAATTCCGCGTCAAAATCCAATTTCGTATAATATATCGAATATATAATTTAATCGATTAATTCCAAATTAATCATTTTCTCTCTTTAAATGATATTTTATCCCAGATAAAATATCTCTGCAATTAATCCCATATTAATTTTCTCTCTCATCATTAATTAATCCCAGATTAATAAAAGTGTGAGTCATATGTCATCGGTTAATCTTTGGGAAGCGACCCATGAGATCCCTGGATATGTTGGCAGTAAATACGGTCGTCGAACTATCCGAACACGTAAGTACCTAGTACTACGTTTTTACCGATTTACAAGACAAGGTTGGCTTCTAGCAAAGCACCATGCCTACCCAATTCTCCAGAAATATCCTTATAGGAATATAAGGATCTATATCAGGCGTAGTATACGTAGTATTGCGTATCTCGATCCAGTATCGAATGTTCATATGCTAGGCCTGGGGCTGGAATTGTGTCTGCCCCGTACGAAGCACATATCGGATGTCTAGTAACTAGTCTCTATATCAGATAACTATGACCTAGTCATATTATCCTGATGACTGCAGTACTTAAGAGAACCGGTACCGTATCCTACGTGACCATCATCTCCATATGACTGGAGTGATACTTCCATCTTGACATCACACCCAACACACTACGATTCTCAATATACCCAGAAGAGGCGTATACAGAACATGTTAAAGTCCTAGACGACCATAACCAAAGTATATTGATTGTCGCAAGTATTAGCGGTGCAAGTCTCAGGTTAAGACCAAATACACCTACCCTGATTTCAGACTTCCATAGACACATAGTTATACTACCAATGGAATTCTGAGGGGGTCTATCCAGAGCGAAGCTGTTTCCCGTACCATCGGTAAAACACAACCTCATATTACACTTGCATGAGTATCCTATACCCATATATGAGAACTATCTCGTTATGCCCTCACAACGCGCACAAGTGTAATACTAGTCTTTTACGTATTTATCGATGTCCGATCTCGATAATACTCTGACTAGGGATATTTAATGATTTATCCTTCGTGGACTGATACTGTCTCATATCATTCTCAATCCAGGAACAAATCATGAGGACCTCCTATCATTTATACATCTAGGTGATCTAATCACAAATAATAAGAGTGCAATCTCATTTGTCATATAGTTAATTTGTACAACCACAACATGATCTGTACAACTAGTGACGTTATGGGTCATAATTGTCCAACAGCATGTGTTTATTTAATTTGATTAAATAAAGTAAATGCATATTTTGTTCGAAAATCCCCATTTAAATAAGGTTTTAAGAAAGTGACTAGTATTAGGAATACTTGTTTCTTCGTCCGTCTTGTCAGTACGGATGTAAATGTTTTCATGATGCTATGGCTGCAACGTGCCAAAGCTATGCAGTTATGGTTGAAAGTAGTTTATTTTCACCGGTAGAACTTATATGATAAGAGAAAAATTCAAATGAAAGTGGAAATCCTGAACGTGCCAAAGCTGTCAGGACTACATCGGTAGCTTTAGATTTTCATTGACAAGTTTAACCTTGATACGCCTCCTTGTGAATGTGCCAAAGGTGTCATAATGAGAAACGATCAGGACTTAACCTAGGAGTCACAGTAAGTGTGATTGGCAATGAGTTGTCTACCTAATGAATATACGAAGGCGAGAACGTGCCAAAGCTGTGAATCGAAATATATTCATGAGGTCCACTTCCCATTATGGAATTCAATTTAATTATTGAATTCTCATTTCCGTTGGGGATTATGGTATTACGTAAAGTAGTGGGAGGCACTGCTAGGTTAAAAATCCTTAACTTATGCGGTGTGTAATATTATGTAAATTGTCGCTTATGTTGTTCCTTATTCTATTAGTTTGATAGAATTAAACTTTTATCCACTGCATGCATATTATATATGTTTTCTGACTTCAATTATGGTTGCAGATTTCTAGAATAGGCTCTAGATTAGAATAGATAATGATATAATCTATCTAGACATAATAGTTTCTTATACAGTAAAGATTGACATGAATTGGTTCATGTCTCGAGATTCTTCACTGGCATTAAGAAAACCCCATTAGGTATTTGTTTATCTAATAATGACGTTTATTGGCTTTAGTGACATTCAGAGGTCACGTGTCAGACACTATTTATTTTTCGATTATTTGCAAATGTTGTAAATAATTTGAAAGTAAATAATAAAGCTAAAGAAAGAAGATACGTATAGTTGTGTATAGAAAATATTAATTTTCACAATACGACAATTGTAGATATTGGATATCAAATCTCCCGTCTATTTATTTAAAATATTATTGAATGATTGTTTCGATATTTGATATCAGAACTTGCAACTATTTGATAGTTACTTGTTCTTTGTAAACAGTTGTTACATATTTTAAATTGACTAGTAGTGTCATTAACGAATAGATAAACATTAAGAAAAATATTCGGTTGAGTAAATAACTTAGAACATTATTTTATGAGATTTTATCACTTAAGTATTGGATACATATTCCATATGGTAAATGATGGTACAATATTAGTGTTAAGGTTGGTGCTCAGATTGCCAATCTAGATCGTATTTATGTCCGATTCATAAATACAAGCAATTCTATTTTCCATAAATATTACTAATTCATTGGTAGCACCATTGTCTTTTATACGCTCATTCGATCTAATTACGATTAGTTATCTGATTACGATTAGATCGAAACTGAATCTGGTTCAGTGATACGTGTATATTAGACAAATACCCTAGGATTTACAATATATTGCGCAGTTACAACATAGTTTATAATTGATATTGGGAAGCGCACTATAAGATGTATATCCTTAAATAAAGTTCCTAGTCAAAATTTACTAACATGGTTCGGTTAGTAGAGATCTGCTGAGACCAGTACATGTCGTATATCGTGACTTGGTCCAATGGTTTATCCCAATGAACCATGAGTCTCAGGAGACTCGTATAGACATTTAGGTGTTTATTTGATAAGACACTGAATGACTCACTAAAGGTTTCCTAATAGATGGTACACCAACGTCAATAGGAACCTTCTCGAGTTTAGCGAGCATAGTGGTCATGCGACTTGAGATACCACAGTGGGATATATGAGTTATCCTCCACACTTTGATGGCAGTCACGTCAACGATCTATCCATGATCAGACCTCCGCCTGTTCGTTGGGTGTGGACTGATGCTCATGATATCCAGTGCGTATCAAGATAGGATCTGTCAGTTGTGTGTTCAGGGCATAGGCATCCTCACTTGTTTACGATCTAGTAAATCCTTGGTCGTGTAAAACTTTGGAAATTAGTTCCGAGTGTTATATAGAGATCGTAAATGAAAATTCGACTATATTATATCGAACGGGTTTGATGTTTTTATCTATACCCCAGGTATAATATGGATAGCCTGCGACGGAGGGATTATACGTATGCAATGACCTCAACTTGTATAGTTTAGCGAGATTGACCAGTGCAAACACACGCGTATAACGCAAACACATGTATCGTTCAAGTAGTATAAAAATATCGATCCCACGAGGATTTAATTCCTACTGTTGTTATTAATTTTTGAATCTATTTATTTACAAATATCTAATTAAAGGGAGAAGAGAATGATTGTTTGATTGGTTGAATGTGATTGTGGTTTTGCTAAATAAATAAATAAATAAAAAGACAAAAGAAAATACTAAGGAAAATAATAAAAAACACAAAGATCTAGGGTTGTGAATCATTCTAATATCTTTTAAAAGATGAAGTGATTATTTTATGTTTGTGTAATAAATCGGTTTACTAACCTGGAACACGAAATTATGCGAAAGCCTCTGTCGATGGTCAGACGCAAATACCCAGCTTAACCCAATTGAACCATATGTCTATGTCAACCAAATTATCTGGATTTATTAAGTTTGAGTTCCAATTATGGATACCCCCACCCGACAGGTATATGTCTATCCTATAAGGAAATCTATTAAAGGGTTATCTATCCTCAAGGAAGATCGTGGGCTATTAAGTCTAAGGCTGAAACCTAAAATTCCTTTGTCAAGTTTATTTTAGATTTACCACATCAATCTTATTGGTGATCAGACAACAAGAAGCATTGAGCTTAAGACTTAATAAGTAAACCTTTAAATTACCCAAACTATAAAATAACCCCTTATAAACCGGTGATATTAGAATTCATCACAACCCCAGATAACTAACACATAACTAGGGTTAGTAAAAACTTAAATAAAATAAAAGACATAAAGTAAAATGCTGAAAAATAAATTGCTGAAAAGTAAATGACGGAAAGTAAATGCTGAAAGTAAATTACTGAAAATTAAATGCTGAAAGTAAATTGCTGAAAAGTAAATGCTGAAAGTAAATTGCTGAAAAGTAAATGCTGAAAGTAAATTGCTGAAAAGTAAATAAAGTAAAAGTACAATAAAAGAAAATGCTGAGGTAAAAGGATCCACTTTTATTACTTCTATTTTAGATATCTCCTTTAATATAATATATTAACTTTGCATGATAATTACCAACCAGCCATATAGGCGGTATCCAGATTAAGTCAAATTAATAATTAATTACCAACCGACCAATCAGGCGGTATCCAGTTTAGTCAGGTTAAAACCAATTTAAATAATTACCAACCGACCAATATGGCGGTATCCTCGTTAAGTCGGGTTTTAACTAGTTTATATATTATAATTAAGGGAGATTAATCTAAATATTAGTAATAAAAGTTTTACCTTTTACCCCAGCAAAGGGGAGTTACCTCCTCATTACTGAAAAGTAAAAAATTGAAAATTAAAGAAAGAAAAGTACTGTGCGTAAAATTAAATTGCGGAAAGTAAAAACTGAAAACTAAAGAAAAGAAAGTGCAAAAGCGGAAATTAATTACTGAAAGCTGTAAATAAACAAACAAGATACAATCTTCTTAGTATTCTTAAGGAATTCCTTAGAATAAAGTATGAATTTTACAAATGAAATGGCTTGGTACTGAAAGCTGTAAATAAACAAACAAGATACAATCTTCTTAGTATTCTTAAGGAATTCCTTAGAAGAAAATATGAATTTTACAAATGAAATGGCTTGGTATTTATAGGCAAAATTTTACCTCCATCAAATCATCCACCAAATCAATTATTAATTGCTCCACTAATTGCTCCACCAATTTCTCCACCAAATCCATTATTAATTGCTCCACTAATCTCTTATCATGTTTGGTGATGATTTGATAATTTTTATTATTTATTTATTAATTTATTTTTTGCTTTGAAAATGATTGAAAGTGACTTTAATAATTACACACAACACACTTCTGGATGATTCATCAATTTCGGGCATGAAATCTTCAGAATTCGAAATTATGTTGTCTTTCAAAGCTGTAGATCTTTGAGTCTTCATTAATCTGGTACTTGAATCAGCTCAATCCGATATCGGAGTAAAAAGTTATGCCCAAAATACGACAGATGCACAAAACTGGAATTTCCAAAACTGCACTTCATTAAAACGCCCTTTCAAGTTTCCAATCTCCAAAATTAATATGTCAAGTCCAATTTTTGCTCTTATTTGACCCATATTTCGTCCTAAATGATTTCATTAAGTCCCAATATTATTTTATCTGCAAAATAAACTAAAACATATCAAAACGTTCATCAAACCCGAGAAACTAAAAATAATATTAAGTAAAAGGGGCGGTAAATATTGATATATATTCCGCTCATCACACCCCCAAACCTAAAATTTTGCTAGTCCTCGAGCAAAACAATAAAATAAAATACAATAAAAAATTAAAATTAAACTAAGCCATTTTCATAGGGATCACGGTTGCATTTAGCATATGCAACAAGCCTTTAAACCCCTAGGTGTCCCTAGTGGACCAGTTATAGTCTCGTGATGGCTTACATCAACGATACCCACAAACATTTTACAAAAGTAAAAAGATAATAAAACTAATGCACACAAAAGAAAAAAGACAAGAGAAAAGAGAATAAAGAAGTTAGTGACTAATCAGGTGAAACTTCTACTCCAAGTTACTAGTTGTTTTCTTTCTTTCTAATTATTGAATAAGTAAATTCTCCGATTATATTTACCATTCTCCATATGCATAGCCGACAAAATATTAATCAACTCATTTTTGCCCACAACAGTCACAAGTGCAGTTGAAAAGAGAGTAATATTTTTGTCCTAAAGTTTTATCAGAATTCACACTTTTTTGCAGCAATGGAATAATATTTCTGAAATTTTTTTTTTGATTTTTTTTAATCTTTTATTTATATACAATATCTTCTGTCTATGTAGCGAGTGTTGGGTCGGTGGCTCCCAAACCAGTTGGCTTTAGGGCACCGGGTGTTAAGACACCCCTACGGACTTAATTACTCAGACTTCAGATATATATAAATATATTTTGCAACATCCTTGATCCATGTAGCGAGCTTTGGGCCAGTGACTCCCAAACCAGTTGGTTTTAGGGCACTAGGTGTTAAAACACCCTTACAGACTTAATAACTCAGATCTCAGATGTTTTTTTTTTACTCCATCACTTTTTAAGATGCTTCCTCCAATTAAACTAGAGCACTGAATATTACAAACTTTTCAATTTTAGCTCATGTCCGTATGTTATTATGTATGTTGATAATATCTGCTAACTGAACATATGAAGATCCATTTTAGTCTGTTTTATGGAGAATTTACAAATTAAATAATTTAAAATGAAATAAACAAAAATTAACTTGTTCCGAAATAGGTTTGAGATACGTCTCAGGAGTGGAAACTCCTTACTCAGCTATCTCTTACCAATTTCACCCTTTTAGTCAAAATAAAAATGCAAAAACCCAAAATATTTTTTGTAATTTTTGAAAAATTTTCAATTTTTTTTTTGTTTTTTTTCGAAAAGTTTTGGACTAAAAATAAAAACAACACACAAACTAAAAATAAAGTACTGATCAACTAATTCCCTCCCCCAAACCTAAATGAGTCATTGTCCCCAATGTCTTAAACAGTAGAAGAAGAGTTTAGAAGATAATACCTGGTTAGCTGAAATTCTAGGAAATTAAAGGTTAAGATCCAGATTAATCCGACGCCTCTTACCACGATCGTCTTCAGACTAATTTATCTTTGAAAGGATAAGGTCAACTTGTGGTTCATTGGCTAAGAGTTGGTCAATTAGATCCGGAGCAGTTCTGGCAGTGAAGAGGAGTTCTTTCATAGGTTTTGACACGAACCCATTTCTCCGAGCATCATCAAGAAACACACAAAGAAAATCATAAAATCCTTCAACGTTGTACAGTCCAAGCGGTTTCTGATGTATGTTCAGGTTCGCCCAAGATAGCACAATAAAAATTTCCTCCAATGTACCCAAGCCACCTGGCAAAACAATAAAAGCACCAGAACGGTTAATCATTTCTACCAGTCGTTCAGACATACCTGGCACGATCAGTTCCTCTCCGTTTGATGGTTCAATAAGATTTGCCTATGGCAAGGGTTTTGGGATGATTCCCAAAACGTGACTGCCTCTTTCCTGTACAGCCTTTGAAACAATCCCCATAAGTCCAAGATTGCCCCCGCCATATATTAAGTGCATATTCCTTGCAGCTAAGACTCGACCCAATTCTTGTGCTGCTTCTACGTATTGTGGCTTAACACCAACACTACTACCACAAAACACACAGATGTTTTCAACTCGTCTTCTTGAAGTGGCTTCCATTTTTTATGTATTTCTTTCTCAACTTTGGATGCCTTCAAAAGTGAAATGACGGGCTGAATTTATAGTACCTGAAAAAGGGTGAGTAATAATAGCACTAGTATATTCCATATGACGTTTGTTTGCTAAACAACAAAAGAAATCGTGAAAGGTCAAAAAGTCTGGATCCTGTCTACGAAAATAAAGATAATTACAACATAAAAGCGAATCAAAGCAATAATTAAGGCAACAGAATTGTGTACGCAATACGCCACTCGTTTGGTATATAAATCCATTAGGATCCGTCTCAAGATTTCATTCCTTACTCAGCCATCGCTAATGAATTGGTTCTCATCTTTGTGATTGCCAAACACCATTCCTTCTGTCTTAAATCCATTAGGATCCGTCTCAGAAGAGAATGATTGTTTGATTGGTTGAATGTGATTGTGGTTTTGCTAAATAAATAAATAAATAAAAAGACAAAAGAAAATACTAAGGAAAATAACAAAAGACACAAAGATCTAGGGTTGTGAATCATTCTAATATCTTTTAAAAGATAAACTGATTATTTCATGTTTGTGTAATAAAGCCTCTGTCGATGGTCAGACGCAAATACCCAGTTTAACCCAATTGAACCATATGTCTATGTCAACCAAATTATCTGGATTCATTAAGTTTGAGTTCCAATTATGGATACCCCCACCCGACAGGTATATGTCTATCCTATAAGGAAATCTATTAAAGGGTTATCTATCCTCAAGGAAGATCGTGGGCTATTAAGTCTAAGGCTGAAACCTAAAATTCCTTTGTCAAGTTTATTTTAGATTTACCACATCAATCTTATTGGTGATCAGACAACAAGAAGCATTGAGCTTAAGACTTAATAAGTAAAGCTTTAAATTACCGAAACTATAAAATAACCTCTTATAAACCGGTGATATTAGAATTCATCACAACCCCAGATAACTAACACATAACTAGGGCTAGTAAAAACTTAAATAAAATAAAAGACATAAAGTAAAATGCTGAAATATAAATTACTGAAAAGTAAATGACGGAAAGTAAATGCTGAAAGTAAATTACTGAAAATTAAATACTGAAAGTAAATTGCTGAAAAGTAAATGCTGGAAGTAAATTGCTGAAAAGTAAATGCTGAAAGTAAATTGCTGAAAAGTAAATAAAGTAAAAGTACAATAAAAGAAAATTCTGAGGTAAAAGGATCCACTTTTATTACTTCTATTTTAGATATCTCTCTTAATATAATATACTAACTTTGCATGATAATTACCAACCAGACATATAGGCAGTATCCAGATTAAGTCAAATTAATAATTAATTACCAACCGACCAATCAGGCGGTATCCATTTTAGTCAGGTTAAAACCAATTTAAATAATTACCAACCGACCAATATGGCGGTATCCTCGTTAAGTCTGGTTTTAACTAGTTTATATATTATAATTAAGGGAGATTAATCTAAATATTAGTAATAAAAGTTTTACCTTTTACCCCAGCAAAGGGGAGTTACCTCCTCATTACTGAAAATTAAAAAACTGAAAATTAAAGAAATAAAAGTACTGTGCGTAAAAGTAAATTGCGGAAAGTAAAAACTGAAAAGTAAAGAAAAGAAAGTGCAAAAGCAGAAATTAATTACTGAAAGCTGTAAATAAACAAATAAGATACAATCTTCTTAGTATTATTAAGGAATTCCTTATAAGAAAGTATGAATTTTACAAATGAAATGGCTTGGTATTTATAGGCAAAATTTTGCCTCCATCAAATCATCCACCAAATCAATTATTAATTGCTCCACTAATTGCTCCACCAAATCCATTATTAATTGTTCCACTAATCTCTTATCATGTTTGGTGATGATTTGATAATTTTTATTATTTATTTATTAATTTATTTTTTGCTTTGAAAATTATTGAAAGTGACTTTAATAATTACACACAACACACTTCTGGATGGTTCATCAATTTCGGGTATGAAATCTTCTGAATTCGAAATTATTTTGTCTTTCAAAGCTGTATATCTTTGAGTCTTCATTAATCTGGAACTTGAATCAACTCAATCCGATATCGGAGTAAAAGGTTATTCTCAAAATACGACAGATGCACAAAATTGGAATTTCCAAAACTGCACTTCGTTAAAACGCCATTTCAAGAATCCAATCTCTAAAATTAATATGTCAAGTCCAATTTTTGCCCTTATTTGACCCATATTTCGTCCTAAATGATTTCATTAAGTCCCAATATTATTTTATCTGTAAAATAAACTAAAACATATCAAAAAGTTCATCAAACCCGAGAAACTAAATAAAATATTAAGTAAAATGGGCGGTAAATATTGATATATTTTCCGCTCATCAGAGATTATATGTGGTCGTCATAATCCATGAGTGGGTGGATTATGGACACTAAATTGGATCTCGTGATGGATAAACCTAAATTTAGAGAGTCCCACAATATGAAGGGTACTCGTTGAGCACTTGGCAACTCGATATGAATAATAATGATTATTCATTATACTTCACTGGATTAAGTGAGTTAATTCGGATCGTTTAATAGGTTAAACGATAACACATGCATTAGGGGATTTTGTCCGCTAATAATTATTGTGTATTTGTATTTGATACCTAATATTATTAGATACACAATAATTATTCATCAAAAGAGATTTTGACACATGCCATAAATATATGTATTTGTTATTTATTGTAAATAAAAATACTATATAATAATAATTACTTTAATTAATTATTTGGATATTTAATTGTTCAATTTTTGAATGATTAATTAGTAAACGTTTTCCATAATTAATATGGAATTTGTCCAATTATTATTTGGATACATGGCATGAATTCGTTAGGCTTAAATGTTCAAATATGATTCGTTACATTAAAACTTATCTTAATTAATTTGATTAATTTATCAAAAGGATAAAATTACCCTTTATAGTCTGCAATATGCAATTTTTAAAGTTAAAAATTTTCATCTTTCTCATTTATCACATCCATGGCCGACACTTGTGAGAAAAATTAGCCCTATGATTTGCTTCAACAAATCCAGGAAGAAAAGAAGGAAAATCAAGGAAAAAGGTTTGGGATTTCAAGTGATTAAAAGGTAATCTACTTAACCCTAAGCTTAGAAATTTGATTTCTTGTTTCTTGATGATTTATAATGGTTCTAGGGTTCCTTCAAATCTGAAAAATTAGGGCTTTAGGTTGTGGATTATGGATTGGTGTAACATCCCAGATTTTCGGGACTGTTATAGAAGATTCCCGGACCGATGTTATAGTCTCGGGAACAGGATGAAAATGAAGAATAAGAGCTCAAGCAATGTCACATGGGTCGGAATATTATAAAGTGGAGAGTTGTCGCGTCAGAAGACTAGTCGTCTCAAGAATCAGTTACGCGATATTTATTATACTCGTAAAGTTTACAGTTTTGGGCACGAAATTAGCAAAAGAACTACGATCGAGTCGATTCTTGAACCATCGCACTCGTTTTTCAGAGACGAACAACTTTCGTGTTGAACCGATTTCGAGAATCGCATTAGAAGGGCTTCGAAATGGTTGATTTCCGAAAATACCCTTCCTAGTGGGGGCATTTTAGTCATTTTCGGATTTTAGACATTTTTGTTGTTATTATTATTATTATCCAGCATTTACAAAAAAAAAATAATAGAAGAAAGAAGAAATACGAAGAGAGAGAGAAGAACACGTGATAGAGGGAGAAGAGGGAATCGGCGATGTGGACGGCCTCTGGTGGCCGACGGCGGCGCGCACCAGCGCCCTCTTGATCGTCCAGCCACGGCACAACTCGTGGTGGCCGATGATTTCACAGAAGACAACAGACGGCGGCGCAGGAAGGGAAGAAGAGCGCGGTTTTGAGGTTCCCGATCCCGGCTCGTCGGTTCATTTCATGGCCCGAGCCACCTACCAAATCGAAGCCCTCGACAAGTACTACGAGATGGTGGTGACGGTTTTCCCGATCCTTGCGTGGTGGCACGCAAAACGAGGAAAGAAGATTCGGATGAACAGTAAACCCACGATGAACAGTAGCCCTGATTGGAATTCCGATGACACCAGCGCGTTCGTATGGCCGATGGGAGTCCGAATATGGCCTCAGAATTTCGGTACGACTCTCTTTTTAGAATTTGTTATTTTAAAGTGTAACGATTTATATTCGGATGTTTCCGGTAGTTCCGTAGTTTAGCGAATTAGCAAGAAATAAATTGGATGTGTTTTAATATGTTTAAACAATAATTGTGGTAGAATCCGGGAAGAAACAGATGATAATTGATCGATCCGGTAGAATCAGAGAGGGTTCGTGTATTCCGTAAAAGTCCGCAGTTTAGTATAGATGAGTTGGAAGTTCTGCAAATAGCGGTTCTGACCCTGTGTTATTATTGTTTTGACAGATCGGATCCAGGTTAGGAGTGACCGCAAACCAGGTAAGTAACTCATGCTACGAATACTTAAGAGATTTAATGTTGTTCGACATTATTAATATAATAAAGTTGTATATGGTTATATGTATGAAACTTGTATATATATATAAAGATGAATGTAGGAAAAAGAGGCAAGTGTACTTATATATACATATAGATAAGAACAAGTAACTATAAGCATGTGTATGAGTAAAAGACAAGCATGAGCATATAGAGGTAAAGAGATATATATATATATATATATATATATATATATATACACGTATATAAATAGAAAGACATCAGTAAGCTTTAGATTGAAAAGTATAAGAATGACAAAGTATATGCGTATACAGGAAGCGAGAGTAAGTATTGATAAACCTAATATATTTGAGACTTAGGTTTGGGGGTTGTAGAAACTACACCCTAGGGTATGGGATTAAAGTTTAAAAGATGATAATTATAAGGAAGTAAGTATAAAGGTACAAGCGGGTAAATATTCACGGAGAAATAAGTAAGTACATATACATATTGTTTGTATGTATCTGATTAAGCATAATTAATAATTTTAGATATGCCTAAATGAGCTTATTGTTGAGACAAATGTTCTAGTATGCTTATAAATGATTAAAGAGTAATGGAAATGAATGAATAAGTAAAATTTTTATATGTATTAAGTCATACATTTATTTATAATGATCGATTGTGTGTGTATGAATATAAATTATGCATTATATTGTTTTGTGAGCCATCAGTAAGGTAAGTATAGAGGTAAGCCAAGTTATGATGATATAAATGTGTATAAGTATACTGAGAATAGTATAAACATATAGAATGTGAGACGATTTAAGATGTAAGCATATAAGGAATAGAATACATAGTTCATTACTTCGTATATATGCATAAACACGTGCATGAACATATGCATGAACATATGTGGTAGTATGGAATAAGCATATAATTAAACATGACTAGAGTAAAAGTAAGTATTAGAAATGAACATGCATAAGTCATTAGATTAAGGGAGTGCATGATCATGTCTATATACATACATGATAAAACAAGAAGAGTTTTGAAAATCAAAAGGTTTTACAGAAAAGTAACAGAGATTTTTAAAAGAGAGGTTTTTAGAAAAGTTTATACAGTTTTGAGATCCATATCATGGTTTTATGGTTTTCGGGGCATGAGGTAAAACCTCACCCCAGTATGTAACTTGAAATACAGTTCGGAATTGACGGATATTTTGGAGTTGATGGATATAGTAGCATGTGCACATGTGGAGGACTGAGGGGACGCTCTCAGATCCTCGAGCAGGACTAGGGGCTACAGGGTCCCGAAATCCTGATTTCAGAACTTGGTGGCTACACTGCCAGTTGAGTTATGGTCCTGGGTGTAGAGCTCTACGTTGCCAGTTGAGTGTTTGTCCTGGACGTAGGGTACCACCAGTTCTAGAGATGCCCAGTTGAGTGATGGTCCTAGGCATCGAGTACACCCAGTTGAGTGATGGTCCTGAGTGCAGAGCAGTTTTCAGTTTTTAGATTTTCAGTACACAGTTTTCAAATTTTCAGTGCCTAGATTTCAGAAACCAGATTATAGCACACAATTTTCAGAAACAGAGTTTAGAAACCATTTTTCATATTTCAGTTTTCAGTTTTCAGTTTTCAGATACAATTTACAGTTTTAAGATACAGCTTCCAGTTTTTAGATACAGATCCCAGTTTTCAAGTGTAGTTTTCAGTCTTCAGAGACAGTTTTCAGAAAGAGCTTTTCCAGAAAGAGAAAATAAAGTAATTTTCAGCAAAGAATTTTCAGAAAGAAACTTTAAGATAATAGTTTTTCAGAAAGAGTTTTCAAAGATTATCTTCTAAAAAGCATAGCATGTTAAAGTTTTATATAGCATACACGACGTGCATATGAATTATATATGCTAGTAATTCATCTGAGATGCATATAGTTGACATTGAAGTATGATAGCATGATTACATATATATATTTGTGATTGATACCTGTGTGTAATATGTGTTCACATGGAAGGAACAATTGGTAAGATATTAGCGTATGATCGTATGGTTTCATATACATGATTATATAGCTGATTTTAGTCTGTTGGATGTTTAATAGAAAGTATAAACAAGAAACATGATTAAGTTTATGTATAGTCGGGTAAAGAAGATAACTAAATTTATAACATGTTTGCTAAATGGATTGAGATAAAATAATAAGTCTAAATTTATCTTACATTGTGTGTCAAGTAAGCAGCTCAGGTTAATACAGATTAATAATTCAGATCTTGTTTGTTTTTGACGCTCAAGTTATGAGCATGGTTACTTACTGAGTCATTATGACTCACACCACCACAGTTTATAGTTTTGCAGGTTAGTAGCGGTTATTGAATCAGCGTGAATTCAGTGAAGACTTTGAAGATAGTGGATCGCCCCAACTGCAGTCAAGAGAGTTTTGAGTCCTGGGTCGAGTTATGGGTCCTCACGGCCCTTGTATTTGTATTTGCATTAGTACGTCATATGTAAGAGTTATGTAATAGTATAGTTTATTTTGAGTTCTGGCCGGAGGCCAAGTGATTTATTTATGTTCATTAAGTTCAGGCCTGAGGACTTGATGTTGAGATATCGGCCTGAGGCCGAGATTTGATGATTATGTTGTATATGGATGCTGGCTATAAGCCATGTTGCATGATGTTCTGCATACATCATGCCGAAATTTTGTTAGAATCAGAGGCTTATGGAGATGGGTCTTCCTGTCTCCTGTCGGTAGCATCCTGGCCTAGGCGGGATGTTACAATTGGAAGCTTGGATGCATATGTGAAGTTGATTTGGTATATTATTGTAATATTAGGCCAAATTAATCAATTGTGATGAGTTTCTATTCTAGAGTGTTGTGACCACTATTATGGCACCTATAATTGTTCTTGAGTGCTTCAGGTGTGGTGACTTTGATTGGTGTTATGGATTAATTGGATTAATCTTGAAATTTGGATTTAAAGCATGAAAAATGATAAATTTTGGTTATGGATAAGATCTGCCCAAACTGGAAATTATGTGAATATTTTTGATGTTATATGAATGTAATGGATGTATTTTGGGAGTTGGAACAATTGCCGGAATGTGTTTCAGAGTTGAAATAAGCGAAAAACGGCGAAAAACGGCGTTACCTGGTGACTTTTGAGTCTACCGGGTGACGGATGCCCAAACAGTGAATCCATCACTGTTCGGGCAGCCCATGAACTGCCCCGACACTATTGGGGCTGACCTGGGTAGTTCCCATAATTGTCGGGTGGTCGGTTCAGTCAAAAATGCATTTTGCGTCATTTTACGAAAAAAAATTTTCGTCAAAGTTTCGCGAAGTTTCTTTTGAATCTATATTAATATTTGATATTGAATAAATTGGATTAGGTGAAATATGAATAAATTATTCATATTAGATATTGAAAAATTTATTTGGTATTTTGAAAAAGTTTTAAAATACGATTTCGCCCAACCCGCGCTTTCGCCGCGCCCATCGCCCGAAACCCAAACAATTAGACCACACCACATATCCTTATCCATTTAACGAATATTGTATTCGAGAAGGTGACTAAATCTCATTTAACCAATGATTGTATTTGATAGAATATCTTTTCTATAATCTCGAGTAATAAAATTATTTATTACTTAGAGTGTTACATTGAATGTTGACTATTGTAGAAAAAACTTGACTTATTGAAGTCAAATGCGGTGATAAATTGTAAATGGAACTAGATAATTAATAACATGAAAATACCCTTTATTACTTCCATATAAGTGCTATAGGATGTTAGAATAATTCGTAAAGTATTTGATACTTAATGGTTCTGTTTTTTTCTTCTCGAAGAAAATTATCCTATAACTTATAGTGGGAACGGTATTTGATATTGATTCCGAAAATTAACATTAAACCATAGATCTAAGATTGTTCATAGCTTACTACGATCAAGTTTGGAACTTGATTGAGCTTTCATTATGAGTCGTTCATAAATGTGCCAATGGTTTACGCAACAAAAGTACAATGAGCTTATTAAAGGTTTGACCTTTATAGTATGACAGTGAGAAAATTTATACTCAGTAATCTATTATAGATTCTGAGGAAACTTGTCTCTAGTCACACTGATTGAATAATTTAAGATCTGTTGGTTAATGATGATATTAAATTGTACATTTTAGCTAAAGAATACAAAGTGGCGTTTCTGAATGGTTTCTTCAGATAAGAGATCCATTGTGATTTCTTAGTTTGAAGAGTTCATTTTGGAATGGCCCTGGAGTTTGTATTATGCTAAGATTACAATTTAGTATATTAACTTATAGAGCCTATTGTAGACTCGGGTGAGCTTCTGAAAATTTGTGTTTTCTAATTTTGATATCAGTCAGGTTGTCTGATTTTATCAAAACATAAAGAATACATATGAGATAGAAGGGTTAGTGGGAGCGTATAAATTGCTTTCTAGTATTTTACATCAAAATGACATTATCATTATTAAGGTAATAATGAGATGTTTATAAGGTAAAAGGTTTACCTGATTCTTATTTTCTCCATGAAAACAGTGGGAGTGGTCTTTATTATATTCGATATAAAGTTTTATATATGATATAAATGTAACGACCAGTAGATTTTACTATGGTATGCAACTATACTGCTACGTACGGGACGAAGACGCATAAAATAAAATATGTTGAGACTAAATATACTCATGGAATGACTATGGGGACAATCGGTAAATACCTCGAAATCCTGGGATAAGACTGTACAGTTTTACTTTTTGGACGGCCCGTGCTATTTGGGGCATAACGTTTTTATAAACTTAGATTTTTATGAATTTTATATCGTCGAAAATCTGAGATCAATACCTACAACATCCATGTTGAATATTTTCCCAAATTTAGACGAGAACTTGATCAAAAACGTAAGTCAAAATTTCAAATGAATAGTAATTTTGGGGTCAAAGTGGAAAAGTCTCAAATTTTCTTCATTTTATACATTCTTCTACAACTTTCTTAATATCATTTGGGAGAAGAAGAAGAAGAAGAAGAGAAGGAAGAAGAAGAAGAAGAAGAAGAAGAAGAAGAAGAAGAAGAAGAAGAGAAGAAGAAGAAGAAGAAGAAGAAGAAGAAGAAGAGGAAGAAGAAGAAGAAGAAGAAGAAGAAGAAGAAGAAGAAGAAGAATAAGAAGAAGAAGAAGAAGAAAAGAAGAAGAAGAGAGAGAAATGAAGAAGAAAAGGAAGAAAAGAAGCTTAGCAATCCTTGAGAAGTTTAGGAAGTGAAGAAATCAAGAGGAAGAGGTAAGAAACCCAAAACCCAAATTTTACTTAAACGATGAATTTGATGATTTGATGCTTGTATTATGTTGGGAACATGAATGTGATAATGATTGTATGATTTCTTTGTTTTGAAACAATGGAAATGTTGATAAACCCCAAATTTGCTAAGTTTGGGTATGATATGGTAAAGTTTGTAATATAGATTGGAAGTTGAATTGATTGATAAATTTGGGGGTTTGAGGTATGTTAAAATGAGTGAAAGATGATGTATTGAATATTAGTTTTAGTATGGAAGTAAAGAAATGGGTTGTGGAGTTGAATGATTGAATTTGGAAAGTTTAAAGATTGATTTAAGTATAATGATTTTAAGGTTTAATGAGTAGTTTATGATTATAATATGGTTGTTTAGGATGTGTGGAGTTGATGTAGATTGATGGATTGTGTGTTAGAAATGTCGTGGAAGCCTTGGGGATGTTATTGGCTGAAAATCGCATAACAACCAGGAAAATGCATAAACCTGTGAAACAGGTCTGCGTCACGACGCCGGAAGAACCTTGCATCACGACGCTTGATGAAATTCATGGACAGTTTCTGGGTGATGCGCAGGACCCTTGCGTCACGACGCGGATATAAAATTCGGTCAAATTGATTTTAAATCATTCTAGTTCCACCCCATCGTGTTAGAAGCCGCCCTAAGAATCTCGTATCAGTATGTTATTGCATAGTACATCATTATATGAGTATTTGAATGGATAAATTTAGTTTATAGCGGAATATATTCCCCAACCTAGTGCTAACCAAGGTTGTCAAATTCAGATTGTCACAGGAACCAGATATTTCCTTCAGCAAGCGAGTGCCAGCCAGTTTAAGCACAGTGAGTGGACCTCTTTTCTTTGATTGGTTTTTTTTATTATGTTTTGATATCAGACTTATTTCTTTTTTTTTTTTTATACCTTGGGGCGTTAGATTTCTTTTATCACTATTATTTCATGAAACTTATTCTTTAAGTTATGTTTTACACATAAAAGTTTTCAAAGCATGATTTTATATTTTTCGGGGCATGAGGGAAAAACTCACCCCAGT
Organism: Zanthoxylum bungeanum; assembly: GCA_019454045.1. NCBI lineage: Eukaryota > Viridiplantae > Streptophyta > Magnoliopsida > Sapindales > Rutaceae > Zanthoxylum > Zanthoxylum bungeanum. The sequence continues at coordinate 70,365 of SKCR01049501.1, read as the reverse complement.
ATGTAACTTGAGATACAATTGGAATTGATGGATACAGAGGACATGTGCACATATATAGGACTAGGGGGACGGCGATACGTAACGCCCCTAGATCCTAGTTTCAGAGCCAGGATGACGGCATAGGTTCGTGTACCTGGACTGTAGTTCAGAGCTTGGGTGGTAGCATAGATCCGAACCCCCGTTCTAGATTATGGCTTGGGGGACGACGATACGTAACCCCCAAGACCACCAGTTTCAGAGACGAGCAGTTGAGTCATTTTCCTGGGCGTAGAGCTGTAGTAAACGATTTCCTTGAGCGGCATAAGCGTCTTAGGCTCACAAATCGAACTTGAAAATTTTTATTGCTCTTCCCTTCCTTTTGCCGAATGGAACCTGCAAGTATACTGAAATTTCGCTTCTGTTTTTGACAAAATTTAAGCCTCGAAACAGCCCCCAAACAGCAGCTCAAAACCGGACTGTTTTAGTACCCGATATGCGCCCAGCTCACTGCCCAAACAGGCCTTACTGCCGTGAGTCAGTAGAGATGATTCTGGTCTGATTTTTCACTCTAAATTTATCCCCAACACAGCCCCAAAATGTCCCGAAGTGTTTCCCAAAATTCTGGATTAAATATAATTCAAACCGAACCCCGTTACTCTTGTGAAAGGTGCGGCAATGACAACAATGAGACACCTCACTGCCGTGAGATGTAATAGATGAAGAGAATGATTTTGGTTCAACGCCACATGGTATTTCGTACTATGTCTGACAACCAACGGAAACAAGTGTGGGCTTGACTCACACAAATTAAATCCCTAACCACTTTAGAGATTTTTGTCACAAGCAATTTTTTTTTTCTTTTTCTTCTTTTTAGTTTCTCAACTTTTGAGAGAATAAAGAAGATGAAGAAAGGTGGCTAGGTTTGCATATGAGAGGCTTAGCAAAAGAAAAATCATATTTTTCTTTTTATACTTAGGGTTTAATTTTACCAAATAAAACAAAACCTTAAGCCATCCTCCATCTCAAATTTTCGGCCAATGCATCCAAAATTATTAATTTTGAAACTCCAATATTAACTTTCCATAAAGCTAATATATGTTACAAAACTAAATATTTAAATAATCTTTTGAAACTTATAACTTCTAAAATAATACCAAGGATTATTAGTTTCCAAAATAAACAAATCATTTCCCCTTACATCATCAAGAATTCGGCCACCATAGGAATAAAAGAAAGAATTTTGTAACATCAACCATTTAATTCCATGATTAAAATATATGTTACAAAATCAAAGAGTTACTACCTTTCATAAAGGTGTAACTTCCAAATTTAATCCAAGGGTTTCCAAAACCCAAATTTGGAATTCCAATATTAGCCTTCATTTAAATTATATTAAATATAATTTAACAATAAATAATTATAATATAATTATTTATTATATAAACCATATACTAACTTTTAATATATAGTTCCAGATGTGATAAATAATATTATTAATCATATTAATAATATTTATACATATGTGAGTATATAATTGGACCATCCAATTATATTAAATCCGCTATAGTAAATTGAGCTAGCACGGGGACCAAATGGACCTACGATTGTTACATATTTTAAAACGACTAGTGGTGTCATTAACGAATGCATAAACATTAAGAAAAATATTCGGTTAAGTAAATAACTTAGAACATTGTTTTATGAGATTTTATCATTTAAGTATTGGATACTTATTCCATAAGGTAAAAGATGGTCTGATACCAGATCACACCACATATCCTTATCCATTTAATGAATATTGTATTCGGGAAGGTGATTAAGTCTCATTTAACCAATGACTGTCATTGGAACGGAAAATTTATTAAATTAATACATTAGATGTATGTAATTTAATGAATTATAAATTGCTAAAGGTAGTTTTCTTTACTTCGTAACTTAGTCGATGAAATGTCGTGACTTAGTTACGTGTTTTTGATGAAATGCGGATAGAATATTTTAACTGGTTCAAAGATATTCCATCTGAAGTTTTGAAAATTGTATCTTTAAAATTCATCTTGAGTCTTTGAATTGTTCAAAGATGTTTGATACGATCAAATATATGAATTAATGACAATTTGTTCTAAGGTTATTCGAAGAATATAATTCTAACATCAATATTATTCTTCCACGATTCCATATTGATGGAATTGGTTAGTGGAAGAAATCAGATCTTATATGATTTGATTCGTTTGATATTGAGAGTTACCGAATTAGTTTCAATACTTTTGGGGATATGCTGTAGTAACACTAATTCATCATTTTAATTAATGTTCCCTTAGTTTCTACAGTTACGTATATGATGTATATAAGTAGAAAATTTGAATCTTGAAATGTTTGAGATTTGAATCTTTCTTTTGTATAATGGCTTATATAATCGATAATACTTGCGCCTTGGAGGTACGAGTATAAGTTTATCATTTATTTTATTTTATAGAATATTGTATTCTCTTTGATAGAATATCTTTTCTACGATCCCGAGTAATAAAATTGTTTATTACTTAGTGTGTAACATTGGATGTTGACTATTGTAGAAAAGACTTGACTTATTGAAGTCAAATATGATGATAAACAATAAATGGAACTACATAATTAATAAGATGAAAATACCATTTTATTACTTCCATATAAGTTCAATAGGATAACAAAATCATTTGCAAAGTATTTGATACTTAATGGTTCTGTTTTTTTCTTATTGAAGAAAATTATCCTATAACTTATAGTGGGAGCGATATTTGATATCGATTCTAGAAATAAGTATTAGACCATAGATCTTAGATTGTTCATAGCTTACTACGATCAGTTTTGGAACTTGATTGAGCTTTTATTATGAATCGTTCATAAAATATGCGAATGGTTTACACAGCAAAAGCAAAATGAGTTTATTAAAGATTTGACCTTTACAGTATGACAGTGAGAAAAGTTATACTCAGCAATCTATTATAGATTATGATGAAACTTGTCTCTAGTCGCACTGACTGAATAATTTAAGATCTGTTGGTTAATGATGATATTAAATTGTACATTTTAGCTAAAAGAATACAAAATGGCGTTTCTGAATGGCTTCTCCAGATAAAAGATCCATTGTGACTTCTTAGTTTGAATAGTTCATTTTGGAATGGCTCTGGAGTTTGTATTATGCTAAGATTATAATTTAGTATATTAGCTTATAGAGCCTATTGTAGACTGATATGAGCTTTCTGGAAATTTGTGTTTTCTAATTTTGATATCAGTCAGATTGTCTGATTTTATCAAAGCATAGAGAATACATATGAGATAGAAGGGTTAGTGGGAGCGTAAAAATTTCTTTCTAGTATTTTACATCATAATGACATTGTCATTATTAATGTAATAATGAGATGTTTCTGAGGTAAAAAGGTTTACCTCAGTCTTATTTTCTCCATGAAAGCAGTGAGATCGGTCTCAATTATATTTGATATAAAATTTTATATAAGATATAAAACTAAGAGACTTGTGAGATACTTTTGGACGCAACAAGACTATCTGTATGACAGTTAGTATAACTGTTTGACAGTTAGTGTGTGTCTTATGTATAGATTCATCTTTCATAAATGATAATTCCTTTTTTCGAAATAGATATTGATTAGAATGTCTAATCAATCTTAGGCATCATAGGATGATGGCATAATGAATACTATATTGAGTGCGATTAGAGATATCAATTTAATCGTAATTGTTACAAGTTATTTTGATATCCTCTATACCATAAGATGGGTCTTAAAACATGTTCTTTATTATCTTTGAGATATTAAGAATGAGTTTCTTATTAATGGAGAATATAGTTTGCAACCATTAGGGTTAGATTAGTTTTGAGTCTAGTTATGACGTTAGACAGTCTACGTCATAAAGAGTCAGAAAAGATGCAGTGAGAGTGTCACATATGATTCTACTGTATTAGTGGAATTAGTTGCAACTTATGAAGTATTGACTTATGAAGTTGCATAGTGACTTCGTAGATTAGAAATTTGTTATTAGTGTTGTGTTTGCGGTTGTCTACATAGTATTTTAGATTTGATCCGTAAATACTTAGACAACTTAGTAGCTAAAGCACAATGTTGATATGGCATCTGAGTCATATTGATGTAGAACTTAGTTTCTACAAAATATGAATGATGCTTTCTAAGGAAAATGATTGTGTGTGTTGGACAAACAAAATATATCATAGCGGGCTTACTTGTTGTTACCTACCTCTTGAGCACTAGGTGACTATACTGAACTGGTTCTCATCTCTAGTTGTACCGATCTGGTTCTCATCTCTAACTATACTGATCTGGTTCTCATCTCTAATCATCTGGCCTCACAAGGGCCCTATACTGATACTATCTAATTTATGCGAGTTCTTTAATCTAAAAAGGTCGCAAAAGTACTAAAATTAATCTCCTCCCATACGGAGATAGCTAATCTATGCACGTCAATTGAGTTACCTTTGGAGTCATATTCAAGCAAGCAAGGCACTGAATAAAGAAATTATTATCATATTAATCAATCATAGAAAGTACATACAAAGACCTACGTAGTCTTTACAAAATTGAAGACAATCTCTGACAGTCGGATCCCCACAGTTGCAGTCACTAACTTCTAAACTATGTTGATAACATACATGAACCAATAATATGCATGCGGAGGAATACTAATGTGTGCATGGGGTTGTGATTACGTGGCCTGTGCGTGAAAGAGGAGAGAAGTGAGTGGAGGGTTTGCTTGTTCTCGACGTGGGCTGCTCGGGCTGACTTTGGTAATGGTTTATAGTTTATTCACGCTGATTGTGATTGGCTGAGGGTTGTGTGTGTGTTTTAATATGTAGTCTGTGTAGTTTTTGTGGCTTATGGGTTTTGTTGCTTTGTTGTTTATTCTCGGCCTGACATTGTATGAAGCATGGCTAATTTGAGAGGTCGTGAGGGCTTTGATTGTTGAAGGGCAAGCATGAACTGTGTGTTGAGTGTGAGGTGTGGTCTTGGCAGTGCGAAGGGTGAGTCAAGGGGCTGGTGTGAGTGGTTCTGTGGTTGCTACGTGAAGGATGAAGGATGGGGAAGGGGTGTCAAGGTCGTGTGGGTGTCTGTTTTTTGGTGAGGCCGCGTGAGAGTGATTAGGGTTTTTTGTGTGTGTGCCGTGAAAGAGAGAGAGGGTTGAAAGAGTGTTTTTCTTGTTATTGCCGTTAATGAGCTCTAGGGTTCAAAGTTTTGGTTTGTGTGTCCTTTTATAAGAGTGGGTTAGTGTTCTCCTAGTATGGGTAGGAGACAAAGATTGTGCAATAATGGGGAATATTTAATTAGTTTATTATAAGGAAAGGATTTGTTTAATTGGGAAGGTGATTTATTTAGTTTAGGAGAGGGATTTATTTGATTTATTTAATTTGGAATGTGATTTATTTAATTTGGAATGTGAATTATTTAATTTAGGAATGGGGATTTGATTTGATTTGATTTGATTTGATTTGTTTTAATTTAATTGGATGTGATTTAATTTAGACATGTGTTTTAAATGTTTTAATTATTTTGGATTGGGCTTGTGGGCTTGGTTCTTTGGGCTTGGGCCTGTGGCTTGGTGGTGTGTGGGCTTAGTGTGTGGCTTGGTGTGGGATGCGGGGATTTTTGGGTCGAGTCTAACAGTTAAAACAAAGATTAATCGAGAGAACCCGAGGCTAAGCAAACGAATGAAATCTAGCAAGGTATTGAGTTTTCCCTTCCGCTGTCCGTTTCCCGCGACTTCCGCAACTTAAAGGGTATTGCCTCCATATGAGGCTCATCATCGGGTCTTATGTAAAAATGTAGTGCCTACAGTCGCCCCCACTTTGATGGGACTTGTGCAGTGTGTGACAGTGATAATCTTATCAAATTTATACAATACATTTTTACTTACCTGGCTCGCCAGCTGCTGCCTGACTTGCCTGTTTCTTCGAATTGAGTTGACATGGTGGTAAGGTGCTTTGACCCCAAGGTTCACCCCTGTAAGATGCTGAAATCTATAGGAATCACTACCGGACTAAGCTGATATGATGGCGAGGTGCTTTTGACCCATGGGCTTTATTCCCGAACCATCTGTGGGCTTTGTTCCCGATTTGTGCTGAGTGAGGGCTTTATTTCCTGGGCCTTATTCCTGAACCACCTGTGGGCTTTGTTCCCGAGCTGTATTGAATGTGGGCTTTCTTCCCGAATTGTGTTGAATGTGGGCTTTGTTCCTAAGCTGTACTGAATGTGGGCTTTATTCCCGAACTGTACTGATTGTGGTCTTTGTTCCCTGGGCTTTGTTCCCATTTTGTGCTGAGTGTGGGCTTTATTCCCGAAACTGTTACTGTGTGGTGGTCCATTCCTGATCCATGCTCCGTTCCCGGGGCGCCATTCTCAACATGCTAGACCTCATTCCTGAGGCGTCGTTGATGTGATAGTTATGGTCCCCTTCCGAACCATGCTCCATTCCCGGAGCGCCATTCCCGGCATGCTAAACCTCATTCCCAAGGTGTCACGGTTGTGATAGTTGTGGTCCCCTCCCGAAACTTGCTACATTCCCGAAGTGCCATTCCCGGCATGCTAAACACATTTCCGAGGTGTCGCGGTTGTGATAGTTGTGGTCCCTTTCTGAACCATGCTCCATTCCCGGAGTGTCATTCCCGGCATGCTTAACCTCATTCCCGAGGCATCGCTGATGTGATGGCTTATTCCCGAACCCTGATCCATTCCCGGCATGCTAAACCTCATTCCCGAGGTTATGCTCCATTCCCGGAGTGCCATTCCTGGCTTGCTAATCCTCATTCCCAATGAGTTGCTGATAATGTGGGCCTCGACACTGGGATTCATTCATGAAACTGCAGATAATGTGGGCCTCGACCCTGGGATTCATTTCTGGTTCTGCTGATGATGTGGGCCTCGACCCTGGGATTCATTCCCGAAACTACTGATCATGTGGGCCTCGACCCTGGGATTCATTCATGAAACTACTGATCATGTGGGCCTCGACCCTGGGATTTATTCCCGAAACTGCTGATAGTGTGGGCCTCGACCCTTAGATTCATTCCCGATAATGCTGATGATGTGGTTCTTGACCCTGGGATTCATTCCCCATACTGCCGACAATATGGGCCTCGACCCTGGGATTCATTCCCGAAACTGCTAATAATGTGGGCCTCGACCCTGGGATTCATTCCCGAAACCACTGATAATGTGGGCCTCGACCCTGGGATTCATTCCTGAAAACACTGATAATGTGGGCCTCGACTCTAGGATTCATTCCCGATGCTGCTGATAATATAGGCCTCGACCCTGGGATTCCTTCCCGAAACTGCTGATAATGTGGGCCTCGACCCTAGGATTCATTCCCGATACTACTGATGATGTGGGCCTCGACCCTAGGATTCATTCCCGAAACTTCTAATAATGTGGGCCTCGACCCTGGGATTCATTCCCGATACTGCTGATGATGCGGGCCTCGACCCTGGGATTCATTCCCGAAACTGCTGATAATGTGGGCCTCGACCATGTGATTCATTCCCAAAAATGCTGATAATGTGGGCCTTAACCATGGGATTCATTCCCGAAACTGCTGATAATGTGCGCCTCGACCCTGGGATTCATTCCCGAAACTGCTGAGAGTGTGGACATCGACCCTGGGATTCATTTCCCATACTGCTGATAATGTGGGCCTCGACCATGGGATTCATTCCTGAAACTACTGATAATGTGGGCCTCGACCCTGGGATTTATTCCCGAAACCACTGATAATGTGGGCATCGACCCTGGGATTCATTCCCGATGCTGCTGATAATGTGGGCCTCGACCCTGGGATTCGTTCCCGAATCTACTGATAATGTGGGCCTCGACCCTGGGATTCATTCCCGAAACTGCTTATCTTTGTCGCGTTTTCATTTTCTTCAAAACCTGTGAAAAAAACAAGACAAAGATCGTGTGCATGTGACGTGTATGCATGTATGCATGGATGTATTTCCTATTCCGATGGGTTAGGCCTTGTTGGTGCCATTCACCTACAAATATTTTTGGTCGCCCCATGGGCATGCTTACAGTTTCCTTTTTCCAGTTCTCTTCTGGGGATTGATTAGTTCTCTTTGGTCCCATGACTCAAGATCTCGTTGTGTCCCTTATTCGCGAGGTGGTAGACTGGTCGCCCCTAGACTCGGTGATGAGTGGTAATTATATCACTATTTCCCACTCATTTAACCTAATATTTTGTATAGTTTCTTGAGTTTTGTGAATATTTTGATGTGTTTTGTGTTATTTCTTTGATAAATAAAGTTTCAGGACTCTCTGGAGGTGATTTGGGGCCAAAATAGTGAAAAACTGACAAAAGGGCATTTTCATCATTTCACGCGTCGCGACGCCTAAAGTGCGCCGATCCATGCTAACGTGCGCTGGGTCCACATGTCAGAATCTGAGATGTTTGACTTTGCTAACGTGCACCGTGCCACATGTCCCCATCACAGCTAATCTGCTAACGTGTTCCGTGCCACATGTCATCATCATACGGTGCCGACAAACGCCATCGCCATATATCGCCACGTGTCACTCCACGTGTCATCAACGTCATCATCCACATCACCAGTTGACCAAGTCAACTTGCCACGTCACCGCCATGTCATCATCAGCGAATCACAGCGTGCCACATGTCATCATTCTATGGTGCCGACAATCAATATCGCCACGTCATCATAATCATTAAGTTGCCAGCCGCCTTGCCATATGTCACTTTATCATCTTATCCGAAATGCCACGTGTCAAATAAGAATCTGAAGCCGACGAACCAGAAGTCGACACGTGTCGCATCGCGAGGCGCAAAGCCTTATGCGTCGCGACGCCCGAAGCCTATAAATTCAGCTCGAGGTTTCAGTTGTAGATGTACCTTCTAATCTGAATTCTCTGATGTAAATAGAGAGTTTTCTATCTAGTTTCTTTTAAATTTCAGTTTTGTAATTAATTTTAATTACGTTCTCTAATAATAGTAATTTACTTTCTTTACTTTTACAGTTTTTACTATTCAACCATGAGAAGGTAACTTCCCCCCGCTAGGGTGAAAGGTAATTCTTTTACTATTGCTATTTAGATTAATCTCCCATAATTATAATATATTCACTATTTAAAATTTGACTTAAAAAGGATACCGCTATATTTTAAGGTTGGTGATTCATTTTAAATTGGTTTAAACCTGACTAAGCAAGGATACCGCCAGATTGGTCAGTTGGTAATTAAATTTTCTTACCGCTTATATGGCAGGTTTATTTTGGTTTCGCCTTTATGACTGGTTGGACTTAATTTGACTTAATCAGGTTACCGCCTATATGGCTGGTTGGTGAAATCATCACAAGTTAATATATTATATTAAGGGAGATATCTAAATAGTAAATAGTAAAAGTTGATAATTTTACCTTAGCATTTTATTTTATTGTAATTTACTTTTCAGCTTTTACTTTACCGCAATTACTTTTTAGCATTTTTACTTTATGTCTTTTACTAGCCGTGGTTATGTGTCGTAACTAAGTTAGTTATCTGGGGTTGTGATGAATTCTAATAATACCGGTTTATAAGGGGTTATTTTATAGTTTGAGTAATTTAAAGGTTTACTTATTAAGTCTTAAGTTTAATGCGTCTTGTTAATTGGCCATTAATAAAGATTGATCTGCTAAATCTAAAATAAACTTACAAAGGAATTTTAGGTTTCAGCCTTAGACTTAATAGCCCACGATCTTCTTTGAGGTAGATAACCCTTTAATAGATTTCCTTACAGGTTAGACATATACATGTCGGGCGGGAGTAGCCATAATTGGAACTTAAACTTAATGAATCCAGGTAATTTGGTTGACATAGACATATGGTTCAATTGAGTTATACTGTGTATTTGCGTCTGACCATCGACAGAGGCTTTCGCATAATTTAGTGTTCCAGGTTAGTAAACTGACATATTACACAAACATAAAATAACCACTTCATTTTTAATTAGATATTAGAAGAAATCACAACCCTGGATAGTTTTATTAATTTGAATTTTCCTCAACCTACATTCATGCAATTTTATTTACTTATTTTTAAATTTAGAATCATCAACATTTCAAATCAATCAATCAACCTGTTAGATACTAGTAATCATTTGACCTCATAAAATTAATAGATTAGGTATTAAGTACTCGTGGGATCGATACTTTTTATACTACTTGAACGATACGTGCGCTTACGTTATACGCGTGTGATTACGCACCAGTCATGTTTTTGATGCCGTTGCCGGGGACTTATTTTCTTTCACTATTAGTTTTGAGGTTAAATACCTTTACTTGTATATAATTTCTTTTTACTTGTTGTTTTTGTTTTCTTGTGTTTCAGGTTCTCAGATCCTTCTTGAGACGAACCAGAAGCTTTGAACTTCAACCGTTTGACCCAGAGATTGAAAGAACCATCAGACAGTTGAGAAGGGAAAGGCGAGAAGGCCAAGAAGCAATTGTTAACATGGAACCTGAACATTTGGAGGTTGCACCACCAATTCCCATTCGAGACAGAACCATTCTGGTGCTTGACAGACTCATTTCATGTATTGTACTTCCTCCCTTACCAGAAAATGAGGGTGACATCAAAACATGCATTCAGATGAATCAGAAGTCAGTTCAGTTTGGGGGGAATTCAACTGAAGATCCTAATGCCCACATCAGCAACTTCCTGGAAGTTTGCGGAACTTTCAATTACAACCGAGAAGCTGAAGAAGCAATGAGATTGCAGGTTTTTCCATTCTCCTTGAAAGATAGAGCTAAAGCTTGGCTACATTCACTACCAGTAGGTTCCATCACAACTTGGAACACTTTAGCCACCAAATTTCTTGTAAAGTACTTTCCACCAGCGAGAACTACAAAGTTGAGGAATGACATCACATCTTTTGTACAATAAGATTCAGAATCCCTTTGCGAAGCTTGGGAAAGATTCAAAGATTTACTCCGGAAATGTCCTCACCATAAGATTATAAAATGGCTACAAGTTCAAACCTTTTACAATGGACTTTCTGGAATAATAAGAACCACAATCGATGCTGCTGCTGGAGGAGCGTTAATGGCAAAATGAGAAGACCAAGCCTGGGACCTAATTGAAGAAATGGCCAACAACAATTCCTTGTGGCCAACAGAAAGAAGTTTGATCCAACGAATTGCTGGAATTTATGAAGTTGGAGCCAACACTGCAGTGAATGCCAAGCTGGATAAGATTTGCAAAAATCTGGAAACTCTCAGCATGCAAGTTAATACTGGATCCACAAGTTCACCATATGGAGGAGCACCAGAGCCAAACCAATATAAAGAGACGGTGAATTATGTCAACAATTTCAACAGACAGTGGAATAATCCATATTCTAACACCTACAACCCAGGGTGGAGGAATAATCCCAATTTCACATGGAGCAACAATTCAGGGCAAATGAACAACCCACCACCCGGATTCCAACAACAGAATAAAGGCCAGGAGTAGACAAATGAATTAGGAATAACAGAAGTGTTGACCCACTTGAAAAAGATAGAAGTAACACACGACTCTCAAGCAGCAAGATATGATGCTATGTTTCAATCCCAAGCAGCATTATTTCAAAGTCAATCTGCTTCTATTAAAGCACTGTAGAATCAAATTGGACAACTGGCCAATGCTCAGAGTTACAGACCGCCAGGTAACCTTCCTAGCAATAGTGAACCAAATCCGAGGAACATAGGGAAGGAGTAGTGTCATGCCATCATGTTAAAATGCGGTATTGAAATCAACAAAGATGTTGGAGCCAAAACAACTGCTGAGGAAGTTCCAAAAGAAACAAAGCAACAGATGGAGGAAAAAGAAGCAAAGGAAAAAGAACAGATCACTCCACCTCCACCTTTCCCTCAGCGTCTTCAGAAGAACAAACTGGAAAATCAGTTTGCTCGATTCTTGGAGGTGTTCAAAAAGCTGCATATCAACATTACATTTGTAGAAGCGTTGGAACAAATGCCCAGCTATGCCAAATTCATGAAATACATTCTCTCACAAAAGCGAAGATTGGGAGATTACGAGACAGTAGCATTATCAGAAGAATGCAGCGCTATCATTCAGAGGAAACTTCCCCCAAAATTGAAAGATCCTGGCAGTTTCACTATTCCTTGCACCATATGAGAACATGACTTTGGTAAGGCTTTGTGTGATTTAGGTGCGAGTTTTAACTTGATGCCTTTTTCTATTTTCAGGAAACTGCAGATTGGAGAAACAATGCCCACTTCAGTCTCTCTACAACTTGCTGATAGAACGCTCGTATTTCCAAGAGGCCTAGTTGAGGATGTGCTAGTCAAGGATGACAAATTCATTTTCCCAGTAGAATTTATTGTCCTTGATATAGAGGAAGACGAAGATGTGCCGATCATCCTCGGGAGACCATTCTTGGCAACAGGTCAAACCATTATTGATGTACAAAAAGAAGAACTAACCATGAGGGTACATGATCAAAAAGTAACATTCAATGTTTTTAAAGCCATGAATTTCCCGAATGACGAGAAGAAGGAATGTTTCAGACTTGATGTGATAAATAGTACCATTCAGACCTCCAATGCAATACAAAGTTCTGCTGACAAACTTAAAGCATGTCAATTGCCTGTGGAACCTGAAGATAAAACATCTTTTGCACTGAAAAAGCCAATTCTTGCACTACATGCCACAGAAGAGAAAACGTTCCACCAGCTCAACGAATTGGAGGAATTTCACAATCAGCCTTTTGAGGATGCAAAATTGTACAAATAAAAGGCAAGGAAAAGACATGATGAGAAGTTAGTGCGCATACATCTGGAACCAGGGCAGAAGGTACTGTTAAACAAATCAAGGGTGAAATTCTTCCAATGGAAGCCAAAATCACGATGGTCAGGTCCATTTGTGATCACTAAGGTTTTACCAGACAAAGCAGTTGAAGATACATAGTCCCAACTCCAATAAAATATTCAAGATTAAAAACAAGCGTGTTAAGCACTACTGGGGAGAATCATTTGAGTGACAAAAATAAAGTGTCACACTTTCAGATCCAGCCTAACATTTGAGAAGTCACGTCTAGCTGTCGATGTTAAACTTAGCGCTCGCAAGGAGGCGACCCATGCAATTTGTGTATATATTGTGATTTGGTGTGTTTTATTTTTGTGTGTTAATTTTTGAAGGTTAAGACATTTCAGGATGGAAGAAATTCTCGCAAATCTTCACAAGCAATTTCCTTCTCTGCCTCAAAACTCTCTGATGAAAGTCTACAAAGCTCGCTTAGAACGGATGAGACTACTGATGATCCATGATATTCCTAATGACATTCGTTGGGTAATCGAAGCACGGGTCCGATTAGCAGGTGAGTATTCTGATTCCTGTAATTCTTATTTGCCTAGATTTGGAAGAAGCACCTATGCAAAGAAACGTAGAGCTAAGCAAATGGGTGTATGTTATAAATGTGCACGCTGGAATTGCAATACTCATTGTCGTTATTTAGGAATTATGTCTGATAATCGCGAAGATAAAATTAAATTCATTAGGGATGGCTTGAGTAAGGAGTCTGTAGATAATATATCTTAAACTCTTGAGACGCATCCCAGTGGATATGTTCATATAGACATTAGTAAATTACATACACAATTCCAAAAAGAAAGACAACAGTTAAGTCTCGGGAATCTGACTCAAAAAGACCCTGTTTGCCAATTTATAAGAAAATTGGATGGGAAGCTTGTCCCTGACACATAGACGTCAATCAAGCCGCTAATTTTCTTGTACATATTATATCTTTTTGTCTTTTATTTTCTCCAACAGGATCCAGACCTTTTTTACTATCACGATTTATTTTAATGTTAACTAATAATTGCCATTTGGCAGGTACTAGTGCTAATATTTTACTCACCCTTTTCAGGTGTTATAAATTCAACTCATCATTGCACTTTTGAAGATATCCAGAGTAAAACGTGGAAGCCACTTCAAGAAGACGAGTTGAAAATATCTGTGTGTTTTGCGGTACTAGTGTTTGTGTTAAGCCACAATACGTAGAAGCAGCATAGGAATTGGGTCGAGTCTTAGCTGTAATGAATATGCACTTAGTATATGGCGGAGGCAATCTTGGACTTATGGGGATCGTTTCAAAAGCTGTACAGGAGGGAGGCAGTCACATTTTGGGAATTATCCCAAAACCCTTGGCGGAGGCAAATCTTATTGAACCATCAAACGGAGAGGAACTGATCGTGCCAGGTATGTCTGAATGATTGGTAGAAATAATTAACCGTGCTGATGCTTTTATTGCTTTGCTAGGTGGCTTGGGTACATTGGAGGAAATTTTTACAGTGTTATCTTGGGTGAATCGGAACATACACCATAAACCGCTTGGACTGTACAACGTTGAATGATTTTATGATTTTCTTTGTGTGTTTCTTGATGATGCCCGGAGAAATGGGTTCGTGTCAAAACCTTTAAAAGAACTCCTCTTCACTGCCAGAACTGCTCCGGATCTAATTGACCAAATCATAGCCTATGAACCACAAATTGACCATATCCTTTCAAAGATAAATTGGTCCGAGGACGATCGTGGTAAGAGGCGTCGTATTAATCTGGATTTTAACCTTTTAACTTTTCGTGTAGAATTTCAGTTAACCAGGTACTATCTTCTAAACTCGTCTTCTACTGTTTAAGACATTGGGGACAATGTCTCATTTAGGTTTTGGGGAGGAAATTAGTTGATTAGTATCTTGTTTTTAGTTGTGTGTTGTTTTTATTTTTAGTCCAAAATTTTTCAAAAAATAAAAAAAAATTTCAAATTTTCAAAAATTACAAAATTATTTTGCGTTTTTGTTTTTTTTTTTTGACTAAAAAGGTGAAATTGGTAAGAGATAGCTGTGTAAGGAATTTCCACTCGTGAGACGTATCTCAAACCTATTTCGAAACAAGTTAATTTTTGTTTATTTCCTTTTGAATTATTTAATTTGTAAATTCTCCATAAAATTGACTAAAATGGATCTTCATATGCTCAGTTGGCAGGAATTATCAACATGGATGGTGACATACGGACATAAGCTGAAATTGAAAAGTTTATAATATTCAGTGCTATAATTTAATTGGAGGAAGCATCTCAAAAAGTGATGGAGTAAAAAAAAATTAAAAAAATTATGAGATCCGAGTTATTAAGTCTGTAAGGGTGTTTTAACACCTAGTGCCCTAAAGCCAACTGGTTTGGGAGTCACTGGCCCAAAGCTCGATACATGGATCAAGGATGTTGCAAAAATATATATATCTGAAGTCTGGGTAATTAAGTCCGTAGGGGTGTCTTAACACCTAGTGCCCTAAAGCCAACTGGTTTGGGAGCCACCGACCCAACACACGCTACATACATGGAAGATATTGTATATAAATTTATAAAAAAAAAAAAACAAAAATCAAAGAAAAAATTAGAAAAATCAGAAAAATTATTCCATTGCTACAAAAAGGTGTGAATTCTGATAAAACTCTAGGACAAAAATATTACTCTCTTCTCAACTGCACTTATGACTGTTGTGGGAAAAAATGAGTTGATTAATATTTTTTCGGCTGTGCATATGTAGAATGGTAAATATAATCGGAGAATTTACTTATTCAATAATTAGAAAGAAAGAAAACAACTAATGACTTGTAGTAGAAGTTTCACCTCATTAGTCACTAACTTCTTTATTCTATTTTTGCTTGTATTTTTGCTTTTGTGTGCATTAGTTTCACTACCTTTTTACTTTTGTAAAATGTTTGTGGGTATCATTGTTGTAAACCCTCACGAGACTACAACTCGTCCACTAGGAACACCTAGGGGTTTAAAGGCTTGTTGCATATGCTAAATGCAACTGTGATCCCTACGAAAGTGGCCTAGTTAAATTTTATTTTAAAGATGTTTATGTCATTTTATTCTATGTTTTGCTCGAGGACTAGCAAAATGTTAGGTTTGGGGGTGTGATGAGTGGTAATTATATCACTATTTTCCACTCATTTGACCTAATATTTTGTATAGTTTCTTGAGTTTTGTGAATATTTTAATGTGTTTTGTGTGATTTTGTAGATAAATAAAGTTTCAGGACTATCTGAAGGTGATTTGGGGCCAAAATAGTGAAAAACGGACAAAAGGACATTTTCATCATTTCGCGCATCGCGACCACAAGCCTTTGGCGTCGCAACGCCTAACGTGCGTCGATCCATGCTAACGTGCGCTGAGTCCACATGTCAGAATCTGAGAAGTTTGACTTTGCTAACGTGCGACGTACCACGTGTCACCATCACAGCCGATCTGCTAACATGTACCGTGCCACGTGTCATCATCCTACGGTGCTGATAATCGCCATCGCCACGTGTCACTCCATGTACCAGCCACGTCATCATCCACATCACCAATTGACCAAGTCCAGGTGCCATGTCACCACCACGTCATCATCAGCCAATCACAGCATGCCACTTATCATCATTCTATGGTGCCGACAATCACTATCGCCACGTCAGCATAATCATTGAGTTTCCAGCCGCCTTGCCACGTGTCACCTTATCATCTTATTTGAAATGCCACGTGTCAGATAAGAATCCGAAGCCGACGAACCATAAGTCGACAGGTGTCACGTCGCGACGCGCAAAGCCTTGCGCATCGCGACGCCCGAAGCCAACCGAGGCCTATAAATTCAGTTCGAGGTTTCAGTTGTAGATGTACCTTCCTCTCTGAATTATCTGATGTAAATATGGAGTTTTCTATCTAGTTTTTTTTTTTAAATTTCAGTTTTGTAATAAATTTTAATTACGTTCTATAATAATAGTAATTTACTTTCTTTACTTTTAAACTTTTTACTATTCAACCATGAGCAGGTAACTTCCCCCTGCTAGGGTGAAAGGTAATTTTTTTACTATTGCTTTTTAGATTAATCTCCCTTAATTATAATATATTCACTATTTAAAATTTGACTTAAAAAGGATACCGCTATATTGGTCGGTTGGTAATTCATTTTAAAATGGTTTAAACCTGACTAAGCAAGGATACCGCCAGATTGGTCGGTTGGTAATTAAATTTTCTTACTGCCTATATGGCAGGTTTATTTTGGTTCCGCCTTTAGGGCTGGTTGGACTTAATTTGACTTAATCAGGTTACCGCCTATATGGCTGGTTGGTAAAATCATTCCAAGTTAATATATTATATTAAGGGAGATATCTAAATAGTAAATAGTAAAAGTTGATCCTTTTACCTTAGCATTTTATTTTATTGTAATTTACTTTTCAGCTTTTACTTTACCGCAATTACATTTCAACATTTTTACTTTATGTCTTTTACTTTTAAGTTTTTACTAGCCCTAGTTATGTGTCGTAACTAAGTTAGTTATCCGGGATTGTGATGAATTCTAATATCACAGGTTTATAAGGGGTTATTTTATAGTTTGAGTAATTTAAAGGTTTACTTATTAAGTCTTAAGCTTAATGCGTCTTGTTAATTGGCCATTAATAAAGATTGATCTGGTAAATCTAAAATAAACTTGACAAAGAAATTTTAGGTTTCAGCCTTAGACTTAATAGCCCACGATCTTCATTGAGGATATATAACCCTTTAATAGATTTCCTTATAGGATAGACATATACCTATCGGGCGGGGGTAGCCATAATTGGAACTTAAACTTAATGAATCCAGGTAATTTGGTTGATATAGACATATGGTTCCATTGGGTTATACTGGGTATTTACGTCTGACCATCGACAGAGGCTTTCGCACAATTTAGTGTTCCAGGTTAGTAAACCGACATATTACACAAACATAAAATAACCACTTCATTTTTAATTAGATATTAGAAGAAATCACAACCCTGGATAGTTTTATAAATTTGAATTTTCCTCAACCTGCTTTCGTACAATTTTATTTACTTATTTTTAAATTTAGAATCATCACCATTTCAAATCAATCAATCAACCTGTTAGATACTAGTAATCATTTGACCTCATAAAATATAATAAATTAGGTATTAAGTCCTCGTGGGATCGATACTTTTTATACTACTTGAACGATACGTGCGCTTGTGTTATACGCGTGTGATTACGCACCGGTCACTCGGTTTATCTTTTTGTTCTTCGTTGCTTGCACTCGGCCAAAGTAGATCATTTGATACGGTGTTTCATACTATCATACCACATTACTCTTGTTTACGAGATAGTCTCAATAGTTGTACATATTGTTTCCCCCGAAGGATGTCTACTGTCGAAACCGGAGAACCTTCAAAGTACTTGATGTAACTTAAATCCGACCGTTTGAATAAATGATATGAACCAGACTCAAAGTGTGTGTGTGCTAAGGTTCTTTTACAGCTTGATCCTTTGGTAAGCCGACTCAATGATTTTGTTTCAAAGAATAGGACCGAGGGGTCAAACCAACCTAGATGTCTTGATCATGCTCTGCAATTACTTCTCCGTACTCAATGTGATATGATTTTCTTTTCTTTTCTCTCGTCTATTTTTTTCGTATATTTTTTTTACACACCTACCCTTTAAGGTAGCATTTCTCCTCATGGTGGTCCTAATACTCGCTCATGGATAGCTTCACGCTTATCGGTTATAGATGGTTTATATTTTCTTCTTGAGAGAATTTTCTTTGGTTTCCAACCATACCACATATCGTAACACAAGTAAGTCAGGATGGACATCTAAGCGAACGGTCATTATCGATCCGCACTCTCTTCAACTAGTCACCTTGCCGACTACTCAGGCTTTCCCTGATAAGATCCTCTAATTAAGTGCTCGCGAGTCTAGTCGAGATCAACCACTCAAAATATCGGATGAAAGTACCTCTCGCACTTATCATTTCTAAGGTTTCGCCCTAAGAAAACAATTTCATCATCGGACTTATGCTTAACTATTAAGGACTAAAAACACATAATTTTTTTTCACAATGGTCTTTCTATCATTGCTGTAAAGTTTCTGTCCCTCGGTTTCCTATTCCTCGATATCCATGTTAGCTAAACTCTTCTTTGACATGTCTTCTTTTTCTAACCCAACAGATATCTATGATGGCTTTTAACACACAAGGGTTAACATGATGCGTGTATGCATGAGATGCACGTGGTTATCAAAAAAACATATATCCTTCCAACCTTATATCTCCCACACTCGTGGTAAGTCCATTTCTGTCCTAGGTATGGCTTATTTTATGTACCAATATGGGGTACAAAAAATCATTCTCTCCTATGCTACGGGGTGAACCTTGGCTGCTTCTGTCCCTTTCCATCGGTAAAAGACAAAGACCGCCCATTTACAACATGGACTGAGCCGATTATGGGATCATGCCATGGTCTAGAAAAGGTGAATTGGGCTTTTAGTAACCGTGGTCATTGGGATGAACTTAGAAGCGTCCAAAAGTATACAAGCATGTCGTAACAAGTGTTGGAGTCTACGGCCCATATGATCGAATCAAAAGCAAGAAAACACATGTGCTAATACAACGAGGGAGTTGTGGAATACTCACATCGAGCGGTTAAGCGACGCGGTAACGAACAAAACTCGAATTTCTGCTCAGGGACTGCTCAGTAGTGGCAGTAGCAGCTCATTATTTTGGCGTCCATGGTGGTCCTTCGTCAAGCTCCAAGCTTCGTCGAATGGTTCTCGGCTCATGGGTGGACTTCCCTATCACATTCGCATGTCTCTCGGAGTGCTAGCTCTCTTGATTTTTGCCACAAAAACCAAGCACTTTTGCTTCCCATCTCACGGTTCTTGGCAGAAAACCAGTGAGAATTTGGCCCTCCATGGGCGAGTGAGAGTGAGGAGAAAGAGAGGAGAGAGAGATTGGTTTTTGTTACTAAAAAATGGTAAAAGATTTTCCAAAAATCATTATATCAATTTTTGCCTCCAAAACCAAAGCCATTAATGGCTTGCCAACTACCAACATCAACTCACATCTATCAATGAATAATGACTGGCATCAATCACTCAAAGGGAAAGACATCCATCACTTGATTGTCGAATGATGTGACACTAGATGCGACTAGCGATTTGACACTTGATTTGATTTACGTGCCGCACTTGAATTCGAAATGCGAATGCGCTCGTAATTAAATGATTATGCCTAGTGAAATCACTATTCACATCGCTAAGAATTAATTCTAAATTAACTCGTTCGCCCGAATTAAAATCTAATTTTAATTCCGCGTCGAAATCCAATTTCGTTTAATATATCGAATATATTAATTAATCGATTAATTCCAAATTAATCGTTATATCTATTTAAATGATATTTTATCCCAGATAAAATATCTCCGCAATTAATCCTATATTAAGTTTCTCTATCATCCTATTAATCCCAGATTAATTAAAAGTGCGAGTCATACGTCATCGGTGAATATTTGGGAAGCGACCCATGAAATCCCCGGATATGTTGGCAGTAAATTCGGTCATCGGACTATCCGAACACGTAAGTACCAAGTACTACATTTGTACCGATTTACAAGACAAGGTTAGCTTCTAGCAAAGCGCCATGCCTACCCAATTCTCCGGAAATATCCTTACAGGAATAAATTATCTATATCAGGCGTAGTATATGTAGTATTGCGTATTTCGATCCAGTATCAGATGATCACATGCAAAGCCTGGGGCTGGTACAGTGTATGCCCCGTACGAAGCATATATCGGATAATGAGCAAATAGTCTCTTTATAATCGGATAATCATGACCAAGTCATATTATCCTGATGGTTGCAACCTTTTAAGAGAACCAGTTCTGTATCCCTATGCGATCATCATCTCCATATGACTGGAGTGACACTTCCGTCTTGATATCACACCCAACACACTACGATTCTCAATATACCCAGCAGAGGCGTACACAGAACCTGTTAAAGCCTTGGACGACCACAACCAAAGTATATTGATTGTCGCAAGCATTAGCGGTGCAAGTCTCAGGTTAAGACCAAATACACCTACCCTGATTTCAAACTTCCATAGACACATAGTCATACTACCAATGGAATTCCGATGGGGTCTATCCAGAGCGAAGCTGTTTCCCGTAATATCGGTAAAACACAACCTCCTATTACACTTGCATGAGTATCCTATACCCAAATATATGGGAACTATGTCGTTGTGCCCTCACAACGCGCACAAGTGTAATACTAGTCTTTTACATATTTATCGATCTCCAATCTCGATAATACCCTGACTAGGGATATTTAATGATTTATCCTTCGTGGATTGATACTGTCTCATATCATTCTCAATCCAGGAACAAATCATAAGGACCTCTCATCATTTATACATCTAGGTGATCTAATCACAAATGATAAGAGTGCAATCTCCTTTGTCACATAGTTAATTTGTACAACAACACCATGATCTATACAAATAGTGACGCTATGGGTCATAATTGTCCAACAATCTCCAACTTGGCCTATAGCCAGTCACTCGAGTGTCTACCACCCGAACTATGTACGGTTGGCTCAAACTGCTGAGAAAAGGCTATTCGTCAGCGAATTTTCATGATTATCATCTGATGCGATTTATTAATCATCACATCACTACGATGTATGATCCGAACGAATCAGATGATTATCGAAGTATTTATCTGGATCGGTAATGAGACCATTAATTCTTTAGCTTGTACTGCAGCCTAGCTCAGCTGCTAACAGAATTATATCTAATCTAATTAGATTTATTATCAACCCAGAAAGCTTATATTGCCGCCTCAGCTGCAGCAATAACCCGCATTTGTTGTTTATTCGTTAACTGTATCTTTCTTGGGAGATTTCCAGCTCACTGTTCTATTATTCAAACTGTGTAGTACAGTTTTCAACTTTTAGTCGTCTTTATCGTTGGGAAACTTGCAGTAGTGATCCCAATCACTTCAAGTTCTCCATCTCTATAGTATAAGATATCCTTAATTCTCTAAGAAACTAACTGATGTTCTTAATATCAATCCAGTGACTATCACTTGGATTGGCCTGTTTGTGAATTCATATTCTCAAAGCTTATGAGACACCAGGTCACGTACATTTTTCAATGTACGATTTCTCGGAGAGTTTTCTCGAAAGCCAAGCTTTCGTCGATTATAATTATGAGAATATCATTTCCAAGAAATGACATATTATCATTATTTGTATATGACAGCTATTGTCAGTGCGCTCCCACTAACCTCCTTATATATACAAGAATCATTTTCGTTTTGAATTAAATCATAAACCATTATGATTACATCAAAACGATAATTCCAAGAATCTATGCTTGCTTCAATCCAAACATGGATCGAATAACCTGCAAACCTTGTTTGCTAGTTTTAGTACGACAAAACCGACAGGATGTTGTAAACATCCTCCAAAAGGTTTCCCTTTCAGGAAAGCGATTTTCCCGTTATGCTGCCATATTTCATAAATGAAACATGCAGCGTTAGCAAGCATTATCAAAATGGATTTACCGTGGCAATAGGTAAAAGGTTGAATCGTAATCAACACAATGTTGATAACGATACCTTTTCGCTCAAAGCCTAGCTTTACACATTGGTATGTTGCCTTCCATGTATGTCTTCCTTGAAGACTTATATAGTACCATTAGGTATAATGCCTTGCAGTACATAAACTAGTATCCAAACTTGGTTGATATACATGGAATCCATTTTGGACTCATGGAACTTTTCCATAATAGAGAGTCGATACCTTATATCACTACCTCATACGTAGTCAGTTGGTATTCCTCAATAAGATTGACATCTTTATGAGGTGAGATCAGAAACCCATACCCCGGGTTGTTTTCTGACTCTCTCCGACATACGTGGTTCTGTGTATTCGAAGATTAATAGTATAGTTCATCCTTGATGAACTATTTATGTTCCATTAGGAATCGGTGTCTGGAATAGTATTACTCCGATTTTCATCGAGTTTTACTATCCTCCCACTTACCACTGCATATCGGTATTCCTCTTAGGAAAATCGCATGGCGAGCAACAATAACATTGTTCTCTTAGTGAGTTGTATAAGTACTATACTTATGGTATCCCTAGGATAATCTACAATTGGCACTTATCCAATTTTCGGTTCTAGTTTGGTATCATCCAAACATATGCCTAGCATACCCAAATTATCAGGAATGTGAAACCCAGTTTCTTTTCCTGTTCATATATAATATGATATCTGATAAACAGATTTTTATGGAACCCTATTCTAAATAAGTTCTGCACTGTTTATGCTTATCCGTTGAAGGAAATGGTAGCTCAGAGCGACTCATGATTAACCTTATCATGTCCAACAAAATTCGGTTACTCGGTTCGGACACACCGTCAAACTGACGTGTTCCGGGAGGAGTCCTCATTGAAAGAATACTATACTCTTTCAAGTATATTAGAAACTTATTGCTTAAGTATTTTCCATTATGGTCTTACCGTGATGGTATAATACTATAGTCGATCTGTATGTATATTTCGAGTCGAAACTCTAAAAGTTTCCGATTTGTGTTTCCTAAGAGACACATAACCATAACGCAATGCCACATTCGTATAGGTCACGAAATATTCATATCCACCTCTAGCCTTAGCTAGACATGGGCCCACTTGCTTCACTATGAATTAGGGCTTACATATCGGTGACATTTTCATTTTTACCAAGTAAATAGTGTTTTAGGCGCTTTGCCTAATAAACTAGATTCGTAGACTTTATTTGAATGGAATCAAAACAGTCCTAGTACCCACTCTTCAAAAGTGTGGATATACGATTCTTGTTAATTGTGTCCCAGACAACAATGCCACAATATGTTTCATCTGATCAAATCAGTTTGAGCTATTAGTTGTCATGTTATATGTTTGAGATTTTATTTATATTCAAAATATAAATTTTGTTATTCACATCTAATGTGTTTATCTCAATATCATCTTTATAAATAAAACACTTTAGTGTTCTAGAATATAAAGGTAAATCTGCAACGGATTAATCACTGATATATAGATAATGTTTCTAGTCAAACTTGTTACATTGTAACAGTTTCCTAATTTAAGTACTTACCCGAAGGTAGTTCCTAATTTCAGGTATCTACGGTTAAAACAGTGACTTTCATCCCGTTTCCAAATCGCAGATAAATCTCAACTGAAGTCAGTATCCTGCTCATAGCAGATTCTGAACATCAGTGTATATATTTTATGTACCACACTAAGTATTTAAAATCTAATTTCAATACTAGTAATGAACATAATTTTTATGACAAACATATTTGAAGTCAGAGCCTTGCCTCGTATTCAATTCCTTCAAGTCTGCCTTGTCCAAACGGAAGTCACGCTTCCGCGATCCCGTTTGCCACATTTAACACTCCAGAAGCCTTTGGCCAAGCCTCGGGTTTCTAGAATATCGATGTAAGGTGCGCGTTGCGTTACTTGCCTAATTGTAAACTTTGACTTTATCTCCTTGCGAACAGTCATTAATTCTCTAAGAATTATTAATGCAATTTTAGTACTTCTAAAATCTAAGTTAATAGATTTATGAAGATCCTTCAATTTCATTTTCGTACTTTAAGGATCTAATACTTAGTTCTGATTCAGAAATTAAGGAGTCTACTGCGACAAGCTTAATTGATTAAGCACTAAAGTTGTCATTACATGAATATTCCAAATATCATGCTCAACTGTTTGCTTAACTCCGAGCTTAGGCTTAATACGTTATTTTATCAAATAAAGTAACTTATTATTTTCCAAGACCATCTTGAAAATTTATTCCCAATTTGAAAAATTAAACCATTTAAATACATTTCCCTAGGATTATGTTTTAAATGTCAATCTTCAATTATATCTTGATTTTAATAGTCCAACTATTTAATCAACGATTTCGATACTATTTATTATAATGATTATAATAGTCCAACTATTTAATCAACTATAATTTAATTGTTTGAATATAGTCCAACTATTATTAAAACAACAATTTAAATATTAGTCCAACTAACATTTAATTTAACGAAGAAATGATATTGCGATTGAGCGCGTATGGCAAGTAATTGAACAAATATTGCAAAATCTTCCTCTTGCCTCCCACTATTTTCGGCGAGCCTCTAACCCCTATCGAGTACTCGGGAAACCGTGTTTTCTAGTTGGCTAGGATCCCGTTAAATATCACACAATCTTGACTTTGGCCAACAAATTGTATGATAATTAACTAGGTAGATCTCTAAGATCGATTGGATCCAATCCAATTACTAGATCCGGTAGGGGGACATCCAAGTCCGAAAAATATTCTTATATATGCCAATACATCCAATGTATTGCCTAACCTTTTTCCTCTGAATCAACTAAGCCTTGGCTTTGGCACAACAAACTTAGTGATCCCAGTCAAGTGCGACCCATTGACCATGGAAAGCTTCGTAATCAATGTCGATGGACAAGAAGTGGTCTTGACTTTGGCCAACAAACCAGAACTTGGACAAGACACTGATATGGAACAAAGCCTTCATGATTCAAACACATCCTCGACGGACAAAGGCCTTGACTTTGGCCACCAAGCCAATGCCAGTCTTGGATCTTGAGTGAGAATCACTCAATGGAAGGAAAAACGCTTAATATTATTTGAGGGTTTTTCGCGTGCAAATTGGCAACCAATTTATTATCTTTGTTAAGGTCTCATCATCATACACCCTTAAACATGCATTCTAAATACATAATAAAGTGCATATGAAATAAAATAATAATGATATGCGGATGAATACTTTACACATTGATCCTAGATCAAATCTCTCCCTTTCTCTCTCCCGCTAGCACAAGTATTTACTTCTACCTATTACACTACACTTCTAAAGAAACCTCATGTACATTGAGGGTAATAGGTAAGAAGAGAATACACAGAATTGAGAGGTAATAGGCTGGACACGCAGGTCCAATTAATAAATCAATTTATTACAATTTCCAAAATTGCCCCACCCATCTAATATCCATCAGATATACATTATTCATTCATCGCAACCATGTATTCACACAAGCATGTTATCAATCAATCTAATCAAATTAATTAATCTGATAATTAGTGATCATCCAATGTTCAAACAACGATTTGATTTTGTTCGAGTCAAACTCGTTTTTGTGAATAAGTACTCAAAGTAAGAATTCTCGAATTAAATTAAACTACACAATTAAATCCAATTCAATTTGCATTTAATTCTAATTCACTATGTAATTCCAAATTAAATATTACACTTTATTAATAAACCTTTTACGACTTAAATTCCAAATTTAATCGTTACGGGTCTCAAAGTCCGATTAACGTCCAACGTTAATTTAATTAAAGTCCAATAGGCTTTTAATTAATTTCTTAAGGCGTGGACTTTTTGTCAACTCGGGTCAAACCGATAACCAAAGTCCAATCCGGGAATTACCCCATAAGCCTTTAAATCAATTTTGGCCCATTAGGCCCAATTAAACTTTAAAGGTCCATTAAGTCGCATTTAGGCTTTATGGAAGCGGTTTTGGGCCTAATTGGATCCAACCAATTTTGCCTAAACCCAACTTAGTACAACCAAGCCCAATAAGCCCAATAACAACTTTAAAGTCCAATTTCCAAAATTAGGCCCAATATAATTAAATTACAAAAACCCAATTTCACAATTTAGTTAATTCTAAAGTTTATTGCATAATTAATCACATAAATCAATATTTCCAAATCATCAATTTATACAACTAATCATGCTTTTCAACATCAAATAGTGTACAACACAATTTCATCAAAAATCAAACCCATTCGTGCTTCTATATGTCTCAGCAATATTGGGGATTTTCTGTCCGATTCGAATTCAATCCAATTAATTCCACAATCGACATTAAATCATATTCTCGAATGATTTCCAACACATCCAATGATTAAAAATCAAAAATCCCAAGACATTATAGGGCTCAACCATTCGGCCAACACATCAATTTAGGAAAAAAATGATCCAATCACAATTTCTTGAAATTGATCCAATCGATCTTGAATTCAACATCAATTAAGCATATTCAATCAAAAAATTTAATTAATTCATGCTCAAAATCAATTTGCCCAAATTTTAACCCTAAGTTCGTTTCATGCTTTTCAATCGCTCTGATACCAATTGTTGGAGTCTACGGCCCCTAGGATCGAATCAAAAGCAAGAAAACACATGTGCGAATACAACGAGGGAGTTGCGGAATACTCACATCGAGCGGTTGAGCGACGCGGCAAAGAACAAAACTCGAATTTCTGCTCAGGGACTGCTCGGCAGTGGCAATAGCAGCTCACTATTTTGGCGTCCATGGTGGTCCTTCGTCAAGGACCAAGCTTCGTCGAATGGTTCCCGGCTCATGGGTGGACTTCCCTATCTACTTCGCATGTCTCTCGGAGTGCTAGCTCTCTTGATTTTTGCCACAAAAACCAAGCACTTTTGCTTCCCATCTCACGATTTCTTAGCAGAAAACCAGTGAAGAATTTGGCCCTCCATGGGCGAGTGAGAGTGAGGAGAAAAGAGGAGAGAGAGATTGGTTTTTGTTACTTAAAAAATGGTAAATGATTTTCCAAAAATCATATATCAATTTTTTGCCTCCAAAACCAAAGCCATTAATGGCTTTCCAACTACCAACATCAACTCACATCAATCAATGAATAGTGACTGGCGTCAATCACTCAAAGTGAAAAGTCATCCATCACTTGATTGTTGAATGATGTGACGCTAGATACGACTAGCGATTTGACGCTTGATTTGATTTACGTACCGCATTCGAATTCGAAATGTGAGTGCACTTGCAAATAATCCCGAACTCGGGTTCACTAATTCCAAATTAACGAATTTTCCGATGCGACATAATTAAATGATTATGCCTAGCGAAATCACTATTCACGTCGCTAACGAATTAATTCTAAATTAACTCATTCGCCCGAATTAAAATCTAAATTTAATTCCGCGTCGAAATCCATTTCGTTTAATATATCGAATATATTAATTAATCAATTAATTCCAAATTAATCATTATCTCTCTTTAAATGATATTTTATCCCAGATAAAATATCTCCGCAATAAATCCCAGATTAATTAAAAGTGTGAGTCATACTTCATCGGTGAATCTTTGGGAAGTGACCCATGAGATCCCCTGATATGTTTGCAGTAAATTCGGTCGTCGGACTATCCGAACACGTAAGTACCAAGTACTATGTTTGTACCGATTTACAATACAAGGTTGGCTTCTAGCAAAGCGCCATGCCTAGCCAATTCTCCGGAAAAATCCTTACAGGAATAAAGAATCTATATCAGGCGTAGTATACGTAGTAATGCATATTTCGATCCAGTATCAGATGGTCACATGCTAGGCCTAGGGCTGGTACAGTGTCTGCGTTGTACGAAACATATATCGGATAATGAGCAACTAGTCTCTTTATAATCGGATAATCATGACCAAGTCCTATTATCCCGACGGTTGCAACCTTTTAAGAGAACCAGTTATGTATCTCTACGCGATCATCATCTCCATATGACTGGAGTGACACTTCCATCTTCACATCACACCCAACACACTACAATTCTCAATATACCCAGTAGAGGCGTACATAGGACCTGTTAAATCCCTGGACGACCACAACCAAAGTGTATTGATTGTCGCAAGCATTAGTGGCGCAAGTCTCAGGTTAAGACCAAATCTCGATAATACTCTGACTAGGGATATTTAATGATTTATCCTTCATGGATTGATACTGTCTCATATCATTCTCAATCCAGGAACAAATCATAAGAACCTCTCATCATTTATACATCTAGGTGATCTAATCACAAATGATAAGAGTGCAATCTCCTTTGTCACATAGTTAATTTGTACAACAACACCATGATCTGTACAAATAATGACGCTATGGGTCATAATTGTCCAACAACAAGGCGTATCCTTTCTGGATGAAAGCCAGTGCGGATATCAAACTCATGCTTCTAGCATATTTGGATCATATTTGGACTTCCTAAACCCATCAAGGTTTTCTTACAAGTTGGCCCATTATCATTTCAAAGCATTCAATCACATTATTGCGCAGTGCAAACTTGTCCCAATTGTAAAAGGCCCAACAGGTTTACACTTTTACGATAATGTGGCTAAACAACTTCAAATGATAGGGGGCCCAAACACAAAGCGGCCCAACAATATTTTAGAAGCTTTCGACCCAATTGTCATAAGACATAAACTTGTCCCAGTTTAAATGGCACAACAAGTTCACATCTCATGACAATACGTCCAACTGAATCCAAATGATGATGGTCCCAAACACAAGCAAAAGGGTGGCTTATATAGGTCATACAACTATGGTTCACCTGCGGTTTTATGGGAGTATAGACAAAGGCTCTCGCCAGTGAAGGATTGCCCATAACTATGTCTCATCACTCAAGGGTTCAAGCGATCGAGTGAGCGCACCCTTTTTTATACCCTAAGGTACGTGCCAACGAATGATGATATATGAATGACTGTCAAATGGATTTCTTATTGAAGATTCCCTAGAGGGAGGGTGGAGCGAACTCTCTTAAATACCATTGCCGTTTAGGCTCTTATCACCTTGGTGACAGGAATAAACAAAAGGTCCTCCAAATTAGTCCATCACGGTAAGCTTCGAGTAAATGATTCTCTAGGTGCCTTCACAAATTTTCCTTTCAGCTATAGAAAGGTAGTGAATGAAGGAAGACACCAAACCATTACCTAGCTCTAATAATGCCTTTGGTTAAACCCCTTGGCCCGACCCACTTGTAGACACAGTTAACTAAAGCAAGAAAATCACAAACATTACAAGACATTATTTCGGGGCCGATTCTCTATCCCTAGTGGAGTCGCCAGACTATAGAACACAGAAATCGGCGACACTGTTCCAGGCTTGCGGCCCTGTTGGGAGTACAGAGTAGCCTGCGGGCGACTAAACCAGAGAAATAAAATGGAGTCGCCACCCAGTGTGAATAGGGAAATGATTTAAGGCCGCACTCACCCCTCACAAGGGAAGACCTCAAACCGTTGGGTTCGGAATGGTCCCTTACTTATGTCACTTGTAATGAACGGATTTATGCAATAATCTAACCAAGTCTACGCAACATACACATGCAAGAATAACCTATGTCTACATTTGCATACAACCTATATCTAAGTTTGGATACAACCTATATCTAATTTTGCATACATAGGAGTAAAACCTACATCTAAGTTTACATGCATAGAAGTAAATAAAATAAAAGCAAGCACGCAATCTCATGAACACATTAAGTTGATAAATATGGAAATATGAATAAATAATAATTGTCTAAATATAAACATTGAAGAGATACAATTAAGTTCCTAAAGCGAAAGAAATAAATAAATCATGCATGGAGATAACATGTTATTTCTAATGAACCATAGATAAACACAAGATTAGATAAAATGAAATATGTGCATTTCTCAAGTAGTACGCGAAGTTGTATCCTAAGTTTAGACCGCACTACCATTCGGATTCAGCTATGGAATTTACGTATGGGTTTCCATCCGATATACCATGAGAGATAGCACAAAATCATTCATCCAACAATAACATACATGAACCAACAATATACATGCGGAGGAATAGTAATAAATAGTTAAAAAGATGAACGAGAATAAATAAAAGGGTGCCCTCAGGTCTTACCTTTTAAGTCGCCTCTTGAAAGTGAGTTACGCGGCCGTCGGAAGGGTTAATGCTTCGTAATTCCTCTGGTTCACTGGTTCAATGTTTTCCTTCATCGCCTCGCTGTTTTGGACTACTGTTTTCTCTGTTTTTACTGTTATTTCTGGTCGCTGTTTTTGGTTACTGTTTGCGAAATTTAGGGGTGTTTTAGGGCTGCAGTTTGCGGTAATTTGAGGGTGTTTTTGGGGGATGTTTTGGGGTAATTTAGGGTATCTTAAGGTGCAGTTTGTACAATATTTAGTGTTCAGTGAAAGGATTTTTTATTGCTTTATTGTTGTCGGTTTGGGGTGCTTTGTTGTTGTCTAGTGCGTTGTAGTTGTTGAGGGTTGAAGGCTGCTTTCACGTGTGCATGGGGTTGTGATTACGTGGCCTGTGCATGAAAGAGGAGAGAAGTGAATGGAGGGTTTGCCTGTTCTCGACGTGGGCTGACTTTGGTAATGGTTTATGGTTTATTCACGCTGATTGTGATTGGCCGAGGGACATGTGTGTTTTAATATGTAGGCTGTGTCATTTTACTGGCTTATGGGTTTTATTTATTTATTGTTTATTCTCGGCCTGGCAGTGTATGAAGCGTGGCTGATTTGAGAGGTCACGAGGGCTTTGATTGTTGAAGGGCAAACGAACTGTGTTTTGAGTGTGAGGTGTGGTCTTGGCAGTGCGAAGGGTGAGTCAATGGGCTTGTGTGAGTGGTTCTGTGGTTGCTACGTGAAGGATGAAGGATGGGGAAGTGGCGTCAAGGTCGTGTGGGTGTCTGTTTTTTGGTGAGGCCGTGTGAGAGGGATTAGGGTTTTTTTGTGTTTGTGCCGTGAAACAGAGAGAGGTTGAGAGAGTGTTTTGCTTGTTATTGCCGTGAATGAGCTCTAGGGTTCAAAGGTTTGGTTTGTGTGTCTTTTTATAAGAGTGGGTTAGGGTTTTCCTTGTATGGGTAGGAGACAAAGATTGTGCAATAATGGAGAATATTTAATTAGTTTATTATAAGGAAATGATTTGTTTAATTTAGGAAGGTGATTTTTTTAGTTTAGGAAATGGATTTATTTGATTTATTTAATTTGGAATGTGATTTATTTAATTTAGGAAGGGGGATTTGATTTGATTTGATTTGATTTGATTTAATTGGATGTGATTTAATTTAGACATGTGTTTTAAATGTTTTAATTATTTTGGATTGGGCTTGTGGGCTTGGTTCTTTGGGCTTGGGCATGTGGCTTGGTGGTGTGTGGGCCTGGTGTGTGGCTTGGTGTGGGATGCAGAGATTTTTGGGTTGAGTCTAACAGTTAAAACAGAGATTAGTCGAGCGAACCCGAGGATAAGCAAACGAATGAAATCTAGCAAGGTATTGAGTTTTCCCTTCCGACGTCCGTTTCCCGCGACTTCCGTAACTTAAAGGGTAGTGCCTCCATACGAGGCTCATCATTGGGTCTTATGCAAAAATGCAGTGACTACATACCCATTTGATTAGCTCTACGTTTCTTTGCTTAGGTGCTTCTTCCAAAACCAGGTAAATTATAATTACAAGAATCAGAATACTCACCTGATAATCGGACTCGTGCTTCAATAATCCAACAAATGTCATTAGAATTACCTTTGATCATCAGTAGTCTCATTCGTTCCAAGCGAGCTTTTTAGATCTTCATTAGAGAGTTTTGAGGGAGTGAAGGAAATTGCTTGTGAAGATTTGCGAAATGTCTTCCATCCTGAATATGACTTTACCTACACAGATTAAACACACAAAAATAAAACACACCAAATCACAAGATATACAGAAATTGCATGGGTTGCCTCCATGGTAGCACTAAGTTTAACGTCGTCAGCTAGACATGACTGCCCGAATGTTAGGCTGGATATGAAAGTGTGACACTTTCTTTTTTCACTCAAATGATTCTCCCCAGTAGTGCTTGAGACGCTGGCTGTTCACTTTGAATGTTTCGTTGGTGTTGGGATCAAGTAACTCAACAGCTCCATATGGTAAAACCTGCGTAATCACAAATGGACTTGACCACCTTGATTTCAGCTTTCCAGGGAAAGGTTTCAATCTTGAATTGTATAATAACACATGCTGCCTTGGTTCCAGTTGTCTGCGCACTATTTTTTGATCATTCCATTTCTTGGTATTTTCTTTGTACAGTTTGGCATTCTCATAAGCTTGTAGGTGAAATTCCTCCTATTCATTGAGTTGATGGAGTCGTTTCTCTCCTGCTGCTTGTAGATCAAGATTTAACTTCTTCAGTGCCCAATACGCCTTGTGTTCCAGTTCCACTGGCAGATGGCATGCCAATGGGTTTCTTATAAGCTTTCTGGTAGGCCTATAATGCATCATCCAGTTTTGTTGACCAGTCTCTCCTTATTGATCCAACGGTTCTCTCCAGAATTCTCTTGATCTCTCTGTTTGAAACTTCAACCTGTCAATTTGGCTGTAGATGGTAAGCAGTGGCAAATTTATGAGTAACTTCGTATTTGAATAGGAGTGCATCGAAGTATCTGTTGCAAAAGTGTGTGCCACCATCACTGATAATTGGCCGAGGTGTTCCGAAGCGAGTGAAAATAATATTTTTAAGGAATTTTATCACCACTTTTGAATTATTTGATGGCAGTGCAATTGCTTCAACCCATTTGGAGACGTAGTCTACTGCAACTAGTATGTACATGTTTTTGAATGATGGAATAAAGGGTCCCATAAAATCAATCCCCCATACATCAAATATTTCCCGTTCTCTGGCACCTGTCACATGAAAAGTAAAAAGATAAGCATCTTTAAAAAGAGTGGGCCAGAACAAACCTGATTGTAGGACTTTGGCTGCAGTTTTAATTCCGCTGAAGTGTCCACTGTATGGTGATGAATGACAATGCTGCAAGACACTGTTGACCTCCTCCTGTGGAACACAACGTCTCAGTAGTTGATCAGCACATCATTTGAACATGTATGGCTCATCCCAGACCCCAGACATAATGCTTGACTTCTTTGAAAAACTTCTTATGTTGCTGAGTTGTCCATTCTAACGGCCATTTTCCCGATACTATGTAGTTGACATAGTCCGCATACAAAGGGACTGTTGGACAGTTATGACCCATAGCGTCACTATTTGTACAGATCATGGTGTTGTTGTACAAATTAACTATGTGACAAAGGAAATTGCTCTTTCATCATTTGTAATTAGATTACCAAGATGTATAAATGATGAAAGGTCCATATGATTAGTTCCTAGATTGAGATGATATGGGACAGTATCAATCCATGAAGGTTTAATCATTAAATATCCCTAGTCAGAGTATTATCGAGATAAGACATCGATAATGCGGAAAAGACTAGTATTACACTTGTGCGCGTTGTGAGGGCATAACGACATAGTTCTCATATATTTTGGTATAGGATACTCATGCAAGTGTAATAGAAGGTTGTGTTTACCGATGGTACAGAAACAACTTCGCTCTGGATAGACCCCTTGGAATTCCATTGGTAGTATGACTATGTGTCTATGGAAGTCCGAATCAGGGTCGGTGTATTTGGTCTTAAACTGAGACTTGCACCACTAATACTTGCGACAATCAATATACTTTCATTTTGGTCGTCCAGGGCTTTAACAGGTTCTGTGTACGCCTCTTCTAGGTATATTGAGAATCGTAGTGTATTGGGTGTGATGTCAAGATGGAAGTATCACTCCAGTCATAGTGGAGATGATGATCACGTAGGATACGGAACTGGTTCTCTTATGTACTGCAGTCATTGGGATAATATGACTAGGTCATGATTATCCGATTATAGAGACTAGTTACCAGAGATCCGATATGTGCTTTGTACGGGGCAGACACAATTCCAGCCCCAAGCCTAGCATGTGACATCCGATACTGGATCGCAATACGCAATACTACGTATATTACGCCTGATATAAATCATATAATCCTGTAAGGATATTTCTGGAGAATTGGGTAGGCATGGCGCTTTGCTTGAAGCCAACCTTGTCTTGTAAATCGATAAAAACGTAGTACTAGGTACGTACGTGTTCGGATAGTCCGACAACTGGATTTACTGCCAACATATCAGGGGATCTCATGGGTCGCTTCCCGAAGATTCACCGATGACGTATGACTCACACTTTATTAATCTGGGATTAATTAAATGAGAGAGAAAATTAATTTGGGATTAATTACGAAGATATTTTATCTGGGATAAAATATTAATTAAAGAGAGAGAACGATTAATTTGGAATTAATCGATAAAATAATATATTTGATATATTAAACGAAATTGGATTTTGACACGGAATTGAAATTAGATTTTAATTCGGGCGAACGAGTTAATTTAGAATTAATTCGTTAGCGACGTGAATAGTGATTTTGCTAGGCATAATTATTTAATTATGTCACAACGGAAAATTCGTTAATTTGGAATTAGCGAACCCGAGCCCGAGAGTATTTACGGGCGCACTCGCATTTCGAATTCATGTGCGGCCCACAAGTCACATCAAGCGTCAAATCATTAGTCACATCAAGCGTCAAATCACTTGTCACTTTGAGTGATGTGACAGTTTGTAACTTGATTGATTGATGGTAGTGGTTGTTGGCATTATTACCATTTGACTTTTTGAAAGCAAATTTATGTATTTGATTTTTAGAAAATCATTTACCAATTTTGTAACAACCTAACACACTTTCCTCTCTTCTTCTCCCTCTCTCTCTCGGCCTCAAGGCCATTTTCTTCTTCCTTTTCACCGTAATGCCGTGAGTTAAGGAGAAGCAATAAGAAATCTTACGGCAAAATTTCCGGAGTGCTAGCACGCTTTAGGAGCCTTGCGAAGGTGATAGGGAACCACACCCGTGAGCATGGAATCATCAACCAAAGCTTGGAGATTGATGGATCATCCATGGTCGAATTTGGAGGACACAAAAACTGCCCACTGCCATGAGCCACCTTGGAGGGAGAAAAGAATTTTTGTGTTCGTCGCATCGCCTCAACCGATCATTGTAAGTATTCCGTAACTTTCTTGATGTATTCGCACATGGTTTCATTGCTTAAATTGATCCCGGTTAGACCGTAGAAATCCAACAAGGACATATGCTGTTTCATGGTAAATAGTTGTTCATCTGGAAAGGTTTCTTTGATTATCAGTTCTATACCAGCTGTTTCTCCATTCTCGAGCCTCGATAAGTGATTTGCCACTTGGTTCTCTGTCCCTTTCCTTTCTCGAAACTCCACGTCGAATTCTTGCAGTAGAAGTATCCAACGGATCAATCTGGGTTTGGCATCTTTCTTTGCGATTAGATATTTGATGGCTGAATGATCTATGTAGACCACCACTTTGGGACCTAGCAGATAAGAGCGAAATTTATCAAAAGCGAACACAACTGCAAGAAACTCCTTTTCAGTGGTTGTGTAGTTGAGCTGAGCTTCATTCAGAGTTCTACTAGAGTAGTAAATGGTGTGGAAGATCTTTGTTTTGCGTTGTCCCAAAATTACACCTATAGTAAAATCACTAGCATCGCACATCACCTCAAATGGAAGGATCCAGTCTGGTACTACAATGATGGGGGCAGAAACCAGCTTCTGTTTCAAGATCTCAAAAGCTTCGTGACATTCATTGGTGAAGTTGAAAGGCACATCCTTCTCCAGAAGATTGCAAAGAGGTTTAGCAATCCTGGAAAAGTCTTTGATAAATATCCTGTAAAAGCCTACATGTCCGAGAAAGCTCCGAATCCATTTGATTGATGTTGGTGGAGGTAATTTTTCAATTGTTTCAATCTTTGCTTTGTCTACCTCGATTCCTTTTTGTGAGATCCGATGTCCCAGAACAATGCCTTCCTGCACCATGAAATGGCATTTTTCCCAATTTCGCATCATGTTGGTATCTTCGCACCTTTGTAACACATGTTCCATATTTTGCAAGCAGTAGTCAAAAAAGTCTCCAAACATAGAAAAATCATCCATGAAAACCTCCATGCTTTGTTCCAGTATATCTGAGAAGCAAAAGTACCATACGGGCATGTAAAAATGGTTTTCTCCTGATCTTCTAGGGCAATGGCAATCTGATTGTATCTCGAGTATGCGTCCAAAAAATAATAAAACTCATGTCCCGCCAATCTGTCTAGCATCTGGTCAATTAATGGCAGCAGAAAATGATCCTTCCTTGTAGCTTTGTTTAGCTTCCTGTAGTCCATGCATACTCTCCATCCAGTCACTATTTTTGTTGGAATCAGCTCATTTTTTTCATTTGTGAAAACAGTAATTCCTCAATTTCTTTGGAACACATTGCATATGACTCACCCACGTGTTGTCAGAGATGGGGTAAATTATTCCAGCATCCAACCATTTGATGATTTCTTTCTTCACGACCTCCTTCATGATTGGATTTAGTCTCCGTTGATGCTCCACTGTAGCTTTATACTCGTCGTTCAGCATCTAGCTCGCTGTCAGTCATATTGGTGATGCAAGCTTCCAGTCTATCCTTAAGAAGTGGCAGTGCATCAGTATCCTGGATGATACTATCTACAACATTGACTGTGAAACACTCCTCTTTATTTTCATCATTCGCGAATTTCATGGCTTTGAAAACATTGAAGGTAACTTCTTGGTCATACACTTTCATGGTTAGTTCTAATTTTTGAACATCAATAACGGTTCCACTTGTAGCGAAGAAATGTCTCCCAAGAATGATAGGAACATCTTTGTCTTCCTCCATGTCAAGGATGATGAAATCTGCTGGGAGAATAAGTTTGTCAACTTTAACTAGTACATCTTCAATGACACCTCTCAGAAATATGAGCGTTCTATCAGCAAGTTGCAGAGAAACTGAGGTAGGCATTGCTTCTCCAACTTGCAATTTCCTGTAAATAGAAAAGGGCATCAAATTAACACTAGCACCTAAATCACATAAAGCTTTACCGATATAATGTTCTCCAATGGTGCATGGGACAGTGAAGCTGCCAGAATCTTTCAACTTTGGGGGAAGTTTTCTCTGAATGATGGCGATGTATTCTTCTATCAGTGCAACTGTCTCATAATCTCCCAATCTCTATTTTCGTGAAAGAATGTCTTTCA
Organism: Zanthoxylum bungeanum; assembly: GCA_019454045.1. Classification (NCBI taxonomy): domain Eukaryota; kingdom Viridiplantae; phylum Streptophyta; class Magnoliopsida; order Sapindales; family Rutaceae; genus Zanthoxylum; species Zanthoxylum bungeanum. Next base: position 32,711 of record SKCR01049501.1, on the reverse strand, counting down.
TGAATTTGACATAGATGGGCATTTGTTCCAACGCTTCTACAAATGGGATGTCGATATGTAGCTTTTTGAACACCTGCATGAAACGAGCAAGCTGCTTGTCCATTTTTTTTTTCTGAAGACGCTGTGGAAAAGGTGGAGGTGGAGTGATTTGATCTTTTTCCTTTGCTTCTTTTTCCTCCATCTGTTGCTCTGTTTCTTTTGGAACTTTCTCAGCAGTTGTTTTGACTCCAACATCTTTATTGATTTCGGTGCTGCTTTTCAAGGTAATGGCTTGACATTGCTCCTTCTCTCGGTTCATTGGATTTGGTTCTGTGTTGCTATGAAGGTTACCTGGTGGTCTGTAAATATGAGAATTGACCAGTTGTCCAATTTGATTCTCCAGTGCTTTGATAGATGCAGATTGACTTTGAAACAAAGCATAATAATTTTTTACTGAGTCAGCACTTCCGCTATTCATGGTTCTTTTTCATGCTCCTGGCTTTTTTTTTTTGTTGTTGGAATCCGGGTGGTGGATAGTTCCTTTGCCATGAATTGTTGCTCCATGAAAAATTGGGATGATTCCTCCACTCTGGGTTGTAGGTGTTGGAATATGGATTGTTCCACTGTTTGTTGAAATTGCTGACATAATTCACCGTCTCATCGTGTTGGTTGAATGATTGTGGATCTGGTGCTCCTCCATATGGTGAACTTGTGGATCCAACATTTCCTCGCATATTAATAGTTTCCATGAATTTGCATATATTATCCAGCTTGGCATTCACTGTTGTGTTGGCTCCAACTTCGTAAATTCCTATAATTCTCTGGATTAAGCTCCTGTCTGTTGGCCACAAAGAATTGTTGTTGGCCATTTCTTTAACTAGGTTCTAGGCCTGATCTTCTCTTTTTGCCATTAAAGCTCCTCCAGCAGCAGCATCAATCGTGGTTCTCATCAGTCCAGAAAGTCCAATGTAGAAGGTTTATACCTGAAGCCATTTTGGAAGCTCATGGTGAGGACATTTCCGGATCAAATATTTGTACATTTCCCAAGCTTCGTAGAGAGTTTCTGAGTCATATTGTATAAATGATGTGACGTCATTCCTCAGTTTTTCTGTTCTGGATGGTTGAAAATACTTTGCAAGGAATTTGGTGGCAAGAATTTTCCAAGTTGTGATGGAACCTGCTGGTAGTGAATGTAGCCAAGCTTTAGCTATATCTTTCAAGGAATATAGGAAAACACGCAGTCTCATTGCTTCTTCAGCTGCTTGGTTGTAATTGAAAGTGCCACAAACTTCCAGGAAGTTACTGATGTGAGTATTAGGATCTTCAGTTGCACTCCACCCTAACTGAACTGACTGTTGAATCATCTGAATGCATGTTTTGATGTCACACGTATTTGCTAGTAAGAGAGGAAGTATAATACAGGAAATTAAGCCTTCAACCACCGGAATGGTTCTGTCTCGAATGGGAATTGGTGGTGCAACTTCTAATGGTTCAGGTTCCATGTTAACAATTTCTTCTTGGCCTTCACGCCTTCCCTTCTCAACTGTCTGGTGTTTCTTTCAATCTCTCGGTCAAGCGGTCGGAGTTCAAAGCTTCTGGTTCATCTCATATAGTGTCTGAGAACCTGAAACATAAGAAAACAAAAATAATAAGTAAAAAGAAATTAGACACAAGTAAAATATCTAACCTCAAAATTAACAGTAAAAGATGAAAAAGTCCCCGGTAACGGCGCCAAAAACTTGACCGGTGTCATCACACGCGTATAACGCTAGCGCACGTATTTTTTTAAGTAGTATAAAAAGTATTGATCCCATGAGGACTTATTACTTTAGCTATTAATTAATGAAGCCAAAATGATTACAAGTATCTAACGGATTGATTGATTGAATGTATTGTGACTATAAAATTAAAACAAGTAAATAAAATTACGTGAAAGAAGGTTTAGGAAATTTCAAATTTATAAGACTATCTAGGGTTGTGATTTCTTCTAATATCTATTTAAAGATGAAGTGGTTATTTTATGTTTGTATAATATATTGATTTACTAACCTGGAACACGAAATTATGTAAAAGTCTATGTCGATGGTCGGATGCAAATACCCAGTGTAATCCAATTAAACTATATGTCTATGTTAACCAAATTACCTGGATTCATTAAGTTCAAGTTCCAATTGTGGTTACCCCCGCTCGATAGGTATATGTATATCCTGTAAGGAAATCTATTAAATGGTTATCTATCCCCAAGGAAGATCGTGGGCTATTAAGTCTAAAGCTGAAACCTAAAATTCCTTTGTCAAGTTTATTTTATGTTTACCAGATCAATCTTATTAGTGGACAGCTAACAAGACGCATTAAGCTTAAGACTTAATAAGTAAATCTTTATATTACCCAAACTATAAAATAATCCCTTATAAACCAGTGATATTGGAATTAATCACAACCTCAGATAACGGGCTTAGCTACGACACATATCTAAAGCTAGTAAAAACTTAAAAATAAATAACATAAAGTAAATGCTGAAATGTAAATACTGAAATTTAAAAGGTAAAATTACAATAAAAGAAAATGATAGGGTTAAAGGATCTACTTTTATCACTACTATTTTAGATATCTCCCTTAATATAATATATTAACTTGTGTGATATTACCAACCAGCCATATAGGCGGTAACCTGATTAAGTCAAATTAGGTCTGAACGACCATAAAGTCGGTATCCTTATTTGTCCATAATCCAGCCATATAGGCTGTAATTACCAACCGACCAACCAGTCGGTATCCATGCTTAGTCAGGTTAAGACAAAATTAAGATTTATTACCAACCGGCCAATATAATGGTATCCTCTTTAAGTCAAATTTTTAATAGTGAATATATTATAATTAAGGGAGATTAATCTAAATAGCAATAATAAAAGTTTTACCTTTCACCTTAACAGGGGGAAGTTACCTCCTCATGGTTGAATAGTAGACACTGTAAAAGTAAAGAGAGAAAATTACTATTAATATTACAAAAAATAAATAAAATTAATTGCAAAACTGAATTTAAAAGAAACAAGATACAAACTCCTTAATATACTCGAGGAATTATAGAGAGGAATGTACGAAAAATTCTGAAATTTTGAACTGAATTTATAGGCAAAATTTTCTTATGCTCGTCGTGACGCACCAATTCATTCTTGCATCGCGATGCACCGACGTGGCACGCATGATTGGCTGCCTGGATTACTATCCGCTGATGTGGCGTTGATATGGTCTGACATGGACTGTCGGCCCAATCACATGCTGACACGTGGCAAAATTGGTGGCTAAATCAAATAATTGTACTGACGTGGAATCGACGTGGCGTTGACATGACAATGATGTGCCGACACGTGGCGATCGTGATTGTCGGCAACGTGTGATGATGACACGTGTCCGGTGTATTTTAGCAGATCTGTTTAGATGTTGACACGTGGCGGGAGCATTTTAGCACTGTTAGACAATTATGACCTATAGCGTCACTATTGTACAGATCATAGTGTTGTTGTAAAAATTAACTATGTGACAAAGAGATTGCACTCTTATCATTTGTGATTAGATCACCTAGATATATAAATGATAGGAGGTCCCTATGATTTGTTCCTGGACTGAGAATGATATGAGATAATATCAGTCCACAAAGGATAAATCATTAAATATCCCTAGTCAGAGTATTATCGAGATTGGACATCGATAAATACGTAAAAGACTAGTATTGCACTTGTGCGTGTTGTGAGGGCACAACAGCATAGTTCTCGTATATTTGGGTATAGGATACTCATGCAAGTGTAATAGGAGGTTGTGTTTTACCGATGGTATGGGAAACAGTTTCGCTCTGGATAGACCCCTTCGGAATTCCATTGGAAGTATGACTACGTGTCTATGGAAATCCGAAATCAGGGTAGGTGTATTTGGTCTTAACCTGAGACTTACACCGCTAATACTTGCGACGATCAATATATTTTGGTTGAGGTCGTCCAGGGCTTTAACAGGTTCTGTGTACGCCAATACTGGGTATATTGAGAATCGTAGTGTGTTGGGTGTGATGTTAAGACGGAAGTGTCACTCCAGTCATGTGGAGATTATGGTCACGTAGGATAGGGTACTGGTTCTCTTTAGTACTGCAGTTATCGGGATAAAATGACAAGGTCATGTTTATCTGATATAAAGACTAGTTACCAGAGATCCGACATGTGCTTCGTACGGGGCAGACACGATTCCAGCCCTAGGCCTAGCACGTGATCATCCGATACTGGATCGAAATACGCAATACCACGTATACAACGCCTGATATAGATCGCTTATTCCTGTAAGCATGTTTTTCGGAGAATTAGGTAGGCATGGCGCTTTGCTAGAGGCCAACCTTGTTTTGTGAATCGGTGTAATCGGGGTACGAGGTACTCACGTGTTCGGATAGTCCGACAACCCGATTTACTGCCAACATATTCGGGGATCTCATGGGTCACTTCCCAAAGATTCACCGATGACGAATGACTCGCACTTTAATTAATCTAGGATTAATTTAATGAGAGAGAAAATTAATCTGGGATTAATTGCGGAGATATTTTATCTGGGATAAAATATCAATTAAGAGAGAGAACGATTAATTTGGAATTAATCGATAAAATAATATATTTGATATATTATACGAAATTGGATTTCGACTCGGAATTAAAATTAGCTTTTAATTCGGGCAAACGAATTAATTTAGAATTAATTCGTTAGTGACATGAATAGTGATTTCGCTAGGCGTAATCATTTAATTACAACGCAACGGAAAATTCATTAATTTAGAATTAGCTAACTCGAGCACGGGATTGTTTGCGAGCGCATTCGCATTTCGAATTCGAGTGCGGCACGCAAGTAAAATCAAGCGTCAAATCACATGTCACTTTGAGTGATGTGACATTTGAGTGATTGATGTGAGTTGATTTGTGGTGATAGACAAGCATTTAATGCTTGCTTTTTGGAATTAAAAGAAAAGGTAAATGGTTTATTAATTTATGGAAAATATATAAACCTATTACATTTTTTTTATTTCATAATTCTCTCTCTCTTTTACGTTTTTTAGGGAACCCTTTTTCCCTCCTTCATCTCTCTCGGCCGAATGGCCTTCTTCTTTCTGGTTTTTGGTTTGACCGAAAATGAAGAGGAGAAAGACTTGATTTTGTTGCAAGATCTTTGTGCTAGCACACTCTTGGAGGCATCCTAAGTTGATAGGGAAGTGAGTTCGTGAGCATGGAAGATTATCAACAAAGCATGGAGCTTTAATGGAGTCCATGGCTGAATCTTCCTGGAGGAGTTCCACCCACCGTCGTGCAGCCCCTACACCGAGCTGCCATTGCCAAGCAAGGAGAGAGTGCAGTTCGCACTTCATCTTCGGAGCATCCAACTGATCCATGTGAGTTTTTCCGCACCTCCTTTGGTTGTATTCAACTCGTTTTATACTTAATTTATGATCATTGGGACTTGATTGAAACCCAACAATGGTATCTTGAGCCATTTGGGCATAAAACGAAAATTAGGGTTCTTAACTAAATTTGGGGCTTTTTGATTTACGCATGTTTTTGACAAATTGTTTGTTTAAATATGCTTGTATATGGATAACTTAGAGTTATATGTAATCAATTTGAAGAAAAATTAATTGGATTAATTTTCCGCAATATGTTATGCTTGGCCGAAAATGGAGGCTCCCTAATTGTCTTGGTTTTTTAATTTTTTGAACATTGGATGTGTTGGAATTCATTTGGGGATGTTGAATTTATGTTTAATTTGTTTCAATTGGATTGAAAATATTTATCGGAAATTATTTCGGAGTGAAAATACGTGAAAACGGTGTGAAAAACGGAGTTACCGGGTAATGGCAGCCCAAACAGCGAACTGGTCACTGTTCAGGTAGCCTATGTACTGTCCAAATATTTTAGGGGCTGACCTGGGCAGTCCCCATGAGCATTGGTCGGTCGGTTCGGCCGGAAACACATTTTATACTATTTTGCGGAAAAACATTTTCGCAAAAGTTTCGCGATGTTTCTATATTATTTACGTCATTATATGATATCGAATAAATACGTTTAGGTGAAATATGAATGAATTATTAATATTGGATATTAAATAATTTATTCGTAAGTTTAAAATTTTTAAACTACGATTTCGCCCAAACCGCGCTCCTTCCGCTGCGCCTTTCTGATTTGACCCCCACAAAAATGGTATCAGAGCGAGTCTGATCCTGGACGCCCGATATGAAAAGTCTTTTAAAATTCATTTTTTAGTTTAATCATTAATTTATACATGCATGTGTTTATTTAATTTGATTAAATAAAGTAAAAGCATCTTTTGTTGGAAAATCCCCGATTTAAATAAGGTTTTAAGAAAGTGACTAGTATTAGGAATACTTGTTTCTTCGTTCGCCTTGTCAAAACGGATGTAAATGTTTTCATGATGCTATGGATGTAACGTGCCAAGCTGTGCAGTTATAGTTGAAGGTAGTTCATTTGGGTCGATAGAATTTATGTCATAAGAGACAAATTCAAGTGAAAATGGAAATCCTGAACATGCCAAAGCTCTCAAGACTACATCAGTAGCTTGAGTTTGTCATTGACAAGTTTAACCTTGATACGCCTCCTTGTGAACGAGCCAAAGCTGTCATAATGAGAAACGATCAGGACCGAACCTAGGAGTCACAGTGAGTGTGATTGACAATGAGTTGTCTACCTAATGAATATACGTAGGCGAGAACGTGCCAAAGCTGTGAATCGATATATATTCATGGGGTCCACTTCCCATTATGGAATTCAATTTAATTATTTAATTCTCGTTTCCATTGGGGATTACGGTATTACGTAAAGTAGTGGGAGGAACTGCTAAGTTAAAAATCCTTAACTTATGTGGTGTGTAATATTATGTAAATTATCGCTTATGTTATTCCTTATTCTATTTGTTTGATAGAATTAAACTTTTATTCACTGCATGCATATTATATATATGTTTTCTGACTTCAATTATGGTTGCAGATTTCTAGAATAGGTTCTAGATTAGAATAGATATTGATATAATCCTTCTAGACAGAAAAGTTTCTTATGCAGTGGAGATTGACATGAATTGGTTCACGTCTCGAGATTCTTCAGTGGCATTAAGAAAATCCCATTAGGTATTTGTTTATCTAATAATGACGTTCCATGGCTTTAGTGACATTTGGAGGTCAAGTGTTGACACTATTTGTTTTTCGATTATTTGCAAAGGTTGTAAATAATTTGAAAGTAAATAATGAGCTAAAGAATGCAGATACGTATAGTTGTGTATAGAAAATATTGATTTCATAATACGACAACTGTAGATATTGGATATCAGATCTCCCATCTAGATATTTAAAATATTATTGAATGATTGTTTAGATATTTGATATCAAAACTTGCGACTATCTGATAGTTACTTTTTCTTTACAAATAGTTGTTAAATATTTTAAAATGACTAGTAGTGTCATTTACGAATAGATAAACATTAAGAAAAGTATTATGTTAAGTAAATAACTTAGAACATTATTTTATGAGATTTTATCACTTAAGTATTTGATGCTTATTCCATATAGTAAATGATGGTCTGATATGAGATCACACTACATATCCTTATCCATTTAACGAATATTGTATTCAAGAAAGTGACTAAATCCCATTTAACCAATGACTGTCATTGGACCACAAAATTTATTAAACTAATACATTGGTGTAGGACACAGAAACTGGGCGACTCATGTTGTCCTAGGCTCGCGGCCTAGTTGGGAGTACGGAGTAGCCCGCGGGGGACTAAACCAGAGAATAATGGAGTCGCCACTTGGTGTGAACCGGGAAAATGAGATTTAAGGCCGCACTCACCCCTCGCAAGGGAAGACCTCAAACCGTTGGGTTCAGAATGGTCCCTTACTTATGTCACTTGTAATGAAAATATTTGTGTAATAATTTAATCAAGCTAAGTAACACTTATTTCCAAGAGTATCATGCTTCTAAATTCACACATACAAAAATAAAACTTACACCTAAATTTTCATATATTTCACATCTGAGATTGCATGCTTGAAAGTACATCAAAGTAGCAACGAACATACAACTTCATTGGCATATTGTATTCACGAGCACAAGCACACACTAACCACACAAGCACACATGTGAGCACTTTTCCAAGTGGTACGTGGAATTGTATCCCAAGTACAGACCGCACTACCGTCCATTCGGAATCGGCTACGAAATTTATGTATGGGTTTCCATCCGATATACCACAAGAAATAATACTCAAATTCTATTATGACATAGATATATGAATTGTAATACGTTAAGCCAAGACTAAGGTAAATGATGCAACCAATGGAATAAACATGTTTTTCATTATGATGCATACAAAGATAAGAATGACTATATGGGATTTCATGATACATGCATGAATGGTATAGCTGGCCTTACGCGCGGGCTGAGGCTAATAGGTGGCGTTTAGGGCGCGGTTTCAGGCAGTTGATAGGTGACTAAACTGGGCAGTGAGGGGCGTAGAACTGGGTAGTGAGGAGTGTTGGATTTAGGCATTTGTTATTCGTAGTGAAGGCTTTTGGCTGGTAATATGCTGAAGCAAGGGCTGTGTGTTTGGTTTATGGCACACGAAGGCAATGTGGCAGTTAGCGTGGGGGCTGAGTGGCTAAGGGGCTGTTGATGCGCTGCGTTGAGGCAATGTGTGAAGCTGTGATTATGAACGTGCAGGGTGAGGGTTACGTGTTGATGCAAGAGAGTTGCTTATGGTTTTTTGTGTGATGCGTGGCTGAATGAGTGGTTAACGTGAAGGCATGGGACTTTGTGCGTGTGCGTTAAGGAGCTTCAAGGTGTGATGGGCTGAGAATATAGGTACACCAATGACAATAGGTCGAGCCAAGATAGGGATAGACGATGTAATCAATAGATGAAAGACACGGCAAATATCGTGGTAAAGGTAGCCTTTTAGGCTTTTCTTCCCAAATGGAGAACCTTTTAATCCAACACAATAAGCCCATGCGCCTTTCGTTACAATGAGTTCAAAGATAAAGATAACTATATGAAATTCAGTATGCCCGATTGAACATATCTTGCTTTCAACCGAACACACATCAACCGGTGCGGCAAAGCATCGTGGTAAAGGATTTTAAACCCCTCCAAATAGGGGACCTTTCATCGCACATACTAAGCCCATGCACTGGATTGCATCATGCATAAAAAGAATTAAAAAAAAATAATATCACACTTAGTATGCCCGATTGAACGTATCTTGCATTCAACCAAACACACATCAACCGGCGCGGCAAAGCATCGTGGTAAAGGGTTTTAACCCCTCCAAATAGGGGACCTTTCATCGCACTTACTAAGCCCATGCGCTCGATTGCATCATGCATACAAAGAATTAAAACAATAATATCAAACTTAGTATGTCTGATTGAACATATCTTACATCCAACCGAACACACATCAACCGGCGCGGCAAAGCATCGGGTAAAGGGTTTAGGGTTTTAACCCCTCCAAATAGGGGACATTTCATCACACTTACTAAGCCATGCACTCGATTGCATCATGCATAAACAAGTGACATATCGGCTATGAAATTTATGTCCGGGTTTCCATCCGATATACCGCGAGAGTTGACACATCTTTCATTTTATTCCAAGTCTACAACATACAATATTTCATAGTACATGCATATTTATCTACTCAAGGGCCACAACATGCATTTTAACATAACGATCATGCGAACAATACTCAATTAATAATAAAAATAAAACAGAAAACGAATGTGGAAAATACCCTCAGGTCTAACCTTTTTTTCCAACTTTCGGACTTGCGTTTCACGGAGATTGGAAGGGTAATGCTCCTCAACTTCTCCGGTTCACTGGTTTAGCACCTTAGCTCACTATTTTGATGTTTTGCTTACTGTTTGGCCTCCGTTTTGCTGCTATTTCCTCTGTATTTTCTGCTCCCTGTTCAGGTCACTGTTTTGACGTTTCAACTGACTGTTTTTGCATTTTTTAGGGGGGGTTGGGTTTTTGTTTTTCCGGTTTTAAGGAGGCTTTGAGTGCAGTTTTTTATGTTTCTGTTTTAAGGTTCTAGGGAATGTTTTAAGTGGATTTTGCTGCTGTTTTAGGGGTTAAATTACTGCTATTTTTGGTGGTTAATTAGTGCAGTTTTTTTTGGACTGCAATTTTCGGTAATGGGGAGGCTTATGCAGCTGCTGTTTTTCGGTGATATAGGGGGTTTATGGGGCTGTGTATTCGGATATGGAGGGACTTGGAGGAGGGGTGGTTGTTTCGGTTATTGAAGGAGGTGTAGGAGAGAAATTGTTTTACTTCTTTATGCTATTACCGTGAATGATTTTGTGTGAAGGAGATGGGAAATTCTTTGCTTGTTTTTTTCTTGTGATGGGCGTGTACTAGGGAGAGGGGGATGCCTTGGGAAAGTGTAGTTTATATAGAGAAGGGCTAGGGCTTCACCTTGTCTCTCACAAGGAAGGGATTTGGTGCATTCAATTAGGATATGATTTAGTGTTAGACAAGGAAAGCAATGGATTTGATTGGGGGACATGTCTTGGCTAGATTAGGAATACAATATATTTGATTGGTTATGATTAGGCATTTAATTTGTTAGATTAGGAAGTCAATATTTTTAAATAATTATGATTGATTTTAATTAGGCATATCATCTTTTTTAATTTAGTATGTAATATATTTGATTTGCTTAAATTAGGCATGATTTTATTTTATGTTTTATTTAATTTGGTAAATGATTTAATTATTATTTTATTTAATTACATTATCTAATTAATATTTGATTTAATTTGGGTGTGTATTAGGGTGAATGGGCATGTGGGCATTGTTGTGGGCGTGTGGGCCTTTGGTTGGTGGGTTTAGTTTGTGTGGGCTAGGTGTGTTTTAGGTCAAGGCCAATGGGCTTGCGGGGATTTTGGGACGAGGTTAGGTGATTTGTGAGTGTTTTGGGCCGGGAATAATTTTTAAAACGGAAAACCAACAAGTAACCCGAAGCTAAACCAGCGAACTTAATCCGATTATGAGTCAATTCTTGACTCCTCCCTTCCGACATCCATTTCCCGCGGCTTCCGCGACTTAAAAGGTAGTGCCTCCAACTGAGGCTCATCATCGGGTTTCACATGCAAAAATGCAATGCCTACAGTCGCCCCCACTTTGATATGACTTGTGCAGTGTGTGACTTTGAACAATCCTATCAAAGTTATGCAATGCATTTTCACTTACCTAGCTCGTTTGCTGCCTCGAGCTGAGTTGGTGTTGCAGTGGACCTCGATCCTGAGACGCATCCCAATAACTACAACTGACAACGGGGCACCTCGACCCTGGGCACCTCGACCCAATACCGCTGACAATAGGGACCTCGCCCTCGAACTGATGATGTATTCGGTGCCTCGACCCAGAACTACAACTGGTGATGCAGTGGGCCCTCGACCCTGGGACGCATCCCGGAACTGCAACTGTCAACAGGGGTACCTCGACCCTGGGACGCATCCCAAAACTGCTGACGATGTGGGCCTCGCCCTCAAACTAATATGGGCTTCGCCCCCAAGCTGACATGGGCCTCGCCCCCAAGCTGATAGGGGCCTCGCCCCCAAGCTGATATGAGCTTCGCCCCCATGCTGATATGGGCTTCGCCCCCAAGCTGACATGGGCCTCGCCCCCTGGGACTCATCCCTAAGACTGAAACCGCGATGATGCTGTTTGGCTCATTTATGCCGCTGCTCTCTCTTTTTTTCGAACCTACAAACCCAAAACCAAGAAAAATACGAAGAGAATGCAATGTTACGTGTATGCATGAATGATTTTCTTATCCCGTTGGGTTAGGTCTTCTGCCAATTTCCTTGGTGATGCTCAGTCTTCTCTCCCTCAGGCAAACAACTGCTTCAATCTGTCCACGTTGATCTGCTCGGTGAACTCGTTTCCTTCCAAGTCTGATAGCCTCACTGCTCCATTTCCTATTACCTTCTGCACTATGTAAGGTCCTTCCCAGTTAGGTCTGAACTTTCCTCTTGGATCTGTCATCGACGACCTTGATTGCTTAAGTACCAAATCACCCTTTCTGATCTTGGTGGGGTGTACTTTCTTATTGAATGCTCGGGCTAGTCTCTTCTGATACAACTGCATGTGATACAAAGACTTCGTTCTCTTCTCATCCAATAGTGCTAACTGATCAAACCTCTGTGCGGCCCATTCTGGTTCCGGTAATTCTGCCTCTGCTAATACCCTCATAGACTGTATTTCCACTTCTACTGGTAATACTGCTTCCAATCATAGACCAAAGAGTAAGGTGTAGCCCATGTTGCTGTTCTTACTGATGTTCTGTACCCCCACAAAGCATATGGTAGTTTCTCGGCCCAATCTCTGCAGTTCTCTGTCAGCTTGGCTAAAATCGTCTTTATAGTCTTGTTGGCTGCCTCAACTGCCCCATTTGCCTGTGGTCTGTACGGTGATGACTTGTGGTGGCCTATCCCGTACCTCTGTAACATTGCCTTCATCTCTCCTTGAAACTGAACTCTATTGTCTGTCACTACATGATGCGGCATGCCATACCGACAAATGAGGTTCCGAGCTATAAACTTTGCCATCTGTTTTGCTGTAACGTTACGGAATGATTCGACTTCCACCCACTTCGAGAAGTAATCTACGGCCACTACTATGAAGCGATGCCCATTCGATGCATTCGGTCAAATTTCTCCAATCATATCGATTCCCCATGTTGAGAAAAGCCACGGCTCTGACAACTCGTGCAACTCTGTGTGCGGTAAGATATTTAAATTACCGTGTGCTTGACAGTCATGACAGTGCTTTACCATTTTCGCGCAGTCTGTTTCCATGGTTGACCAATAAAAACCTTGTCTCACTACCATCTTGCAGGACAGATTTAACCCGTTCATGTGCGGACCACATACCCCGGTGTGTATTTCTTCCATTACATGCTGAGCTTCTTCTTTTCTCAAACACTTCAACTGAAAACCATTTGCTTGTGTCTTGTACAGTTCCCCTTTCAAAGTCACATACTGGGAAGCTAACTTCTGAATGGCTATTCTGTCTTTTCTGCCTACCTTTTCTGGGAGTTCACCATGTTCCAGATACCTCTGAATGTCATAATACCAAGGTTTACCGTCGTCGACCTCAACTTCCAGGATTCTTTCTATCTCATAAACAGGTCTGCTTGTTGTTGTCAGTATCAACGGTCTCATCACTAACTTTTCTGGATTTTCCCAAGTTGCTGCAAGTGTAGCCAATGCATCTGCCATCTGATTCTCTTCTCTCGGTAAGTGCTGAAATTTACACTCGGGGATAACCTGTGCCAACTTTCTGAGGTAAAAATGTAAGGTTTCAACCGTTCTTCTTTCAACTCCTATTCTCCTCCCATCTGCTGGACTACCAACATAGAATCTCCATAGACTTTCACACTCCCGGCCTTCAAGGCTATCAACGCTGTCAAACCAAAAGCACATGCTTCATACTCGACCATGTTATTAGTTACTCTGAATGTCAACCTCTTGGCTAAAGGAAAAGTCTCTCCCTCGGGGGTCACTATCACGATCCCAATTCTGGCTCCCTTGTAATTCACTGCTCCGTCAAAATACATCTTCCATCTCTGAACTGTTATTGCTTGGATCTCTTCATCTGGAAATTCAAACTTATACCGATCCCCCTCAACAGGTTGCAATGCCAGAAACTATGCACTGCTCGCCTTTTGATCACTTTGGAGGTGAGATACTCAATGTCAAACTCTGTCAGCAATACCAACCATCTGCCCAATTTTCCCACAAGTGAAGGCACCAAATGAAGATATTTCAGAGGATTTTCCTTTGCCACTACCTGGATCTTGTAAGACTGGAAATAATGTCGCAACTTTCTGGAAGCCCATACCACGGCAAGACAGATCTTCTCTACTTCTTGATACCGAGCCTCATACGGGAGCATCTTCTTACTCAGATAATAGACTGTATGTTCTACCCTTGTTTCATCTGCCTGTACCATCATTGCCCCCAGTGCTTCTGATTCTATAGCCAAATACAATATCAAAGGTCTGCCCGGTCTGGAGGTTTCAATACAGGAGGTTTTACCAAGTACTTTATGATTGTGTCGAAGGCTGTCTGACACTGTTCATTCCATCTCACTTGCTGATCTTTTCTCAACAGTTTGAAGATAGGTTCACATACTGATGTCAACTTGTCGATGAACCGACTGATGTACTGAATCTTCCCCAAGAATGCTCAGACTTTTTTTTCTGTCTTCGGTGCAGGCATTTCTGTGATTGCCTTGATTTTCTCAGAATCTACCTCTATTCCGCCCATTCCCACTGTATGACCAAGCAATTTCCCTGACGTCACCCCAAACACACATTTCTTGGGATTAAGCCGCATGTTATATCTGTCAACTCTCTGAAGGAACCTTTCCAGTGCTTCGATATGCCCAACTCTTGTCCCTGACTTCACAATCATGTCATCCACATATGTGGAAATCTCTTTGTGCATCAAGTCATGGAAAAGTGTAGTGGCCATCCGTTGATAAGTAGCTCCCGCATTTTTAAGCCCAAACGACATTACCTTGTAACAATAAGTACCCCACTTAGTAACAAATGCAGTCTTGTGTTTGTCTTCCTCAGCCATGAGAACCTGATTGTAACCTGAAAACCCATCTGCAAATGAATACATAGCAGATAAAGCCGCACTATAAGTCAGAACATCTATATGCGGCAGAGGAAAATCATCTTTCGGACAAGCTTTGTTGAGATCTCTGTAGTCTACATACATTCTGACCTTCCCATCTTTCTTTGGCACCGGTACTATATTGGCCAACCACTCAGGATACTTTACTACTTCCAGGAACCCCACATCTATCTGTTTCTTAACTCCCTCTCTGACTTTCTCAGCCCATTCTGGTCTCATCCGTCGGAGTTTCTGTTTTACTGGCCTCTTATTCGGATAAGTTGGTATTGTGTGTTGGGCAATGTTTCTGTCTACCCCAGGCATGTCCTCATAGGACCAAGCAAACACTTTGGCATATCTGACCAACACTTCTTCTATTTTCTCCTCTCCTTCAGAGGTAACTTCACTTGCAATCAGAATTTTCTTGGGGTTCTCAGGTGTACCCAAGTTAAATGCAGTAGTTCTGGCCGAACTGATATCAAATATGCTTGATTCGTGCAGAGTAAATGGAAATGACTCAGCAAGTAAGCAAAAGAAATGTCTTTATTATTGGATAATGCGGAAGTACATTCAAACAAATCAGGAAGGTAAATGTCTTCATCATCTATAGACACTTCTTCCTCTGCAATCAGGTCTTCCTCAGGCTTTTCGTCCTCTCCCAGAGTCAGGCTCTCTAACTTCATCAATTCTTCTTCCCAATTCTCTGCTTCCACAACTTCTTAGGCAGCGGTTTTCACCCAACAAATCCTGGAAGATCTCAAATCCAGGAACCACAATCCCATTAACTTCCACAGGTTCAGGATCCCCTTGATATCCTTAAGCTTTCATAAAACATTCCATCAGTTTCAGGCCCTTTTTCTTGACCTTCAGCTTTTCTTCATCAGATTTGTACCCCCAACCCTTCCGAGTAGTCTGTCCTCTGAAATCTAGCAATCTTGAACTTTACCGGTTCAAACTTCATTTTTTTCATGATCCTAGCCACCCTAGGATCCACCCATTCATCAAAATTAGCTGACACCTGAAACCTCGTGGAAGGTTGTATCTTCCAAGGCAGCCACCGGCATTATCTACCTCAGCCCGGATAGTAACACAACTTTCCCTCATACGGGAACTTGATCATCTGATGTAAAGTGGAAGGCACGCCACGCCCCAAGTTTGTGAAACCAAGGCCTTCCCAACAACAAGGCAAAAGTGGCTAGGATATCCAGTAATGTAAACTCAACTTCATCTTCAATAGGGCCTACCTTGACCATAGCCACAAAGTACCCTCAACTCCCCTTTTACTGTCATCATAAGCCTTAATAGTATGCTGGAGGGGTCCAAGTCTGTTGCTTTCATACCCAATCTCGCCAGAATTTTAAACGGGCACACATTGATGGATGAACCGTCATCCACCATCACACATGAAGTTCTGTTGCCCCTTACTTTGGCCCTGATAAATAGAGGCCTATTATGATTTCTCCCATCTGCCGGGAATTCATCCTCATAAAAAGATATCTGTAAAGCTTCTTTCTGAACCGACCCAACAAACATTGTAGGGTTGGCATCTTCTGGTACCACAATCTTGCTCAAGGCCTCAACCATGGCCTGCCTATGCTCCCAAGATACACATAACAGTTCCCAGATACTCACTTGTGCTCTAGTCTTCCTCAATTGCCTCAGCACTATGTCCCCCTCAGTATTTTCTGCAGTCTCAACCACTTCTCTACCATATGTCAAAACTTCCTTACCCTTTTCTGCCATATCGTTGTAAAAACAACCGCCGCGCGTCATTGCCCTCACTTCTTCCTCATCACTGCTAGAGAAATCAAGACAAAAGCTTTTCCCTTGTTCAGTCCCATCTTCACTAGTACTATCCCAGATTCCCAGGCAAAAGGCTTGAGGGTGAAAGTATTTTAGGACAAAGTCTTCTGGGAGGCCAGAATTGATCATATAGGCTGGTGGTGGTACGACACGGTAGTTGGGTAAGGGGTTTTTGTGTGTGTCCGGCTGTTCTGTTTCTGGGTCAGGTATTTTCTTGGAGTCTATCAGGTCTTGGATTTCATGGCGGAGTCGGGCGCAGTTGTCGGTGTCATGGCCCTTTTATTGGTGAAAGTGACAGTAAAGGCTTAGGTTATAATGTGATGGTGGGGATTGGGTAATGGTTTGGCTTCTAGGGGTGACAGAAGTCCTTGTCACTTCAACTTCTCCAATACTTTGGACAAGGGCCTACCCAAGTTGGAGAATCTCCGGTTCCGAATTACGGTAATCTCAGCAGAAACGGGCTTTGTTCCCGATGTCCCCCCAATGGGCCTCCTGATCAGACCATAGAATTTTCTATTTTCGGCCTCTTCTTCCTCAATATCCATGACAGTTTCCCTCAACTGCCAAAAATCAGTAATCATGGAGGTCATCCTTCTTAGCTTCCCATAGACGGAGGGCTTGGGATCATCTTAATCTGGTCATTCTCCGAGGGCCTAGTCTGCATTTTCAACAACTGACCCATCCATCGGTCCACGTACTCCTTAAAACTCTCCTCCGATTTCTACTTAACATTCTCCAGATCGTGGAGTGACAGATCGATCTCTAGGTCAGTGACATACTGCTTCAGGAAAGCATCAGCCAACTCTCTCCAATCTTCCTTCACTTTCTTCTCCAAACTGTGGTACCACACCACGGGAGCTCCCTCGAGTGACATTCCAAACATCTTCTGTACTTGGCGCTGAGATAGGCCAACTGAACTCATGACTGATACAAACTGTCAGAGATGCACCCTTGGATCCCCATTCCCGTTAAACTTAGCCATATCAGGCATCTTGAACTGTGCCGGCATATGTTCTTCGAAAGTCAGCGTGTCATAATCCAGCAAATCCTCATTCTTACCCCTCATCTTGCGAGTAACTGACTCAACCTGATCCCGGAGCTTCTGTAACTCTGCCTGAGACCCAGATATTCTGCCTGCTGCATACTCTGCCATATCATCATCAAAAGTGGGGATATCATCCCCCAATCTGTTCGGAGGTTCCCCTTGCCTCACATCCCCAAAACTACCCCCAACACGAGACCCGGCTATGCCAACCATAGCAGTAGTCAAAGCCTACAACTGTTCAGTGATCTTGGCGAGACCGTTCTCTAACTAATCCATACGGGACACCTCATTATCGGATTCACTCATACTTGTTACTGTTCTTTTAGTGAGTCTCGTCCCTTCTCTAACCCAAACGGTATCTATGATGTCTTTTAAAGACATAGATGGTGTTAACATGATATATATATGTATGAGGTGCATGAGATGCATGTAACATATATAACATACTAAATCAATTAAAATTTTCAAACAAATCGGCATGTTATCATTTTAGAAGCTTTCGAGCTAATTATCATAGGAGTGAACTCATCCCAGTTTAAATGGCCCAACAAGTTCACATCTCATGGCAAGGAGCCCAACTAAATCCAAATGGTAATGATCCGAACATAAGCACAAAATGGCCCATCAACACTTATGAGCCTTTGGCCCATCATTATAAAATATGTTCTTGTCCCAGTTTAAATGGCCCAACAAGCCAATATCCCATGATAAATGGTCCAAATGGATCCAAACGACGATGTTCCCAAACACAAGTATAAATAAAGATAATGCAAACATAAAGTAATAATTTCTACATAATGGACCATCAACATTTTAGAAGCTTTGGGCCTAATAGTCATAAGGTACGAACTCGCCCCAGTTTAAATGGCCCAGCAAGTCCGCATTTCTGACAATAGTCCAACTGCATCCAAATGAGGATGGTCCACAAGCACATACTCAAGGAAATAATTGTTACTTTAACCATACAAACCCGGTCTATGGGTGAGTTTGCAAGAGTATAAACAAAGGCTCTCACCGGCGAAGGATGGCCCACAACTAGGTCTCCCCACTCAAGGGTTCGACGACCAAGTGAGCAAACCCTTTTTTATACACTAAGGTACATGCCAATGAGCTATGGTGTGTGACGGACTGTCAAATGGATTTCCCGTTGTAGATTCCCCAGAGGGAGGGTGGAGCGAGGCTCACTTAAATACCCAAGCCACTTAGGCTCTTATCGCTTGGTGTTAGGAATAAACAACGAGTCCTCCAAATTAGTCCATCACAATAGGCTATGAGTAGATGGCTATCTAGGTGCCTTCACAGCTTTTCCTTCTAGAAAGGTAGTGAGTGAAGGAAGACACCAAACCATTACCTAGCCTCAAAATGCCTTTGATTAAACCCCCATTTCATCCACTATAGACACGGTCAATTAGAACATAAATCCAAACATTACAAGACAATATTTCGGGGCCGATTCTCTATCCCCATTGGAGTCACCAGACTGTAGGACACAGAAACTGGGCGACGCATGCTGTCCTAGGCCCGCGACCTAGTTGGGAGTACGGAGTAGCCCGCGGGGGACTAAACCGAAGAATAATGGAGTCGCCACCCGGTATGAACCGAGAAAATGAGATTTAAGGCCACACTCACCCCTCGCAAGGGAAGACCTCAAACCATTGGGTTCAGAATGGTCCCTTACTTATGTCACTTGTAATGAAAGGATTTGTGTAATAATTTAATCAAGCTTAAGTAACACTTATTTCCAAGAGTATCATGCTTCTAAATTCACACATACAAAAATAAAACTTACACCTAAATTTACATATATTTCA
Organism: Zanthoxylum bungeanum; assembly: GCA_019454045.1. Classification (NCBI taxonomy): domain Eukaryota; kingdom Viridiplantae; phylum Streptophyta; class Magnoliopsida; order Sapindales; family Rutaceae; genus Zanthoxylum; species Zanthoxylum bungeanum. The sequence goes on along the minus strand of SKCR01049501.1, from coordinate 13,355 downwards.
CATCTGAGATTGCATGCTTGAAAGTACATCAAAGTAGCAACGAACATACAACTTCATTGGCATATTATATTCACGAGCACAAGCACACACTAACCACACAAGCACACATATGAGCACTTTTCCAAATGGTACGTGGAATTGTATCCCAAGTACAGACCGCACTACCGTCCATTTGGAATCGGCGACGGAATTTATGTATGGGTTTCCATCCAATATACCACAAGAAATAATACTCAAATGCTATCATGACATAGATATATGAATTGTAATACGTTAAGCCAAGACTAAGGTAAATGATGCAACCAATGGAATAAACATGCTTTTCATTATGATGCATACAAAGATAAGAATGACTATATGGGATTTCATGATTCATGCATGAATGGTATAGCTAGCCTTACGCGCGGGCTGAGGCTAATAGGTGGCATTTAGGGCGCGGTTTCAAGCAGTAGATATGTGACTAAACTGGAAGTGAGGGGCGTAGAACTAGGCAGTGAGGAGTGTTGGATTTAGGCAGTTTGTTATTCGGAGTGAAGGCTTTTGGCTGGTAATATTCTGAAGCAAGGGATGTGTGTTTAGTTTATGGTACACGAAGGCAATGTGGCAGTTGGCGTGGGGGCTGAGTGGCTAAGGGGTTATTGATGCGCTATGTTGAGGAAGTATGTGAAGCTGTGATTGTGACCGTGCAGGGTGAGGGTTACGTGTTGATGCAAGAGAGTTGCTTAAAGTTTTTTGTGTGATGCGTGGCTGAAGGAGTGGTTAGCGTGAAGGCAGGGGACTTTGTGCGTGTGCGTTAGGAGCTTCAAGGTGTGATGGGCTGAGAATATGGGTACACCAATGACAATAGGTCGAGCCAAGACAGGGATAGACGATGCAATCAATAGATGAAAGACACGACAAATATCGTGGTAAAGGTAGCATTTTAGGCTTTTCTTCCCAAATGGAGAACCTTTTAATCCAACAAAATAAGCCCATGCGCCTTTCGTTACAATGAGTTCAAAGATAAAGATAACTATATGAAATTCAGTATGTCCGATTGAACATATCTTGCATTCAACCGAACAAACATCAATCGGCGCGGCAAAGCATCGTGGTAAAGGATTTTAACCCCTCCAAATAGGGGACCTTTCATCGCACTTACTAAGCCCATGCACTCGATTGTGTCATGCATACAAAGAATTAAAAAACAATAATATCACACTTAGTATGCCCGATTGAACGTATCTTGCATTCAACCGAACACACATCAACCGGCGCGGCAAAACATCATGGTAAAGGGTTTTAACCCCTCCAAATAGGGGACCTTTCATCGCACTTACTAAGCCCATGCGCTCGATTGAATCATGCATACAAAGAATTAAAACAATAATATCAAACTTAGTATGCCCGATTGAACATATCTTACATCCAACCGAACACACATCAACCGGCGCGGCAAAGCATCGTGGTAAAGGGTTTTAACCCCTCCAAATAGGGGACATTTCATCACACTTACTAAGCCCATGCACTCGATTGCATCATGCATAAACAAGTGACATGTGTAATTCAAATAACGAAAAATAAATGAACCAAAACAACATAAAACAAAAGAGGGTGCCGTTTACTCAAGCAGTACGTGGAGTTGTATCCCGAGTATAGATCATACTACCGTCCATTCGGAATCAGCTATGAAATTTATGTCCGGGTTTCAATCCGATATACCGCGAGATTTGACACATCTTTCATTTTATTCCAATTCCACAATATACAATATTTCATAGTACATGCATATTTATCTACTCAAGGGCCACAACATGCATTTTAACATAACGATCATGCGAACAATACTCAATGAATAATAAAAATAAAACAGAAAATGAATGTGGAAAATACCCTCAGGTCTAACCTTTTTTGCCGACTTTCGGACTTGCGTTTCACGGAGATCGGAAGGGTAATGCTCCTCAACTTCTCCGGTTCACTGGTTTAGCACCTTAGCTCACTATTTTGATGTTTTGCTTACTGTTTGGCCTCCGTTTTGCTGCTATTTCCTCTGTATTTTCTGCTCCCTGTTCAGGTCACTGTTTTGACGTTTCAACTGACTGTTTTTGCATTTTTTAGGGGGGGTTTGGGTTTTTGTTTTTCCGGTTTTAAGGAGGCTTTGAGTGCAGTTTTTTATGTTTCTGTTTTAAGGTTCTAGGGAATGTTTTAAGTGGATTTTGCTGCTGTTTTAGGGGTTAAATTACTGCTATTTTTGGTGGTTAATTAGTGCAGTTTTTTTGGACTGCAATTTTCGGTAATGGGGAGGCTTATGCAGCTGCTATTTTTCGGTGATATAGGGGGTTTATGGGGCTGTGTATTCGGATATGGAGGGACTTGGAGGAGGGGTGGTTGTTTCGGTTATTGAAGGAGGTGTAGGAGAGAAATTGTTTTACTTCTTTATGCTATTACCGTGAATGATTTTGTGTGAAGGAGATGGGAAATTCTTTGCTTGTTTTTTTTCTTGTGATGGGCGTGTACTAGGAGAGGGGGATGCCTTGGAAAGTGTAGTTTATATAGAGAAGGGCTAGTGATTCACCTTGTCTCACAAGGAAGGGATTTGGTGCATTCAATTAGGATATGATTTAGTGTTAGACAAGGAAATCAATGGATTTGATTGGGGGACATGTCTTGGCTAGATTAGGAATACAATATATTTGATTGGTTAGGATTAGGCATTTAATTTGTTAGATTAGGAAGTCAATATTTTTAATTTATTATGATTGATTTTAATTAGGCATATCATCTTTTTTAATTCAGTATGTAATATATTTGATTTGTTTAAATTAGGCATGATTTTATTTTATGTTTTATTTAATTTGGTAAATGATTTAATTATTATTTTATTTAATTACATTATCTAATTAATATTTGATTTAATTTGGGTGTGTATTAGGGTGAATGGGCGTGTGGGCCTTGTTGTGGGCGTGTGGGCCTTTGGTTGGTGGGCTTAGTTTGTGTGGGCTAGGTGTGTTTTAGGTCAAGGCCAAGGGGCTTGCGGGGATTTTGGGCCGAGGTTAGGTGATTTGTGAGTGTTTTGGGCCGGGAATAATTTTTAAAACGGAAAACCAACAAGTAACCCAAAGCTAAACCAGCGAACTTAATCCGATTATGAGTTAATTCTTGACTCCTCCCTTCCGACATCCGTTTCCCGCGGCTTCCGTGACTTAAAAGGTAGTGCCTCCAACTGAGGCTCATCATCGGGTTTCACATGCAAAAATACAATGCCTACAATTGGGTGTATGTAATTTAATAATTGTTAATTGGTTAAGATAGTTTTATTTACTTCATAACTTAGTCAATGAACTGTCATGACTTAGTTACGTGTTTCTGATGAAACGCGGATAGAATATTTTGACTGGTTAAAAGGTATTCAATCTGAAGTTTGGAAAACTGTATCTTCAAAATTCATTATGTGTCTTTGAATTGTTCAAAGATGTTTGATACGATCAAACATATGAATTTAATGCAATTTTTTCTAAGGTTATTCAAAGAATATGATTCTTACTCAATATAATTCTTCCACGATTCCATATTGATGGAATTGGTTAATGGAAGAAATCGGATCTTATAAGATTTGATTCGTTTGATATTGAAAGTTACCGAATTAGTTTCAATACTTTTGGGGTTATGCTCCAGTAACACTAATTCATCATTTTAATTAATCTTCCTTTTGTTTCTACATTTATATATATGATATGTATAAGTAGAAAATTCGAATCTTGAAAAGTTTGAGATTTGAATCTATCTTTTGTATAATGGTTATATAATTGATATTACTTGCGCCTCGGAGGTACTAGTAGAAGTTTATCAATTATTTTATTTAATAGAATATTGTATTCTATTTGATATAATATCTTTTCTACGATCTCGAGTAATAAAATTATTTATTACTTAGTGTGTAACATCAGTTGTTGACTATTGTAGAAAATACTTGACTTATTGAAGTCACATACGGTGATAAACTGTAAATGGAACAACATAATTAATAAGATGAAAATACCCTTAAATTACTTCCATATAAGTGCTATAGAATGTCAGAATCATTAGCAAAGTATTTGATACTTAATGATTTTGTTGTTTCCTTATCGAAGAAAATTATCCTATAACTTATAGTGGAAACGATATTTGATATCGATTCCGGAATTTAGCATTAGACCATTGATCTAAGATTGTGCATAGCTTACTACGATCAAGTTTGGAACTTGATTGAGCTTTTATTATGAATCGTTTACAGTGAGAAAAGTTATACTCAGTAATCTATTGTAGATTTCGAGGAAACTTGTCTCTAGTCGCACTGATTGAACAATTTAGGATATGATAGTTAATAATGATATTAAAATGTACATTTTAGCTAAAGAATACAAAGTGGCGTTTCTGAATGGTTTCTTCAGATAAAAGATCCATTGTGAGTTCTTAGTTTGAAGAATTCATTTTGGAATGACCCTAGAGTTTGTATTATGCTAATATTACAATTTAGTACATTAGCTTATAGAGCCTATTGTAGACTCGGATGAGCTTTCTGGAAATTTATGTTTTCTAATTTTGATATCGGATGAGCTTTCTAGTATTTTACATCATAATGACATTGTCATTATTAATGTAATATTGAGATGTTTCTGAGGTAAAAGGTTTACCTCAGTCTTATTTTCTCATTTAAAGTAGTGAGAGTAGTCTCTATTATATTTAATATAAAGTCTTATATAATATATAAATCTAAGAGACTTGTGAGATACTCCTGGACGCAACAAGACTATCTGTATGTCAGTTAGTATAACTGTTTGACAGTTAGGTGTGTCTTATATATAGTATTCATCTTTCGTAAATGATGATTCATTTTTTTGAAAGAAATATTGATTAGAATGTCTGATCAATCTTATGCATCATAGGATGATGGCATAATAAATACTATATTGAGTGCGATTAGAGATATCAATTTAATCTTAATTGTTATGAGTTATTTTGATATCCTCTAGACCATAAGATGAGTCTTGAAACATGTTTATTTTTGAGATATTAAGAACGAGTTTCTAATTAATGGAGAATAAATTCGCAACCATTAGAGTTAGATTAGTTTTGAGTCTAATTATGATGTTAGACAGTCTACGTCATAAAGAGTCAGAAAAGATGCAGTGGGAGTGTCATAGATGATTCCACTACAAGAGTGGAGTTAGTTGCAACTTATGAAGTATTGACTTATGAAGTTGCATAGTGACCTCGAAGATTAGAAGTTTGATATTATGTTGTGTTAGCGGTTTTCTACAAAGTATTTTAGATTTGATCCATAAATACTTAGACAATTTAGTAGTTTAAGCACAATGTTGATATGGCATCTGAGTCATATTTATGTAGAACTTAGTTTCTATAAAAATATGAATGATGCTTGCTAAGGAAAATGATTGTGTTTGTTGGACAAACTCAATATCTCATAGCGGGCTTACTTGTTGTTACCTACCTCTTGAACGCAAGGTGAGTTCTTGAGGGTCATGAGTATGTGATACACATTGGGATGTGTATATGATACCATGGATTGGAACTAGAGCAAGTGGGAGAATTTGTTGGGTTTGGTGCTCTGAGCGCCAATCCCGATCGTATTTATGTTCGAATCATGAATACGAGAAATACATTTTTTCCATAATATTACTAATTTAATGGAAGCATCTCTTGTCTTTTATATACATATTCGATCTAATTTCGATTAGATTGAAACTAAATCTAGTTTAGTGATATGTATATATATATTAGACAAAGACCCTAAGATTTACAACGTAGTGCGCAGTTACAACATAGTTTGTAATTGACATTGGGAAGTGTCACTATAAGTTGTATATCCTTAAATTAAGTTCCTGGTCAAGATTTACTGACACGGGTCGGTTAGTAAAATCCATTGAGACTAGTACATGTCGTATATCGAACTTGGTCCGATGGTTTATCCCAATGAACCATGAGTCTTGGGAGACTCTTATAGACGTGTAGGTGTTTATTTGATATACACTGAACGACTCACCAAAGATTTCCTAATAGATGGTACACCAATGTCAATAGGAATCTTCTCGGGTTGAGTAGAATAGTGGTTCTTTGACTTGAGATACCACTGTGGATATATGAGTTATCCTCCATACTTAGATGGCAGTCACATCACCGATCTATTTAGATCAGACCTCTGCCTGTTCATTGGGTGTGGACTCATGCTCATGATATCCTGTGAGTATCACGAAAGGATCCGTTAGTTCTGTGTACAGAGCATATGTAGTCCAAATGTGATTAGCAATCTGTTAAATCTATGGCCATAGTATACTTCGGAAGTAAGTTCTGAATGTTATTTAGAGATTGCTAATTGATACGTCGATGAGATTATTCTTATAGAGATTTGACGTTTTTATCTATATCTCTGGAATAATCATGATACATGTGACGGAAGGATTATACATATGCAGTGACCTCGACCTGTATGATTCAGCGAGTTTATCTGTGGTCGTCATAATTTACGAGTGGGTGAATTATGGACACGAAATTGGATTTCATGACGGATATGTCTGAATCTAGAGAGTCTCACTAATGAAATATACTCGTAGAGCACTAGGGCAACTGTTATGAATAATACTAATTATTTATAACTCGTTTAATGGTTAAACGAAAAATACATACAATCGGGACCTAACGGTCATTACCGAATCAATGTGTATTTGTATTTAATATTTGATATTATTAAAATACACATTAATTAAATATCAAAATGCGATATTTTAAATATATCATTAATATATGTATTTAAGATATTTAATGTAAATATAATACATATATTTGAGATATTTATATTTATTATTTAATTATTTAATTGTTAAATAATTAATTAATTAATATTATAAATATCTTAAATAATGATTTATGCTTTATTATGGCAAGTTTCCATTGGAACAAATTTTGATTTGCTTTATTAAAGTTAAAGTGTTAACTTTAATTTTCCAAAAGGTGGACTAATAGAAATCAAATAAAATTAAATAATTGTTATTTATTTTTTTTCCTTAAATTTTGGCCATAGTGAAAGATTGGATATCAAAATTGTTTTGATTAATTTTTTCACACTAAGACAACTTCAACAAAATTATTACAAAAAGAGTTGAGAGAAATTGAAGAAAGAAAGCAAGAGCAAAGCCAAAATTTTGGAATTTTTGTAAGTTTCTTACACTTTCTTCTACATAGAAAATGTTTCTATTATTCTTAACTTCAAATTGTGCTGTTAAGTTTGTTACTCTACTCTTTAAGTTTGTAATTAAATTTTTTGGAAGCTTGTTTGAGAATGTTATGCATGTATGATTAATTTATTAGCTTATTAGTGTAATTAAGCTTAAATAAATTAATTAGAAATTAAAGTTGTCATTCTAGAGTTGATTAGCCATTCATAATTAACCTAGAATTGTTCTTAATTAATTTCATGATGGTCAGACTTGATTGGTGTGCTAATTGAATGATTAAAGTGTTGAATTTCGTCAATTTAATGTAAATTGCCCAATTTGAGTAATTTATGAAATTAGGGTTCTTAACCCACTCAAATTTTGGGGCTTTTCATATATATGTTATAATTTGATGTATATTGATGTGTGTCAAATTTGGGATTGATTGGAGTTGATCTTGATGTGTTTTGAACAAATTGGGCCAAATTACAATTAATGAAAAGTTTTGGGGCTGTTTCGTAATTCTGGAAAATAACTGGGCAGTTTGCGCAAATCTGGAAAATTTTCTGGTTTTGTTGGAAAATTGTAAACATTATTTTGGGATTGATTTGGAATCAATTAAATATGTAATTAACATATTTAAAAACTAAAATGATTAAATTGAAAAACTTTGGGGTCTTATTGTAATTAATGATAAATATGATTTTTCTCATAAAATTCAGTTTTTATTTATTGAGTAATTAGAATAAATTATTTTATTTTAATTGCCCAAGGAAAATATTTATCGGAAATTATTTCAGAGTGAAAATACGCGAAAATGGTGAAAAACGGAGTTACCGGGTAACGGCAGCCCAAACAGCGAACTGGTCACTGTTCAGGCAGCCTACGTACTGTCCAAATGTTTCAAGGGCTGACCTGGGCAGTCCCCATGAGCATTGGTCGGTCGGTTCGGCCGGAAACACATTTTATACTATTTTGCGGAAAAACGTTTTCGCAAAAGTTTCGCGATGTTTCTATATTATTTATGTCGTTATATGATATCGAATAAATACGTTTAGGTGAAATATGTATGAATTATTAATATTGGATATTAAATAATTTATTCGTAAGTTTAAAAATTTTAAACTACGATTTCGCCCGAACTGCGCTCCTTCTATTGCGCCTCTCTGATTTGACCCCAACAAATTATACAAAGAAAAGACCAAGAAGAGACATGATGAAAAGTTAGTGCGCATACAACTAGAACCAGGGCAGAAGGTACTGTTAAACAAATCAAAGTTTAAACTCTTCCCATAGAAGCCAAAATCATTGTGGTCAGGTCTATTCCTAATCACCAAGGTTTTACCAGATAGAGCCGTTGTGTTACATGATCCTAACTCTAACAAATCATTCAAGGTTAAAAACAAGCGTGTCAAACACCACTAGGGAGAATCACTTTCAGATTCAGCCTAACGTTCGAGCAGTCTTGTTTGGCTGAAGACGTTAAATTTAGCGCTATTAGGAAGGCAACCCATGTAATTTTTATCATTGTTGTAATTTATGTTTTCATATTTTTGTGTATACATGTTGTAGAGTTTTTTTTTTTTATTTTGTGTGTTATTTTTGTAGGAAAAGCACAAATGGAGCACTTAAGGCAAATCACGACAGAATGAATGGTGTTTGAGAAATCACGATGATGAGATTTAATTCATTAGAGATGGCTGAGTAAGGAATGGATTCTTGAGACGCATCCTAATGGATTTATATACCAAACGAGTGGCGTATTGCGTACACAATTTCGTTGCCTTAATAATTGCTTTTATTTGCTTTTATTTTGTTATTTTCTTTTATTTTCGCCGACATGATCTAGACTTTTTGATTTTCACAATTTATTTTATCATTCATTTATTAATTGTCATTTGGCAGGTACTAGTGCAATTATTACTCACTCTTTTTCAGGATCTATAAATTCAGCTCGTTATTCATCTCTTCGACATATCCAGATAAAAATTCAGATAAGAGAGAAAATGGAAACCTCTTCCAAGCGACAAATTACTCATTTCTTTGTATTTTTTGGATCTAACTCTGGGTCCAAACCAGAATTTATGGAGACCGTAAAAGAATTGGGGAGAGTTATTGCTGAACGAAACATGCACTTAGTATATGCCGATGGTAATCTTGGATTAATAGGATGTGTTTCAAAAGCCATGCAGGAAGGTGGAAACCATGTTTTGGGAATCATTCCAAAACCATTAGTAGTGACAAACCTTATCGGAAAATCAAATGGAAAGGAGTGCATTGTCTCAGGTATGTCTGAACAACTCATTGAAATAGTGAACCATGCTGACACTTTCATTGCTTTACCAGGTGGGCTAGGCACGTTGGAAGAGATATTTACAATTGCGTCATTGGCGAATTTACACACCCACCGAAAACACATTGGACTACTTAATGTGGAAGGATTTTTCGATTTCCTTTCTGTATTTCTTACAGATGCCAACAAACATGGGTTCCTCTCGAAACCGGTGAATGATAACTGCAAGAAAGGCGGATGAATTAATCGACCAAATCTTATCCTATGAACCAAAAGTTGATCCTATTGTTTCCAAGTTACAATGGGCTGATAGCGATCGTGGAAAAAAGCGCAAATTAGACCTAGATCTTAATCGGTAACTTTTAGTTGTAGCTTCATTTGTCAAATATGCGCTAACCAGTTAATATCTTCTAAACTCTTCTTCTTCTTTTTAAGACATTGGGGACAATGTCTCATTTAGGTTTGAGGGAGGGGAATAATTGATTAGTATCTTGTTTTTATTGTGTTATTTTTAGTCAAATTGTTTCAAAAAATCCAAATAAATTAAAAAATTTTACAAAAATTATAAAATATTTTGTGTTTTTGCATTTTTAAAATGATTAATAAGGTGAAATTTGTGTGAGATAGATGTGTAAGGAATTTTCATTCCTGTGACGTATCTCAACCTATTTCGTAAACAAGTTAATTTTTCTTTTTCTTTTTTTATTTTGAATTATTTAATTAGTGAATTCTCCATAATACTGATTAAATTGGATCTTCATATGTTCAGTTGACAGGTATTATCAAAATACACGGTAACATATAAACATGGGTGTAAGTGAAATTTTGTAATATTCAGTTCTCTGGTTCATTGGAGGAAGCACCCAAAGGCAGCAAAATGTGTTTTTTATTTCAGAAAAATCAAAAAAATATAAAAATAAAATATAAAATATAAAAATAAAAAATGATGAAAAATTACTGACCAAGCTTTTACTCAGTAACCGGGCATTTTGCCTAATCAGTAGTGACTGTTCACGTCAAACGATACGGTTTGAGTTGGTTAGTTAATAAAAAGCTTTTACTTAGTAACCGGACGTCTTGCCTCAGTAAGCAGTGATTGTTCACGTCAAGCGGTAGATCTTAGCTAGTTTCATAAAGGTTTTACTCAGTAACCGGATATCTTGCCTCGGTAAGCTGTGATTGTTCGCGTCAAACTCGAAAAAAAATTTGCTTATTGTTATAAATAAACTTTCATTACCAAAAGGTGTGAACTCTAATAAAACTTTAGGACAAAAATATTACTCTCTTTTCAACTACACTTGTAAAAATTGTGGGCACAATGGATTGATTAATACCTTGTTAATTATATATATTGATAATGGTAAAAATAATCGGAGAATTTACTTATTTAATAGTTTTGAAAGAAAGAAAACAACTAGTAACTTGGATTATAAGTTTCATATGTTTAGTCACTAACTTCTTTATTCTATTTTCTCTTGTCTTTTTGCTTTTGTGTGCATTAGTTTTATTATAGTTTTACTTTTGTAAAACTTTTGTGGGTATCGTTGCTGTAAGCCCTCACGAGACTACAACTCGTCCACTAAGGATACCTAGGGGTTTAAAGGCTTGTTGCATATGCTAAATGCAACCGTGATCCCTACGAAAGTGGCTTAGTTTAATTTTAATTGTTTCTTGTATTTTATTTTATCGTTTTGCTCGAGGACTAGCAAAATGTTAGCTTTGGGGGTGTGATGAGCGGAAAATATATCAATATTTATCGCCCTTTTTACTTAATATTTTGTTTAGTTTCTCGAGTTTGATGTGTTTTAGTTTATTTTGCATATAAAATAATATTGGGAGTTAATGAAATCATTTAGGAAGAAATGTGGGTCAAATAAGGGCAAAAATTGGACTTGATATATTAATTTGGAGATTGGAAACTTGAAAGGGCGTTCTAACGAAGTACAGTTTCGGAAATTCCAATTTTACGCAACTGTCGTATTTTGGGCATAACTTTTTCTCCGATATCGGATTGAGCTGATTCAAATTCCAGATTAAAAAGGACCCAAAGATCTACAACTTTGAATAACAAATAATTTTGAATTCTGAAAATGTCATCACCGAAATTGATGAAACATCCATAAGTGTGTTATGTGTAATTATTAAAGTCATTTTCAAAGCAAATAAATAAATAAATAAATAATAAAAATAGTCAAGCTCCCACCAAACATGATAGCAATTAATAATGGATTTGGTGGAGCAATTAGTGGAGCAATTAATAATGGATTTGCTGGAGATATTAGTGGTGCCATTAATAATGGATTTGGTGGAGAATTTAATAATGGATTTGGTGGAGGTAAAATTTTGCCTATAAATACCAAGCTATTTCATTTGTAAATTCATACTTTCTTCTTTGAAATTCCTTAAGAATAACTAAGAAGATTGTATCTTGTTTGTTTATTTACAGCTTTCAATAATTTATTTCCGCTTTCACACTTTCTTTTCTTTACTTTTCAGTTTTTACTTTCCGCAATTTACTTTTACGCACAATACTTTCCTTTCTTTACTTTTTCAGTTTTTACTTTTACGCAATGAGAAAGTAACTCCCCCTTGTTGGGGTAAAAGTTAAAGCTTTTATTTTTACTATTTAGATTAATCTCCCTTAATTATAATATATAAACTATTTAAAACCTGACTTAATAAAGGATACCATTATATTGGTCGGTTGGTAATTAATCATAAACTGGTTTTAACCTGACTAAGCATGAATACCATCTGGTTGGTCGGTTCGTAATTAAATATTAATTTAACTTAATCAGGATACCACCTATATGGTCGGTTGGTAATATCATGCAAAGTTAATATATTATATTAAGGGAGATATCTAAATTAGTAGTGATAAAAGTGGATCCTCTTATCCAAATATTTTCTTTTATTGTACTTTTTTGCTTTTTAATTTTCAGCATTTACTTTTCAGCACTTTACTATATGTGTTTTATTTTTAAGCTTTTACTAGTTGTAAATATGTGTCGTAGCTAAACCCGTTATCTGGGGTTGTGATGAATTCCAATATCACCGGTTTATAAGGGGTTATTTTATAGTTTGGGTAATATAAATGTTTACTTATTAAGTCTTAAGCTTAATACGTCTTGTTAACTGGCCATTAATAAGATAGATCTTGTAAACTTAAAATAAACTTGACAAAGGAATTTTAGGTTTCAGCCTCAGACTTAATAGCCCACGATCTTCCTTGAGGATAGATAACCCTTTAATAGATTTCCTTACAGGATAGACATATACCTGTCGGGCGGGAGTAGCCACAATTGGAACTTAATCTTAATGAATTCAGGTAATTTGGTTGACATAGACATATGATTTAATCGGGTTACACTGGGTATTTGTTGGATAATATGACCCATAGCGTCACTATTTGTACATATCATGGTGTTGTTGTACAAAATTAACTATGTGACAAGGAAATTGCACTCTCATCGTTTATGATTAGATCACCATAGATATATAAATGAAGAGAGGTCCATATGATTAGTTCTGGATTGAGAATGATATGAGACAGTATCAGTCCACGAAGGATTAATCATCAAATATCCCTAGCCGGAGTATTATCGAGACAGGACATCGATAATGCGGAATAGGCTAGTATTGCACTTGTGCGCATTGTGAGGGCACGACGGCATAGTTCCATATATTTAAGTATTGGATACTTATGCAAGTGCGATAGGAGGTTGTGTTTCACCGATGGTACAGGAAACAGCTTCGCTCTGGATAGACCCCTCGGAATCCCATTGGTATTATGACTATGTGTCTATGGGAGTCCTGTTAGACAGTAATGTCCCATAGCGTCACTATTTTGTAAATGATATTGTATTATTGTA